>CAHIKZ030000189.1:925000-975000 GCA_903632075.3 Acanthosepion pharaonis | reverse complement strand
AGAAAGAAAGGAAAAAGACTGTTTGGTGGTACCAAAAAAGAATATCAAAAAAAAAAAAAAAGGAAGGAAAAATGGAGAAGGTGAAAGATAGGAAAAGAAAGATATAGCGAGACTCAGGAAAAATAGAAAGAAAGAAAGAAAGAAAGAAAGAAAGAAAGAAAGAAAGAAAGAAAGAAAGGAAAAATTACACTGTTTGGAGGTAAAAAGAAATATAAAAACAGAAAAAAGAATGAAAGATGGATAAAATAAAATAGGCGAAATGAAAGAAAGAAAAAGGCGAGCAGAAATTGTTAAAAGGATACAAAAAAAAAGAAAGAAAGAAAAAAGAAAGAAAGAAAAATGGACAAAATTAAAGATATGAAAAGAAACAAATAGCCTAACAAAAATACATAAGGTAAAAGAAAGATGGATGAAATGAAAAAGACGAAAAGAGAAGGAGAGAGACAAAGATAAATAAAAGGAGAGCAGGAAGAAAGAAAGCGATTACAAATAGAGAGTTTTATCCTCACTGGGTGCTCCACACTTTTGGCCTTGTGCCACACCAAAGCTACGCTTAAAAATCACGGCGGTTGCTCGATGTGGTGTAATGTTTGATAAGCTGGTCTCGCTAGCACAATTACGAGTAGTGAGGTCGATCCTCATGGTTGCTCCATTCTTTCGGCCTTGTGCCACACACAGCAAGGCTTAGGAAATCCCCATGAAAGGAGAGTAGAAAGAAAGTACGATTGATACAAGGAAATAAATACAAAAAGAAAGAATGATTAAAATGAAATAAAAAAATGGTAAAAGTCATGAAAAGTCTGTATGCAAAATATTTCTGTATTTGTCATCGGAAGCCAAGAAAATGTACGTTTTAGTTTCCTCGCTGCTTTTGCTTCTTTTCTCTCCCTTGGTTTTAGCGATTCTGACAGGAATTGAAATCCAGAGAAAAACGGTATTCCGTTAAGAGCTAAAATGTTCTCAGAAGGTTCCATTCCTTTGAAAAGCCGAAGGTGATACGAAATCAGGCCAAAAGAGATGGAAGAGAAAGAAACGTGGACGTGAAGAAATGGGGAAAGGAATTGATGCCAGGGAGTAGAGGTGAGAGAGAAAAGAATAATGAAAGAACAAAATGAAGAAAGGGTGTAAAAAAAGGAAAGAAAAAACGAAAAAAAGAAAATGAAGAAAGAAGGTAATGAATAAAAAATACAAGAACGAAAGAAAGAAAGAAAGAAAGAAAGAAAGAAAAGATAAATTCCGTAAAGAACAAAAGAATGAAAGAAAGAACGAAAGTGAGAATAAATTTCGAAAAGAAAGAAAGAATGAAAGAGAGAAAAGGTAAATTCTTGGAGGACAGAATACCGTACAGAAAGAAAGAAAGAAAGAAAGAAAGAAAGAAAGAAAGAAATAAGGAATTAAAAAAAACAAAAAAGGAAGAGAAAATTTTAAAAAATAAATCAAAGAATGAAAATGAAAATAAAGAAAAAAATGACGAGAAATGAACAGAAAAAAGTGAAGGAAAGGAGATACAAAGAAAGAAAGAAAGAAAGAAAGAAAGAAAGAAAAGAAAGAAAGAAAGAAAAGAATAACTTCTGAAAAGGAAAATGGAATGAAACAAAAGAAGACTAAGTTCCGAAAAGACAAAAAGAATGAAAGAAAGGATGAATTCAAGAAAGAAAGAAAGAAAGAAACGATACATTCCGGAAATAAATAATGTATGAAAGGATATATTAAAGAAGAAAGAAAGAAAGAAAGAAAGAAAGAAAGAAAGAAAGAAAGAAATAAGAAAGAAAAAAAACAAAAAAGGAAGAAAAAATTTTAAAAAATAAATCAAAGAATGTAAATGAAAATAAAGAAAAAATGACGAGAAATGGGCAGAAAAAAGTGAAGGAAAGGAGATCCGAAGAAAGAAAGAAAGAAAGAAAGAAAGAAAGAAAGAAAGAACCGAGACGAAAGAAAGAAAGAAAGAATAACTTCTGAAAAGGAAAATGGAATGAAACAAAAGACTAATTTCCGAAAAGACAAAAAGAATGAAAGAAAGGATGAATTCAAGAAAGAAAGAAAGAAAGAAAGAAAGAAAGAAAGAAACGATACATTCCGGAAATAAATAATGTATGAAAGGATATATTGAAGAAAGAAAGAAAGAAAAAAAAGAAAGAAAGAAAAAAAGAAAAAAGAAAGAAAAATAAAGAAAAAAAAAAAAAAAAAGGAAGAAAAAATTTTAAAAATAAATCAAAGAATGTAAATGAAAATAAAGAAAAAATGACGAGAAATGGGCAGAAAAAAGTGAAGGAAAGGAGATCCGAAGAAAGAAAGAAAGAAAGAAAGAAAGAAAGAAAGAAAGAAAGAAAGAATAACTTCTGAAAAGGAAAATGGAATGAAACAAAAGAAGACTAATTTCCGAAAAGACAAAAAGAATGAAAGAAAGGATGAATTCAAGAAAGAAAGAAAGAAAGAAAGAAAGAAAGAAAGAAAGAAAGAAACGATAGATTCCGGAAATAAATAATGTATGAAAGGATATATTGAAGAAAGAAAGAAAGAAAAAAGAAAGAAAGAAAGAAAGAAATAAGGAAGAAAAAAAACAAAAAAGGAAGAAAAAATTTTAAAAAATAATTCAAAGAATGTTAATGAAAATAAAGAAAAATGACGAGAAATGGGCAGAAAAAAAAAAGTGAAGGAAAGGAGATCCGAAGAAAAATAAAGAAAAAAAAACAAAGAAAGAAAGAAAGAAAGAAAAAAAAAAAATGAAAGAAAAGAAAGAATAACTGAAAAGGAAAAATAGAATGAAACAAAAGAAGACTAAGTTCGAAAAAGACCAAAAGAATGAAAAAAAGAAAGGATGAATTCAAGGAAGAAAGAAAAGAAAGAAAGAAAGGAAGAAAGAAATAAAGAAACGATACATTCCGGAAATAAATAATGTATGAAAGGATATATTGAAGAAAGAAAGAAAGAAAAAAAAAAAGAAAGAAAGAAAGAAAAAAAAAAAAAAAAATAAGGAAAAAAAAAAAAAAAAGAAAAAAAATTTTAAAAATAAATCAAAAAAGAATGTAAATGAAAATAAAGAAAAATTACGAGAAATGGGCAGAAAAAAAGTGAAGGAAAGGAGATCCGAAGAAAGAAAGAAAAGAAAGAAAGAAAGAAAAAGAAAGAAAGAAAGAAAGAAAGAATAACTTCTGAAAAGGAAAATGGAATGAAACAAAAGAAGACTAATTTCCGAAAAGACAAAAAGAATGAAAGAAAGGATGAATCAAAGAAAGAAAGAAAGAAAGAAAGAAAGAAAGAAAGAAAGAAAGAAAGAAAGAAACGATACATTCCGGAAATAAATAATGTATGAAAGGATATATTGAAGAAAGAAAGAAAGAAAAAAGAAAGAAAGAAAGAAAGAAAAAAAGAAAGAAATAAGGAAAAAAAAAAAAAAGGAAGAAAAAATTTTAAAAAATAAATCAAAGAATGTAAATGAAAATAAAGAAAAAATGACGAGAAATGGGCAGAAAAAAGTGAAGGAAAGGAGATCCGAAGAAAGAAAGAAAGAAAGAAAGAAAGAAAGAAAGAAAGAAAGAAAGAAAGAAAGAATAACTTCTGAAAAGGAAAATGGAATGAAACAAAAGAAGACTAATTTCCGAAAAGACAAAAAGAATGAAAGAAAGGATGAATTCAAGAAAGAAAGAAAGAAAGAAAGAAAGAAAGAAACGATACATTCCGGAAATAAATAATGTATGAAAGGATATATTAAAGAAAGAAAGAAAGAAAGAAAGAAAGAAAGAAAGAAAGAAATAAGGAAGAAAAAAAAACAAAAAAGGAAGAAAAAATTTTAAAAAATAAATCAAAGAATGTAAATGAAAATAAAGAAAAAATGACGAGAAATGGGCAGAAAAAAGTGAAGGAAAGGAGATCCGAAGAAAGAAAGAAAGAAAGAAAGAAAGAAAGAACCGAGACGAAAGAAAGAAAGAAAGAATAACTTCTGAAAAGGAAAATGGAATGAAACAAAAGAAGACTAATTTCCGAAAAGACAAAAAGAATGAAAGAAAGGATGAATTCAAGAAAGAAAGAAAGAAAGAAAGAAAGAAACGATACATTCCGGAAATAAATAATGTATGAAAGGATATATTAAAGAAAGAAAGAAAGAAAGAAAGAAAGAAAGAAAGAAAGAAAGAAAGAAAGAAAGAAAGAAAAAAAGAATAACTTCTTAAAAGGAAAAAGGAATGAAACAAAAGAAGACTAAGTTCCGAAAAAACAAAAAGAATGAAAGAAAGATAGAAAGACATGGAACGGACTTAGTAATGGACACGTGTGAAGAAGATGTGATGAATGCGAGAAGCGAAGTAAAAAGAAAGAACGAAAGAAAAGAAGTCAAAAATTAAAAGCAAACAAAAATGGAGGCGTGCAAAGGAAGAAGAAAAGGAGATATATATGAAGGAGAAGAACAAAAAAAAAGTGTGAAGCGAAGGAAAAAGAAAGAAAAAGATAGAATGAATGCATATAAGAAATAAAGCGAGGTAAAAAAAAGGAAAAAATGAAACATTAAAAAAAAGTAAGCAAACGTACAAATATGAAGTGATATAAATAAATAATATATGAACGAGAAATAAAAACTATAAAAAGAGTAGACAATAAAAACTGATTTAAATAAAGAAAGCAAGAAAGTTTGAATGAAATTAAAAGGAAAGAGAAGATGGAAGAAAAAAAGAAAAATCTTGAAAGGACGTGAAAAAAATGTAATACATGTAAAGAAAATATAATCGAAAAAGAAAGAAAGAAAGAAAGAAAGAAAGAAGATATGTGAAAATAAAATCAATAAGAAGCGAAGAAAATGGAATAAAAAAGAAAAATCTTGAAAACGTAAAAAAATGAATGAGAGAGAGAAAGTTAAAAAAGAAAGAAAGAAACAAGGAGTGAATGAATGAATGAAGATATGTGAAAATAAAATCAATAAGAATCGTACAAAATAAAGAAAGAAAGAAATAAATAAAGCGTAAAGATCGAATGAGAGAGAGAAAGTTAAAAAAGAAAGAAAGAAACAAGGAATGAATGAATGAAAACAAGTGAAAATAAAATCAATAAGTAGCGTAGTAAATAAATAAATACAATGCAAAGATCGAATGAAAGAAAATGAGAAAAGGTTAAGAAAGAAAGAAACAAGGAATAAATAAATGAAAACAAGAGAAAATAAATTCAATAAGAAACGTAGAAAATAAATAAATAAATACAATCGAATGAAAGAGAGTGAATGTTAAAAAAAAGAAAGAAAGAATGAAAACTAGAATGAAAATAAAAAAGGATAACCAAAGAAAGAACGAAAGAAAGAAAAACGGTTAAAATCGAGCAGGAAGTATGGAACAAAGAAAAGTGAAAAATAATTAAAAAGAAAGTATGCATGAAAACGGGCAAAGACAGAAAAAAAGAAAGAGAAAAAGAAAGAAATGAAAAAAGTAAAGCACGAGCGAGAGAGAGAGAAAGAAAGACAAATATATATGGAGGAAGAAAAAGCGACGAAAAGAAAGATAGAGAAAAGAATAGTTTAAAGAACGAAAAGGAAAAGACGGACAAAATAAAAATGAATAAAAGAAAAGTGATAGAGGATAAAAAAAAAGAAAAGGGAAAGAAAAAGCTAAGGAAACAAAGAAAGTCCCTAAAACAGAGAAGGAAAAAGAAAGAAAGAAACAGATTTTGGAATGTTGTTTGACAAATTACAATTTTAATTTGCCTCGAAGCCATAAAGAACTCGAATATATTCCGGGCTGTTTTCGAATTCCAAACAGAAATAAATCTGAAAACATTTCTTACGCTTACGAACCAATAGAGAATGGCATTTATTGGGAACAATTTTTGCCGAGAAAATCAATTAAATGTCCTTTCTTTCTAATTTTTCGTCGGAATTTTCTAAAGATAACCGATGTATATGCCTATGTAAAGGTAGTTTTACATTTAATGGCAACATTTCAACAGATATCAATTTCATTTCATCTTTTTGCCTGACAACATCGGCACATTATTCATTTTTAAGCGAGAAAGACTTGAATTAGTCATGTCTTTAATCGCCGACTCTCCTTCATAAGGAATGCTCAATTTCAAAAGAGATGCTGACTCTAAAGTTCTTAGTTATTATTATTATTATTATTATTATTATTATTATTATTTTCTTTGATTTCTGGCGTTTACACATTTCTTTCCGGGTCCCGCCCAGGGACCTAAGGTTAGAAATGGCGTCATGACACTTTCCACTGACAAAAAAAAAAATTACATCGATAAAGCCCTTCGTAAGGTGTGGGCTGTACTTGTCAGAACAATTTTTTGTATCTCCTTGAAGCATGGACCTCCAGGAATCCCTTCAATTAGTCTACTGAAATCTTTTCCAACCAGTCCTAGGGCTCCAACTACAACAGGGGTTGTTGATGTTCCCATATGCTACATTTTCGAGATTTCTATTTCAAGGTCCTTGTACTTTGACACCTTTTTGAATATCTTCAAAGATACATTGCAGTCAGCAGGGACTGCCATATCAATAAGGAGGCACCGTTTTTGTTTGTGGTCTTTAATAACAATATCTGGGCGGTTTGCCTTGATTGTTCTGTCAGTGTGTATTGCGTAATCCCATAGAATTGTAACAGGTCCTATCTCCGTAACCGGGTCTGGCTGGTGTTCATACCAATTTCTTTATTATTATTATTATTATTATTATAATTATTATTATTATTTCTGTATGCTATGTTTCTTGCTTTGTCTCCTGTAGGTCCGGGTCCCAAGTACCCGACCCTAAGTAGAACTCGTACATATACTGAAGATGCGGTTAAAATGGTCGACTCCCTGCACCGCTTCAGTAAGTATCTGATTTCTCCTGCTATTCTTTAACTTTACAAGAGTCAGACGTCGCTTCTCTCTGTCTTTTCTATAAATATTTTCATGGAAACTAACGAGTTTTTCTTTTATTCTTTTTTTTATTTTTTATTTTTACCCTGGTACTCAGACTACATGAATTTAAACGCGCTACTAGATTGGCATCTAGGTCCCACCCTTTTACTCAAGAGTTTCTTTCCTCGCACTTCTCGTCAGTGGAACTCCCTGTTCCATATGAATATTGACTTGACTAATATTTTGAAAGAAGATTCCATAATCTACCCAAAATGGGGTGGGTGTTGGAATTTAGGGGTACCCTGGTGTACTAGTGATCCAGCCAAAATGAGCTGACTCATTTTATAGTTCACAAATAGAAGGATTAACCAATCAGAAGGCTCAAAATATTCAATGCGCCGTGTACAAAGGCGGCCATGTTTTTCCCGAATATTCACTGCCAGCCTTTGATAACCCGGACGAAGCTCGGCCGAAGGGCAGAGTCTCGTTCTGGGAGGTTGACAGCCCCTGAACCCGTTTATGCGGGTTCAAAGAGGGATTATTTTTGGCTGAGCTTATGGGCTCGAAGATCCCACGTTAAACGGGCCTTGTGCCACATGTAACCTTCGTGGCGGGTAGCTAAATATCGCTGTCTACAGTTGACCTGTTACAGCTAAACAGTCGAACTCTCTGCCTTCGGGTAGAGAGGAACCCGGACGAGGCCTCGCCGCAGGGCAGCGTCTCGTTCGGGGAGGTTGACTGCCCCTAAACCCGTTTATACGCGTTCGAATAGGGAATATTTTGGGCCGAGCCTACGGGCTAAGAGATCCCACGTTAATCCCGGCCTTGTGCCACATGTAACCCGCGTGGGGGGTGGCTAAATATCACTGCCAGCCTTTGATATCGAAGACTGAAGGATTACGGAACAGCTGCTGGTGGTATTGGCGATATAGTCAGATTCAGTAGAGTGTCTGACTCGTGAGTGTTAATCTTTAACGTTGTTTCATTGAACAAATTACGTACTGCGCTGTATTCTATATACATAGACTATGCTGAACATGGTCATTACTGCCTTCCTCTCAATTCCTTTCCTGATAACTACAATGTTCAAAAATTTAAATGCAACGTCAATCGCCATCTTTGTTGCCTCGATCTCTGACCCTTTTTTCATTTCTTCACTCCACCCCCTAGACCCACTTCACTCACCGTGCCCTCACCACGCGCGGTGGTGGCACTGCTGCCTTGCTTGAAGTGAAATGCTTTTAAAAAAAATCATAAATGAAATAAAATAAAGCAAATAACATTGAAACTTTGTTTAAAATAAATAAAGCAAAAAAAGTTCTCCCAGAATGCAACAGAATCATTTTCAGTCTGAAAACGGATATATATATATATATATATATATATATATAATAATAATAATATATATATATATATATATATATATATATATATATATATATAAAAAAAGGCTTAAACACTAATATTCCATTGGAATCCATCAGACCTACAAATTCAAATACGATCCAATTCATCAAACCTACAAATTAAAAATTTTGAATTTGTAGGTCTCATGAATTGGATCGTAATTACGATTCCAATGGAATAAATTATGACCATGGAATATTAGTGTTTAAGCCTTTTTATTATATTCTTACTCTGTCCTAGACATTGAGTTCTACCTGGATTCTTCCTCTTGGAATTATTTTTTTTATACAAATATATATGCATGGTATATGTATGTGCATGTATGTATATATATTTATATATTTTACATATGTATGTGTATATTTACCACTAATATATATATATATATATACTAGCCGATAATTTGTGGTGAAAAATGATGCATTTCAGTATCAATCTTGCTGATGTGTACAGCCAGTCTCTGATTTTCTCCTATATTCATTCTCTTGTCCAAATTTAAATTTAATTAAAAGCGAAGGGATAATATTTTAAGTGGGAGCAAAAACAGTTTCATATGACTCCTTTGCTATGTATTTGATGCAATACTTAAATGAATTGATGAACAGATTTCAGTGGGTGGGGCCTCTCCCGGGACTCAATTTGATCAAAATGAAATATACTCATCCAAGTACCCCGGGTAATGTAGTTTCAGAATATGCATGATTATGGGGTTCTATCTTCAAAACACTGGGACGTGTTCGATAACAAACAGACAGATAGAGGCTAAAACTAGCCCAAAACAACGAGAATTCATCAATGTTAAAACAAATTCGGAAAAGAATGATAGATGCAATCGTCAGGCCACGTGTCCTCTCGTGGCCTGACGATTGCATCTAGCATGAAACAGACTGTCGCCTCTAAGTGTTGACTTCTATGTTCACTTTTATATTTACTTTTATATTTATACACGCTCTATCTCTGATATTGAGCACTTTTCCCAGAAATATAGCACATCTTAAGACTATATTTCTTCATATATATATATATATATATATATATATATATATATATATATTGCAAGGAATAGATACAAATTATTTCCTAAAGGCATTATGAAAAATAAAAAATAAGAGATGATAACACTTACAGAACAGACCAACCGATTTCGTTCCCAAGCTCATCAGGGTCAATTTGGAACAAAAAAAATTATAACGGGAAAAAAAAATGATATGATAGACACTCTAGTGTCTATCATACATTCCCCTCACATTCCCCGTTATAATTTTTTCCCCCTTTGTGCTGTGCATATTCGCGCGGTTTGATATATATATATATATATATATATATTTTCTTTTCCCTCATACCATTAATCATTTCATTTTTTAATGTTTTAATTGTATGTAGGGTGTTTGTGTGAGTCAATACATATTGTAATAATTGTTAAATTGTTCCCAGTTGACCCTGATGAGCTTGGGAACGAAACCGGTTGGTCTGTTCTGTAAGTGTTATCATCCCCTATTTTTATTTTTCATAATGACTTTAGGAAATAATTTCTATCTATTCCTTGCAATATTACGGTTTTAAACCTCCAAATTTATTTATTTATATATATATATATATATATATATATATATATATATATATATTTTCATATATATTCTAAAATATATATATATATATATATATATATATATATATATATATATATATATATATATATAAATGCGTATATTTCGGCAGCATATATTCATTGAGACAGATTTCGTTAAATAATTTACACATGTTCCGTTTACTTATTCTCGGTAAAATCCTTTTATATTCGCGAATAAGCTTTTTTTGTGAGGTTATTAAAAGACCGGAGGAAAACACAGTGCTGGCTCATATTGTGTTTATACAGAGTACTTTCGACATAGCATAATGTCATCATCAGGGTATTGTTAATTATAAAGTAAGTATTCCGTGTTCATGGTTGTGAAAGACAAAGATTGTTGTGGTCATCCGAAGGTGACCATTTCTATATGTGGACACAGGAACGCTGTGTCATTGACAGACACTGTTTAAGGGGAGGTAAGTAGGTATGCAGTGGAATAATTCCGGACTTGAGTAGTTGCTAGATAAAAGAAAAACTATTAATGAAAAAAGCTAACATTTAAAGACAATCTATTGTACACATTTTAAAATGTTTGTGGAGTATTCGGAATCAATTTTATTGAGATTTGATTTTCAATTTGTTTATATAAATGGCTTCGAGAATTTTTAGCTTACCTGTATTCTTTTCTCTGGTGGATATTATCAATGGAAGAAGTAATTATAGACAAAAGAATTATATATATATATATATATATATATATATATATATATATATAAAATGAACATAGAACAGTTCAACACTTAGATGACAGTCTGTTTTCATGAAGATTTAATCCTCAATCGACAGACCTGAGGATTGCATTAGCATGAAACAGACTGCAATCTAAGTGTTGACTTCTATGTTCACTTTTATATTTACACACGCTCTATCTCTGACATTGAGCACTTTCCCCCATAAATATAGCACACCTTAGCCTATATTTCTTTATATATATATATATATATATATATATATATATATATATATATATATATATAAAATTCTTCTTCATATAAATACTTATTGCATTGATATATATATATATATATATATATATATATATATATAATTCTTCTAGATATAATTACTTGTTGCATTGATATATATATATATACATAACTTGTAATGAAGATTTCCTTTGTTTATATATAGAGAGCATATGTAAATATAAAAGTATTTGCAATCAACAGCCAAATGCGACAGTCTGTTTCATGCTTTAATGTAATTGTCAGGTTATATATATATATATATATATATATATATATATATATATATATATATATATATATATATATATATATGTATGTATGTATGTATGTATATATTATTAAAAACAATAGACGTTTTGTGTCGATTAATTTTATTGATCATTTTACAAATTGCTAATTATCGTTCTCAGCTTTGGACTTTCTCAAGTTATCATCAGCGTAGGCAAAGACAAATAAGAATCATTTTTCGTCCAACATTTCTATAGAAAGATTCGGTGGGACAACAATATTAAAAACGCAGAAACTATATGGGGCGAATCAACCAGCGGGTGGAAACCCGGATTGGACAACACGTGCCTTCCTATATAAGATAGGCTGGATCTAATAACAGTAATCGCTTGACTCAGTCAGCGATTGGTCTTCATTTGATTAACAACCTGGGTTGCGCTTCTGTATATATTGAATGTTCAGGGTGCTACACAGAGTTCTGCCTGTTAAACATCTACGATTTTTAGAAGTTGTGTACATGAAGCTTAATTGACCGACTTCATGCAGGCGGAAGGAGAAACTCTCTTTCTTTTTCTTTGTCTCATGGATCGGTCGTAATTGTTTATGTTTTATAATTACTAGGAGTTGATTTACAGCTATTAGTTTGTTTTTTTATTAATCAATTTATTTTAATCGCGGCTCCTCATTTACACCTGTGATATATTTTTTACCCCCGTGATACAATTTTTTAATCCGTAATATATTTTTTACCCCCGTGGTATATATTTTACCCGCGTGATATATATTTTCCCCCGTGATATATTTTTACCCCCGTGGTATATTTTTTTTCAGTCTCGCGTTATGATTATTGTTCTTCGAAGAAAAATATCCGTTTAAAAGAATACGTTACGATATGTTAAAGTCATATATAAATTCTGTGGTACAAAATGTATTTGATATATATATATATATATATATATATATATATATATATATATATATATTTAGAAAAGAGATCATATTTTATTAATAAAAAAAAAAGGACATAAAAAGTATCACAGCGATTAAAATTTTAGGTACCTTTCATGACCCATCTTCAGAATAAAAAATAATGTCGCCAAGTAAAACTAAGTGGTTAAAGAAAAAATATTTTCAGCAGCTGGTGTTAAAATATACCACGACTAGGTAGGGAACAAAAAAAATAACAAAAACAACATTTTCTTAATTAGGCATTGAATTGAGAACCAGACACCTAATATATATATATATATATATATATATATATATATATATATATATATATATATATATATATATAAACTCATTAACTCATTTAAAAATATGGTTCATTCCTACACAGGAATTACCATGTTTCAAAAGATTTCCAAGCAAGGACAAACTCGTGCATATAAGACACTGGAAGCGAAAATCGCGTCACAGCTCGTTACGTCACACATGACCACGCGAGAGTGACAACGAGAAGTATTAAGAATGGGAAGCCGTTGGTATAAACCAATGGCTTATGTTACCAATTATATACATTTAAGGATATTTGTAGAGATTTCATAGTTTTGTTCAGGTTAGGTTTCAACTGTTTGATGTATATTGCTTCAAGGATTTTTACTTTTTGTTTATTGGAAATCTTCCATGTAAACAGAAACCGACTATCATCACTGTTTTGTCCGTGTATTGCTTAATATATTGTAATGTAAGTGTCATCTTCGATAATGGCTCATGTAAGCAGAAAGCTTAGGATTAAATGATATGTATCAATATTGTGATATTCTTTCTTCGTTTAATGATAATGTTATTAAACTTAGCAGACGATATGTAAAGAATTTACATAAAATAGACAACACTTGTCTATATTATTTAATGAAACATGCATTAATATATATATATATATGTGTGTGTGTGTTTTGTGTGTTGTAAGAACAGGAAATGAATCGCTTAGGTAAAGATCACTTTGCTTTTGCTTAATTCTTACTAAGTTTGAAGTATTTGACAATGCATTTTCAAGTGTAGTTGCTTGTTTTGGACGCGCTGCAAATTCCCAAAATAGATTCTGTTATTCAAATTTCCCTCTAGCAAGATCAAAACTGATTCGCGCCTCCTATGCACAGAAGACACATTTACCCAATTCTCTCATCGCCATACAAACTAAAACTTCCGGCTAGATTATCAGGGGATGTCTCAGAAGACAGCGAGACAATGTTAAGATCTTCAAACAATGGCGCCAACAAAGTGAGAAACGTATAGGAGTTAATAGCATGCTTCCATCTACTATCGTAATGGCAGGGCTAAAAATCAAGCTAATATATCAAAAGAAAGACATCTAATTTTATTTAGCAAACAAATGTTCTGTTCAGGTGTTGTTAATAAAATTTTATACATGCGGTAAAAGTAACGCCATTTTTTTTATTATTATTTATTAACTTTTATTAAGCAAAAATAAATTCCGGAGTTAAAACAAGCGATTTCTGATCAGTTGTTTCTGAAATTAATGTAGGAAAGTGTCAAACATTTTGTAGAAGTGGTGCTGATGTAACCGTAAGTTCTATGCCAACAGTGTCTTCTCTCGCACTTCTCGTTTGTGGAATAGTATTGCGGATCTAGTTCCCCAGTCAACACTGATCTTCAAAAATTTAAATGCAGTGTCAATGTTATCCTCTATCGCTTTCGCTCCTGTTGTATATTTGCATTAATCATATATATATATATATATATATATATATATATATATATATATATATATATATGAATGACGAAATATAGTTTTCAGAGGCATTCGTCAGGCCGCCTGTAGAGTGTGTGTGTGTGTGTGTGTGTAATAACAGTTACGAATTGGTAGGGATTATTCCAGAATAGACTTTAATCTAATGAGAGTTCGATATATATATATATATATATATATATATATATATATATAAGGCAAGATGGGTGCGTGTGTGTATGTGTGTGTGTGTGTGTGTGTAACGGATGCACGGCCGCAATTTTCCACGGATTTGCACCAAAATTTACATGCGCATACTCCAAGTCGGCGGGAAGACCAAGACCGACTTTGCATTTCCCAACTCCCATCGATAGTGGAAATAATCGATTTTTCATGCTTCTACGGCAGTTTTCATGTAGTTTGCGGCCATTTTCTAATGGCCAGAGTGAGAGCCTATAGCTGGCTGTCATGAATAGGCAGGAAGATTCTATTGGCCAGTGTGAGAGCCAACAGCTGACTGACACGAATGTTAACTACCATGCTAGCATGCAAAAAAAATCGATAGCTGCATTCGTCACAAGTGGGAAAAATTTAAATCTGCATGGCACTTTACTCCAATTGGCTCATACGCTTGCTTAAACTCAACGTTGATTCTGATTCCTCAGAACTGGGTTTGGGTGTGAAAAAGTATTTGTTGTTAACATTCTTTTTTCATTCGGTTTTTTCCAGTTACGAGTCCTTTTTTAAAGCTGATCGTTTAGTGTTCAATTTGTTTAGTTCTTTTTTTGTAACAGATTTAATGTTTAGTATAGAGCTTAGAAAAAATTCGCAGTGTGAGATAGGCAAGAAGTAAGGCATGTAGCAACATCAGCATGGCAAAGGGCACTCCTTTAAATGCAAGGAAGGGCAAAAATATTTTAAGTCAAGTGATAGTGATTGATGTATGAGTCGCACGATTTTTGAATCAAGCACGGGCAACGCCGGACCATGCTGCTTATATATAAATATATATATATATATATTTATTCGAAAATTATAACTATATATATATATGTCATATATATATATATATATATATATATATATATATATATATATATATATAAGCATCATATATATATATTGATGCATGTTTCATTAAATAATATTGTCTATTTATTTTAAGTAAAATGCTTTCATATTGTCTGATAAGCTTAATAACATTATCATTGAAAGACGAAAGGAAATCACCATATTGATACATGTTTAAATCCTGTCTAAGCTTTCGGCTTATATAAGCCATTATCAAAGATGACAATTACATTACAATATATTAACCAATACACGGACAAAACAATAATGATAGTCTGTTTTTGTTGCATGAAAGATTTACAAGCAACGCCAAACTCGTGTATACGAAACGCGTAAGCGAAAATCGCACCACAGCTCGTGACGTCACACATTACCTCGCAAGAGTGAAAACGAGAAGTATTAAGAATGGGTATTAAGTAATAGCTTCTGTTTTCTATTATAGGCATTTAAGAATATTTGTGGAGATTTCATAGTTTATTTTGTTCAGGTTAGGATTCAACTGTTTTATGCATATAGCTTCAAGAATTTTTAGTTATTGTTTATTGTTGTCATGTTTAAGTATAGTTGTGTTTTCAACGAGGATTTTCCGAAATTGTGTACGCGGCCAGGCATATTGTTTTAAATGCCTAAAATTGCTAGAGTTATCATTTAAATGTAGAGTCAAGCGTCGTGGAAGCGAGTTTGTGGTGTGACCAACATAAATATTATTTAATCCATTGGAGATATAATCTCCCAAAGGGCACTTGAATTTGTAAACTACGTTGGTTTTTTTTGCAAATCGCTAACGGGAAGTGGGGAAGAATTATTACGTATAATTAAGTTGGATATACTAGATTTAGTGTAGTATATGATTAACTTTTTTTTTTGATAGGATCTGTTGTAGATATATTAGTATTTACTAATTTTTTAGTATATTTTCATTTTGTTTATAATTAGTATGCATTTGACTACGATATAGGAAATTAATATGTTTGGGATTAGTTGAAGCAGTATTATGTACTATTTGCTTAGTATTGAGATTTCTAAGATAAGTGTTTGTTTTATATTCTTTAGTTCACTGAAAAATCTGTTTTGTGAAGGAATTATTTTCTGCACGATGTATTAGATTTTTTATAATTGCTATTTTGTAGTAATATGGACATTCACTCTTGTAGTTAAGTGTACATGAATTACATATATATATATATATATATATATATATATATATATATATATATATATATATATACCGGCTGTAACAGCAAAATTGTCCAAATCGGGCAAAAAGCATAATTGTCTAAATTGTTATATTAACCTTTGAACCGTTGTAGCTTAGAAATGATTAAAGATATCTTACTTTCTTCGAGGTCTTTTATAACCTATTGGACTCTACTTTGAGCAATAAGAATGTATAATTACTCTCCAAGATTAAAAAGAATCGTGATGAAATCGATCATAAACGAAAATTACATGTTCATCAGTAATTAATCAAAGCTTAAGACCGAAGAACTCATGAAGGATTGATATTAAGTTCAAATATATATATATATATATATATATATATATATATATATATATATATATATATAATTCCATGCTCATTTTTCAACTTATTCATGATGATCTTCGCCCTCTAATCTTCTAACCTTCTGTCCTCACAGACTTCACGTACGATTTCATTCTCAAGTCTTTTTTCACTGTTCTTTGGACTGTCATAGCTGAAACTTCTCTCTCACGTGCCAAAAGTCTTATGGATTGAGTTGGATCTTTTCTAATTGATCTCTTTAGCTCTAATTTGAAATGATGATCCCTTTCCTGTTGTGACCTCCTGATTCAGTGTTCTCCTCTACTGTTTCCTCTTATTTTAAACTTATTCACCGTTTTCTTGGTGATTCTTGAATGGACTTTAAAGATGGAAGCCAGAGTATGAATGTTGGTAACTGAATGATTTTTTCCTGTCACGATTGCTCAGGTTGGAAGTCAGTTGGTCTGACACATAACGATTTTAAACTCTTCTCTTTGTAGCTGAATAACTCTAATTTTGGTCAGTGATTCTGGATACAAATGGTGTCAAGATGGCTAAACGTAATACCTGAAAACCAGGCAAAACGAAACTGAATTAGTTTAGTGAAATGGACAATTATATCGCTATGCTTGGTATATATAAACAAAAATCGTTTACGGAAACAACGGACAACTTGACAAAACCTAAATTTCTTACCCAGAAAAAGTCTCGAATAAAAACAACAATACTAAATAAAAGAAAAAAAAAAGGCTAGCTTACATACCTAGTAAAGTACTCGAAGCCTAGATTGTCTAGATAGATAAAGATTTACACCAGGAAACAGTAGTATTAAAAAGAGCTCAATATAGCCGGGATCGCCTGATTTTTTTGATTTTTTTTTTATTCTTATTTATGTTATTATTTTCTTTTATTATTTTTTATTTCTATTTTATCTTTTATTTTTATTTATGTTTTTATTTTATTTTATTGATGTTTTTATTTTATTTTTGTTTATTTGTCAATTTTTATTTTTGTTTATTTATTTTTTTCGTTTCTTATTGTTATCTGCACTTCTTTTCCTGCACCTTTTGTACTATTTTATTTTTGAACTATGAAGCAGTAATACTCCTATGTCTCATCTGTGCATTCTTATAAAAAAAGAAGATATACTTTGTGCCCGATGAGCTGGAAATCTAGCGAAACTTTAGTTGCACAGCAAAACATAGGTATATATACATATATATATGTGTGTTTGTGTGTGTGTTGTGTGTGGGGGGGCGTGTGTGTTACCTTAAATCTTGTTAATAGCATTTTTGTATTAAATAATTAAATATATATGTGAATAAATTGTTCTTTTGCGGCATCATTTACCAAGACATAAAGTTTGTTATCCCTTTTTTTGAAGTGGAAAATTCCTAACCAAAAATAAAAGAAGTGGATAGGTATTTAGAATTATCGAGGAACCCCCATCCCCGGCGCCGACAAACCCACCCCGGTTTTTGTCGGCGTCTATATAAGCGAAGTCGCAGCGAGCGAAAATCAGTTCCAGCAGAGAGTTCCAGCAGAGAGTTCCAGAGTTGAGTTCGGGAGAGACAGTTCCCAGAGTCAGTCTCCAGTGCCCAGTTGAAGGAAGCCTCGCATCGGCTGACCAAGATTCGCGCAATTTCCGGACTCATCTTCAATCCAAGAACAATTATTTTGAAGAGCGACTTAGATCCAGACCACCAAAATAAGTTTTTTTCGACTTTCGCCCGAAGACAAACCAAAAAAAAAAAAAAAAACAATTTCTTAAAGAGCAAACAACTTGAAGTGTTAAAACTCGCCTAACGGAAAACAACGTGTCACAATCCATAGAACGGGTCGGGAGATAGACGCAGTCCTATGTATCCATCAACTAGACATAAAGTTTGTTATCCTTTTCTTTGATACCTTGAACTTTTGAGTTATCATTTTATTTCTTTTATACGTATTTGTGCGATACCACTCCCTGCTTGGACCCAACTTGCATTGCGGCCCCAACGACTGATTGATTTCGTCTGCCTAAGATCGATTCACAACGTGGGTAGGCGGACTGGAGATCAACGCAGTTACTTTGGTAACCAGGCGTTGGAAGCGAATTGGGAACGACGAGGCTGATATCGAATCTAACCAGATTCCCATCCGAATCACCAAAAGGTTAGAACGTCACATTTGTGTGCCGCGACCGATACCAAGCCAGTTGGTCGTCACAGGACGAGACAACACGACTGACGCGACAGGCGGACGTCACGTTTGGAGCGACGACACCCGAACGAAGCAGCGAGGAGCGAGCAAAGTCTGTGTTCAGGGACGTCACACTTTGGCAAAGGGTAAACTCCGAATGCACGTTGTGTCATGAATTGTCTCTTACTTATACAAAGTCCTCCATTAATTGGTGAGAGACAGCACGGATGGTCTTTGTTGAGACGTAACTTTTGACCTCGAGGAATTCTCTCTCTCTGTTGTGACATGAAACGATTAGAAGCATCTTAGAGATTATGAAGGGATCGAATCGTGGTGTCTTGCGAACACGCGGGAAATTATTCTGACTGCTTTCAATAATTTGATTTTTTTTTATTTTCCCATATGACCAGAACCAATGTGTGAACCCCAATGCGCAGAAAATACATTCCCACTATTGTCTTATCGTCGTAGAAGTGAAAACATCCATCTAGAATTTCCGACGAGCTCTCAAAATACATAGAGCGGAAAAGCGAAGAGTTTAAAACATGATCGATCAGCAGCCAACGTTGATAAATGACATAATTCCCTTTAAAATGTTTTTTTTCAATACTGTTCTCTCTGTACGAAGTCCAAGAGGCACTCGAGGAAGAGGGTTACAGAAAAACTACCTTAGTTTAAGAAGGATATGTGAGGAAGATAACAGTTATCCTTAGACTTGAGCAAGTTAAGATTGTAATAGTCGGGGAATCATCCTCTTGGGAGTCGATTTCACAACGCAGCGATGCGTTGGAAGACGTTTATCGATTGGAAATTTCATCTCATTAATGGAATACGAATGGTGTGTGTAATATTGTAATGTTTTTGCCATGAGGGATATGGCCTTATTATGAAATAAAAGGATAATCGTGGTGTATTTGAAAACTAAAAATATAACCAACAGTATCTTTGATAGATAGTGATGTGGTTCCTTAGTTAACAGTAGGCGAAAGAATGTAGGGGCTTGTAAAATGATAACCGATTGAAGATGGCATAGTAACGGATCTTTTGATATATGCGAGAGATGATTTTAATAGCGGATTAGTATGGTTATTCTCGGAGTAATCTCTGTGGTCATTCAGAATGTTAATGCAAGTTGACTTATACCATTAAACATAGTACTTGAGGCGATACTGAAAATAAGTCATACAATAGTTAGGAGTGACATCATTTTCATTCTTCGGCTTATCAAATCTTTAGATTATTTTGCAAGAATAATTTTTGTAGAGGAAATATTGCATTAATATTTTATTGAGACTAAAAATGATTTTTCCAAATGCAAATCCTACAATTTAACCTATAGGTAGGGGAAGGAGACTGATTCGTAACTTTCCCATGGTTATTTGCATGCAATTGAATGTGACGAACTTGACTGGAATTGGAATTTGTCTCCCCGTTTTGTCATTCCATTACTCTACCAGAACGTCCACTTGACACCCTCAGGATTAACGTCCCTCCGGATAAGATACGCATGAAAAATAAAAAATTCTCAGGTTAAATGCTAAAACACAAACCTTATAGAGTCTAGTTCCTTCCATTTCTCTTTCTAATGTCGTAGATTTACGTTTCGCTAAAGAAAGAGTGAATTTAAGCGAAAGAATGAGACAACGTCAAATCCCTAAGGGCCTTGGAATATAAAGGCGTGTTAACATGGCAACCTAGAAGAAGAAGAAGAAGAAGAAGAAGAAGCAGGAAAAGAAGAAAAAGCTGAAGCAGGAAAAGAAGAAAAAGAAGAAGAAGAAGAAGAATAGGAAGGGAAAGAATGGTAAATGGCAGAAGAAGAAGAAGAGGAGGAAGAAGGAAAAGAATTTAGAGGGAAAGAATGGTAAGAAGAAGAAGAAGCAGGAAAACAAGAAGAAGAGGAATAGGGAGGGAGAGAATGGTAAATGGCAGAAGAAGAAGAAGAAGAGGAAGAGGAGGAAGAAGAAAAAGAAGAATTTAGAGGGAAAGAATGGTAAGAAGAAGAAGAAGCAGGAAAAGAAGAAAAAGAATAAGAAGAAGAAGAAGAAGAAGAAGAAGAAGAATAGTGAGGGAAAGAATGGTAAATGGCAGAAGAAGAAGAAGAGGAGGAAGAAGGAAAAGAAGAAGAAGAAGAAGAATAGGGAGGGAAAGAACGGTAAATGGCAGAAGAAGAAGAAGAGGGAAGAAGAAGAGGAGGAAGAAGAAAAAGAAGAATTTAGAGAGAAAGAATGGTAAGAAGAAGAAGAAGAAGCAGGAAAAGAAGAAAAAGAAGAAGAAGAAGAAGAAGAATAGTGAGGGAAAGAATGGTAAATGGCAGAAGAAGAAGAAGAGGAGGGAGAAGGAAAAGAAGAAGAAGAAGAAGAATAGGGAGGGAAAGAACGGTAAATGGCAGAAGAAGAAGAAGAGGAAGAAGAGGAGGAAGAAGAAAAAGAAGAATTTAGAGGGAAAGAATGGTAAGAAGAAGAAGAAGCAGGAAAAGAAGAAAAAGAAGAAGAAGAAGAATAGTGAGGGAAAGAATGGTAAATGGCAGAAGAAGAAGAAGAGGAGGAAGAAGGAAAAGAATTTAGAGGGAAAGAATGGTAAGAAGAAGAAGAAGAAGAAGCAGGAAAAGAAGAAAACGAAGGAAGAATAGGGAGGGAAAGAACGGTAAATGGCACAAGAAGAAGAAGAAGAGGAAGAGGAGCAAGAAGAAAAAGAAGAATTTAGAGGGAAAGAATGGTAAGAAGAAGAAGAAGAAGCAGGAAAAGAAGAAAAAGAAGAAGAATAGGGAGGGAAAGAATGGTAAATGGCAGAAGAAGAAGAAGAGTAGGAAGAAGGAAAAGAATTTAGAGGGAAAGAATGGTAAGAAGAAGAAGCAGAAAAGAAGAAAAAGAAGAAGAAGAGGGAGGGAAAGAATGGTAAATGGCAGAAGAAGAAGAACAGGAAGAGGAGGAAGAAGAAAAAGAAGAATTTAGAGGGAAAGAATGGTAAGAAGAAGAAGAAGAAGAAGCAGAAGCAGGAAAAGAAGAAAAAGAAGAAACAGAAAAAGAAGAAGCAGCAACAGAAAAATGAAAAGAAGAAAAGAAGAAGAAGAAGAAGAAAACAAGAATAAGAAAAAGAAGAAACAAAAGAAGAAGAAGAAGAAGAAGAAACAGCCTGCATAGCAAGATAAAGACTTTCGAAATTAGACAAAAGGTTTCAAACAAATTTAGTGGCGGGCGGGGGGTCATCAGTATTTAACTCCAAATTAACAGCCATGCCCCAAGTTATGGGAACAGCTTTAATACAGAAGTATCATTTTTTACCGTAAGAAATATGTTATTTAAAAGTAATCTAACTGGATGAAATTACCGTACGAACCATCTTTAACCAAAAACTAATCATGGAATATGGCAAAAAAAAAAAACCCTGAACAGAAGAATATTTATGATGAGATAATAACAAAATAGGTAAAAGTGATATATGGTGACAAAAGCAGAAAGTGGTTCTAATGCCAGAGAGCATACCTGAAGAGAAATTGCTGCATGAAACAATTTAAAATACAAGGATAAAAAAAACAAAAAACAATTTGGCGTTGTTTCGGGCTCCGTCAGAATCAATTTTGGTAGAAATATTTTAAAAGTCGATGAAACAGCGAAATATATATTATTTGCTGTGTTAATAAATGCAACAGAAAAATGGAACTATTTCTTCCTTTTTTTTTTTTTTTTTTTGTCCATTCACTTCCGGTTTCTTGCTTTCTCGTCAAACTTTATATAGTCGAAATTCCTAGATGCAAACGTAAGTTCTATGTTAACACTTTCTCCTCTGACACTTGTTGCTTGTGGAACTCTTTCGTTCTTTTTTTTTTACTACTCACTTCCGGTTTCTTGCTTTCCAGTCAAACATTATATCGAAATTCCTACAAGCAGACGTAAGTTCTATGGTAAAAGATTGTTTTTTTCACACTTCTCACTTGTGGGATTCTTTTACAGCTTCTTCCTTTCCAGTCAATTTTGATCTTCAAAAAATTAAATGCAATGTCAATCGTTTTTTCTTGGCTTACGTCGCGTATAAAACAGTTTCTCACTGATAAAGACATCACAGTGTTGCGAGATGGGCCTGGCCAAAATACTGACCCTAATATAATCAAACTTATGCCAGAGTCTGTTTTCTTTTTTATAATCCTTAAGGTTTTATCAATGTCATAATGGTAAGACTGATCGGTTCAATGTGATCGTATTGGCAGCTGATCTTAAAAAGGAGCTACAATCAGTTGTTAAATGGGGCAAGAAACGGCTTGTTACTTTTAAGGCCTCCAAAAGGAAACCTCACTCCTTTAATCGTCTTAAAGAAATTGTTTTGCTTTCGATTAGCATGGCTGATGTTAACCCCTAGATAGGTGACTAATGACCCGTTCTCGGGCTAACGATTTCCGCCGACAATTGGATATTACTGCCACTTCTATGCTACTGCTTCTCTATATATATTTTGATGAAAGAATAACGTGCAATATTATTGGCCCCGGTCTGGCATCTCATATTCAATCGCCTTCTTTCCGCCGTTACGTAGCTTACCAGTGTCTTTGCTGTAGATATTTCCATGACATCTTTGTTATGTAGACTTTACGAATTTAAGCGTAGTACTAGATTGGCTGAGGTTTCATCAATTTACAATTGAAATGTCTAGATGTGACCATTAGACCTATGTTAATATTACCGTTTATTCTCTCGCACTTTTCGCTTGTGGAACTCTTTCTTTTTCTTTTTTTTTTTACTCAGTTCTGGATTCTTGGTTTCCAGTCAAACTTTATATTCGAAATTCCTAAATGCAAACGTAAGTCCTATGCTAACAGTTTCTTCTCTCGCACTTCTCACATGTGGGACACCTTTACGGCTTCCTGCTTTTCAGTCAATTTTGATCTACAAAAAATTAAATTATCTTCAAACAATTAAATGCAATGTCAGTCGTTTTCTTCTGACTGCTTACTCCCTGTCCTTTTATTGTCCTCTCTCCTTAATAATGTCTTCTTTTTCTCATCTAACGCTCACTATCATATTGCGTCTCAATGGCTTTATTGCCATGCCTGTAGAGAAATGATTTCAAAGAATTTACGTATCTAATAGAAAGCCAAAGAACTTACCAGGTTTCGGCTTTACTGTCAAGACTCCTGAAGAAACAATTTTCACGTGGTATTCTTCCATCTTCCGTCGGGTTAACGCTGCAGTTCGTGCAAATAGGATCCAAACGACTGATTATGGCATTTAATGTGCCTAAATTTATTTTGTGCAATTTGACTTTTTCTTCCAGAATTAAAATGCTGCGTATCTTTTCGATGACTTATTTTCAGTATCACGATAGGTTCCGTTTTGTATCTCACCTCGTAATGAGTCCATGTGAATACAACAATTTACATTACAAACCTGAATGAACGCAGTCATTTTTCTTGAATATGGAATCAAAAATCAGTTAAGATAGATAGATAGATAGATAGATAGATAGATTAGTCACTGAGATAGCTCACTGAGATAGATAGATTGGTCACTGAGATAGCACATTGAGATAGATAGATAGATAGATAGATAGATAGATAGATAGATAGATAGATAGATAGATAGATAGATCACTGAGATAGTGTTGTGGTAGGATCCACCTAATTTGCATAGTGGAGTACCGAGCATATAAATATGGTTGGTACCGGGAAGAGAGGGAGGAATCAAGAGATTCAACCAGAGACTCTGCCCGACTGCGACTCAGTCAACACATTCTCCAGGAACGGTCTTACCAGGAATATACAAAAGACTATATGTAAATATTGTTTACACTTACTCGTTTCAATACATTTTGTTCTAAGTACATTTTGTGTTGCATTATTATTCCATGCATTAGTCAAATTTCAACAGATAGATAGATAGATAGATAGATAGATAGATAGATAGATTGGTCACTGAGATAGATAGATAGATAGATAGATAGATAGATAGATAGATAGATAGATAGATAGATAGATTGGTCACTGAGATAGATAGATAGATAGATAGATAGATAGATAGATAGATAGATAGTAAAAAACTTAAGCGAATTGAGTTTCTCGGAAAGAAGGTCATTCATTATGCTCGACATTAATATTGGAATATTTACTTCTGTAAGGTCGCTTCATGCTCAAAATAAGAACGTTCTTTTTATACTTATTCAGTGAGAGTCACTGTTCTTTTTAATGGAGAGGAAAATGATATTAACACTGATTCCATGAAAAGAGAGAAAGCGGGGAAAATAGACGAAGAAAGAAAGAAAAGACGTAATATGTTGAATGAAAACAAAAGGAAAAATACATAGACGGAAAGGAAGAAGGAAAGAAAGTAAGAAAAATGAAAGATGGAAATAAATTAAGTATGAAAACAAAATATAGGTTGGAAGAAAGAAAGAAAGAATAAAAAAATAAAGGGATAGAAAGAAAGAAAGAAAGAAAGAAAAAGAAAGAAAGAAAGAAAGAAAGAAAGAAAGAAAGAAAGAGAGGGAAATTATATAGAAAGAAAGAAAGAGGGAGATGAAACATTATGAAGGGAAAAAATTAGAAAAAAGAATACGCAAAATTGGAGCAAAGAAAGAAAGAAAGAAAGAAAGAAAGAAAGAAAGAAAGAAAGAAAGAAAAGACTGTTGGGGGACATAGATTTAAAAGAAAGAAAGAAAGAAAAACTTTGAAAAAAGGAAGAAACGTGAATATATGAAGAAAGAAAGAAAAGAAAGAAAGAAGCTATACGTAGAAAGAAAGAAAACAAAAAATCAAAAGAAAGAAAGAAAGAAAGAAAGAAAGAAAGAAAGAAAGAAAAGAAAGAAAAATTGAATTAAATTAAGTAAGAAAAGTAAATTAGATAGAAACAATAAAAAAGAATTAGAGAAAGGAAATTAAAAATAGGTAAAGAGAATTAAAAAGAATGAAAATGAAAAGAAAGAAAGAAAATACATAGTTGGTAAAAACGTAAATAAAATGAATAAAGAAACAAAGAAAATAAAATAATATTTAGAAAAAAGAAAGAAAGAAAGAAAAGAAAAAGTGAAAGAAAGAAAGAAAAATACATAGATGGAAAGAAAGAAAGAAAAAGAACGAACGGAAAAGAAAGAAGGAAAGAACAAAAGAGAATGAAAAATACGTAGAAAAATAAAGAGAGAAAAGAAATATAAAGAAAGAAAGAAAAATGCATAGAAAGAAAGAAAGAAAGAAAGAAATGAAAAATACGTAGAAAAAATAAAGAAAGATCGAAAAGAAAAAAGAAAGAGAAAGAAAGAAAGAACGAAAAAAAGAAAGGATGAAAGAAAATAAAAATGAGTACAAAAAATAAAGAAAGAAAAGAAAAAAGAAGGAGAAAGAAAGAAATTAAAAAATACAGCGATGGAAAGATAAAAAGACCGAAAAAAAAGAGGTAAAGAAAAAATAAAAATAAAAACTACGTAGAATAAAGAAAGAAAGAAAGAAAAGAAAAAAGAAATAGAAAGAAAGAAAAAAATTGAATTTGTGACAGCAACAAAAACGAAAAAGAAAAAACTACTCACTTCCTTTTTCATCTCGGAATTCATTTTGGTAATCTGATTGTTTCAATAAGAGGCAAATTTTAAATAAGCCATTTTTTTCCGAAATAAATCAGCATATTTAATCTAATTATTTTGTAATATGAAAAATATTTTCAACCAATAATTATTCCTGTTTTTCTTCTGCTTTCTCTCCATGTTTCTTTTTCTTTTTTCTTTTTTTTTTTTTTCCAGATCAATTTCTTGAACCATAACCCTTGAACGGAACAATAAAGAATTAAAAAAAATTAGTCTTTTAATAAGAAAACAAAACGAAATCAAGACGTATGGAAATGAATTCTGTGGCTTACACCGATATCTTAGATTCTCTTCGGGACAAAGAAGAAAGGTGGACAACATGAGTAAAGAGAGTCTTTGAAATATTCATTTTCCGTCAATTCAATATGGCGCTTAAGGTTTGAGGAACTATCTCAGATTAGAGAAGGTATGTAAAACCGATGAGAAGTGAATAAGTTTGAAGATATTGTTTCCAAGTTGTTCAATCCTAAAAGTGAACCTTCAGTCCTACCGATGATTTCAGGATCCTGCATGAAATCCAGACATCCTATAGATTTCAAATTAACAATAGACTATCCTAGTGTTAAATAAAGCTTCACCCACTTCAAAAGATCAAAGGGATAAACGAGTTAGTCTTTTCCAGCGTTTTCCATCATGTCTTGATTTTTATTTTTTTTGGTTTTCGTTTTTTGGGCTCTTCACTGTCTTAATTACCTCCCTGTAAGGAACAAAGACGTCTCAATGAAATTAGAGAGAAAAGATATTTATACTGACAACCAGACCGTCAAAATGTCTTTAACACATATCATAATGAAGGAAGGCTCGGAGAACGCGACACTCAAAGGATATGTCGAAGGTAGAAGGAACAGGAGAAGAGGATGTCGGAAGCCAACCTGATTTGCTTGCGTGAACGGATGGAAAAGAGGGGATATTTAATGCGAAACACGCCAAAAAACAATTGATCGCTTACCCGGATGTCGCTCCTCAATTGGCAGAACTCGATCGAAGAATAACAGATGTATGTATAAAAGAAAAGGAAAAATGTTTATACCGGATAATTTTGGATTTTATCAAGACTCCAGCGGTCCCAACATAGAAAAAATATCCTCCAAAATAGGTATTATTTTATTAATATAACCATGATTTAAAATCTCCACCTCGGACTTTTAATCTGGATTATTTTATAAATTAAAAATTTCTGACTATTCCAGACAGCACTGGTAATGGTACGCAAGAGTACCACGCGTAGTATAAATGGTTTTATTTTTTAATGAGTTTTATCTATTACTGAAAAATATAACTTAAAAACAAACTATGAAATTGTTATGATGTTGATTTGGGGTTAGTAGAGACAAACGCCAAATAACACGTAACAATAAAAAGGGTTTTAATAGGTTGGTAAAAAGGTACAGAAATCGCCTGAGTAGTCAATAACTAGCTCAGCTAAGAAATTCTCTGTCTATCTGTCTTAGTATTTATCGATCCACCCACGAGGATTAAATATGGCACAAGGCCGGTTTAAGGTGGGTATCTCCGAGCCCGTAGGCTCGGCCAAAAATATAGCCTTTGAACCCGCCTAGACGGGTTCAGGCCCTGTCTACCTCCCCGGACGAAACCTTGCCTTTCCGCAAAGCTTCGTCCGGGTTCCTCTCTGCTAACGCAGAGAGTTCGACAGACGTCGCATACAGTCAAAGACTGTATCACGACTCAGCTAGACTCGGAGGTCTTACCCTCTCTGTCTATCTGTCTTGGTATTTATCGATTCACCCACGAGGATTGAATATGGCACAAGGCCGGTTTAATGTGGGTATCACCGAGCCCATAGGCTCGGCCAAAAATATAGTCTTTGAACCCGCCTAGACGGGTTCAGGCCCTGTGCAACTCCCCGGACGAAAACTTGACCTTCGCAGAGAGTTCGACAGACGTCGCTTACAGTCAAAGACTGTATTACGACTCAGATAGACTCGGATGCCTATCTATCTTCTCTATGTCAACTGACATGCCACTATTTAAAGTCTTTGTTCACAGACGCAGACAAGTTCATCTTCAAGAGGGGTGGTAGGTTTCCGACACAACAGAAATATTCCAAATTATATTAGGATCTTTAAATTGATTGAAAATGTCATTAACAATTCTTTACCCCTTTAATGATATGTGTAGCATTGCAGCCCAAACCAGACACTACGTTCATTCTCATGAATCCACCTTGCAGTTGGGCGGTTGTAGCTTAATACAGTGTAACCCGGATATAAGAGAGTTGTCGGGACCGAAGAAGAAGTCTCTTATATCCGGGTTTCTCTTATATCCGGGTTTGGTCTATTTTGTATACATTAACACAGGCTCTAATTTGGGACCAGAGAAAATCTCTCTTATATCCGGGTTTCTCTTATATCAGGGTCCCTTATATCCGGGTTACACTGTACATGGAAAATAAGTCTCTTTGACCAGATCGTTAACCACGAATTAAAACCATGAAACGAAATTGTAGCAGTCGGCAAATTTTATCCTGTTGCAACCTTCTTGTGAGGGTCGACTGTAAACGAAAGGGTCATATTGGCGCTAGGTGAGAGGCGAACGGTCTAACCAGCGAGTACCTTCTTTTTGTCGCAGTGGACGAGTGGTTTCAGTTTTCTGCTACCAGACGCCACTGCAAGCGTTCTTTGTCCTATCAACTCTCGTCTAAAAGGAAATGCATTCATCAATGTCCGCTCCACTCAGTAGACCTACTTTGTCAGGGTCGTTTGATATGATTCCTTCTTGATATGAAAGTCCCTTTCACATGATCTGACCTTCTTTATCAACATAGTTTGGTTAGATTTTGTTTAGCGACTTTCTCAACCTCTATGGGTTGTTTAGTACCGATTCTAAATATTTTGACCGCATTTTTAGGCCTTCAACTACGGATGAAATGTATTGTGGATCATTCGACTGCAAAATGTATTGGTCATTTTGCTTTAAATATGTATTGTTGGTAATTTTACTATAAATAGGTAGTGTTAGTAACTTTTATCTAAAAATTATCACTGTTTGTTTAGGTATTCACTATTTGCCCAAAGCCGGGACGCTTAACAGATGCTACCACCCCGGTTCCAGATGGCTCTGGGAACAACAGCAATTAAGTAGCGGTTCCACGCTTCTCAAACCTCCAACCTTCAAGTGGTTGGAATGTCGAACTGAACCCTTTATTTCGCTCACTGAGATAGACTGTTCTAATTCCACGTGCCATGTTTAATGGGTGTCAGTTATCAGTTGTCTACTGTTAATTCCCCTCTGAAATTTCTCCACTGCCTTAACTGGGTATTGAACTCACACTCTTTAGGTCGAGTCACTGGATGTAACTAACGCCTTTATCCACTATGCCATGTGTCCTTGAGATCATCTGTGTATGAATTTCTGATTATGATAAAACTAATGTCTTCAGCAACCATTTTTTACCAAAAAACTCCTGAGCCGACCAAGCATAGAAATGAAGACAATATGGGAACCGGTAATAAGTAGTGTCAAAGACAAGCGATGATAACAACACAAATTGTAATATGAGCTCTGGGAAAAACATGCATCGATAACAACAATAAAATGGTATAAAGGTTCACTTCGACATTCCAACTACCTGAAGAATGCCGGAGCGGACAACGGCCGAAACGTTGTATTAAATATGACGACAAATATGAGGAGAATAGTCCAAATAATGTAAATAGTGTACATAATACCTCATCTCAGAAATATAGACAGATACTGAAAGGCCGAAACTTTGTAATAAATATGGCGAGAAATATGAGGACAATAGTCCGAATAATGTAAATAATGTACATAATACCTCATCTCTACAGATACGGATGTATTTTATCGTGATAACCAGGAATATTCTTTGTCACGACGATAACTGTTAAAACGATTCCTGTAATATCGTTCAGATGTTTACTTTACCAAGATATCAGCTGACAACTGAGATCGCTACACAAGATACGAATCTACACTTCTCTCATTTTCAGGTGACAAACATTTGCTGATCACGCGTGTATACCGTGCTAACTCTCAAAGAACTTTTTTTGAATACCTGAAGGCCTAATAATTAAAATCAAGAAGACCGGGTATCAATACGATTTTCTTCAACCAAGGTTCTGCGGATTTACAAGGAATTTAACAACTGATTGATGAATTCTGATCAGGCTATAACTTCATTAACGGCCACCTTTCTGCATTACGTCTCTATTGTTTTCATCTCTTCCCATGATCTCTTCCTATTACTCTTTATATATATATATATATATATATATATATATATATGTATGTATGTATATATATATGTGTGTGGGGGGGTTGAAGTTAGATTGAATGAGACATATGAATAGATAGATAGATAGATAGATATAAATAGAATGAGAGATAGATAGACAGATATATGAATAGACAGATAGATATGAATAGAATGATTGAAATTCATTGATATATTCATATATATATATATATATATATATATATATATATATATATATATATATATATATTGAAGATAGGATATTAAAAAAAAGAACCATCTATCGTCTCAATTTTTGTTATCCATCATTCATTAAGGTCTTGGATCTTGTGAAAATAGTCAAAAGAATAGCCGAAAACACGCGTTCAATTACTCTTGGGCTGTTTTTAGAGAAATTAAATGAAAGGCGACATCGATTCGTACAGAAAGAGAAAATGGTGAATAAAAAAAAAAAAAGAAAGACCTTCTAAAATATCCTTGTCGGTTGCTTTTAATCAAAAGCGCATAGGTTTGCCAGTGAGATCGAGGCGAGGGTGTATGCACGCGCGAATTTAGTATCCATCATTCAAATCGAGATGTTGAATGCCAACTGTCTATAGATCTAGATATGAAAATAGTTCGATGTATATAAAAATAGATAAATATACCAATATGCCTGTTTGCACATTTCAATGTTGCGCATTTCTAGTGTGGGATCAGAGTGTAGTTCCTGTCTGTATCTCAGAACTCTTTTGTATGCGTTTTAGTTACGCTTTCTAAAAGAAGGTATGAATAAACAGGTTGGAAAAATCTACATATATATATATATATATATATATATATATATATATATATATGTGTGTGTGTGTTTGTGTGCGTGTGTGTGTGTGTGTGTTTATACATACATATATTTAAGTAAATGCTCTGTTTTATAATAAACAGTATTAAACAGGCTTTACCGGCCTGAATGTGCGAGAAACTTTCATAGAAAATATTCGTCCTACGACAAGAATCGAACCGGTAAATAATAGTATTTATTATAAACTGAGTATTTACTTAAATATTTGTATCTATAAAAAGAATGTATAAACATAAAAAAAATTGTCTTAAAATAATTGTCGGACATTTTCCATTTCATATTATATATATATATATATATATATATATATATATATATAGAAAGAGAGAGAGAGAGATTGAGATAGAGATAGAGAGAGAGATTGAGATAGACAGAGAGAGAGAGAGAGCTGAAGAAAGGGGGAAAGGCTGAAATAGTCAAAACATTCTACACATAAACACATACAAACGCGTTTACAATTAAAAAAAAGTGCATAAATTATTGTTTTTAACTTAGTATAAAAATAATTGCTGATATCTCCTAACGAGCGGACCGAGCGATTGCAAAAAGTTTCGCCAAAGAATCTCCGGAATTAGGGTACCGAATGTAACATCAATCATTGAACTGACAAAATTTTATATTTGTATTAGTATGAAAGGCAAAAAAAGGTAAAGATATATATAACCTCTGACTAAGGAGGGGAAAAAAAAGACAAAGATGAGAAAAGTTGTAAAATTTATAGAAAACTGAATATATATATATATATATATATATATATATATATATATATATATATATATATGTGTGTGTGTGTGTGTGTGTGTGTGTGTGTGTGTGTGTGTGTTAAATATACTTTAATGTTTAAAAAATTATTCAGTAATATTATTGTTCAGGTAGCAAATATATATATATATATATATATATATATATATATATATATATATATATATATACGAGGGTCATTCTATAAATAAGGTGAATTTTTCTGTATAAGGACTTCTAATACAGATAGAAGCTTACTTTTTAAATCTTTTTTTTTACTTCATTTTCCCATGGATTTAATTTCTTTGCAGATTAAAAATAAACTTTGAGTGTTTTGGCGATTAACAAAGATGGCCGACCAAGAAGCATGCTCCAGGATTGAACAACGTTCAGTTATCAAGTTTTTGGTTGCTGAAGGGTGCAAACCAGTTGAAATTCATAGGAGAATGTCAACTTTGTATGGTACCACAAGTTTCAGCCAAAAAAAAAAAATGTCTACAAGCGGGATAAATTGTTTAAAGAAGGACGGAGCAGTGTTGAGGATGAAGACAGGCCTGGGAGGCCTACAGAAGTGAGGTCTCCTGAGGTGATCGAATCAGTCAATGACCTCATTCAGTCTGACAGAAGAACTTCTGTGAACTGCTGAGGCAGGTCAAGAAAGACATAAAGAACAAACGCAGGGGTCATCAGTCAGAGGGAGTCATCTTGCATCATGACAATGCAAGGCCTCACACAGCAGCTCAAATGGTGAAGACCATCAACGAGCTGAGCTGGGAACTGCTCCCTCATCCCCCTTACAGCCCAGACCTTGCCTCGTCAGACTTTCACCTGTTTGGTTCCCCTTGAAAGCGTTCACGCGGGAAGCCATTAGCACGCAAAGGGTTACAGAGAGTTGGAACGAGAGCAAAGAGGAGTTATAGAGGAAAGGATGAAGAGAAGGATAGGGGATAGATCAGGGCATCTGGAGACGTCGATTGACATTACATTTGAATAGTTGGACAGGAAAAGAAGAAATGAGGAGGGTGTTCCACAGGCGAGAAGTGCGAAACATGAAGCTATTGGAGTAAAAGAGACGGCTACATTTAACAGTTTCAATAGTGAAAGGGTGAGAGCGAGATGCCCGCCTAGTTGAACGCTTAATTTCATGAAGTCTGGGAACCAGCGAAAGCAGATCATTTTGTCTTTTTTTTTTTTTTTTTGTTAGCTCTCCTAAACTTCGTTCCGCCTCGCATTTTTTAAAATGTTATTCTCAGCATCCTTCTGTAGAACCAGATTTATCTTGCCTCAAGTCGATTCTTCATCTGTAAATGCCAATTTATCACTACCGTATAGGAAGACTGATATTACATAACAGTCTAGTACTCTTCCCTTTGTTTGCAACGAAATTTTCTTGTTTCTTAATACTTTGCTTGGTTTTGGAAGACATCTTTCTCTATCACAATGTGCTCTAGCATTTCAGGGTCACACATTCCGTTCTCTGTTAATACACTTCCCAGGTGTAGCGATCTCAGTTGTCAGCTGATATCTTGTTAAAGTGAACATCTGAACGATATTGCAGAAATCGTTTTAGCAGTTATAGTCTTGACAAAAATATTCCTGGTTATTACGATAAAACTCATCCGACAGGAAGGCCTCTGATTGGAAGGTTGGAGATTTTGAGAAGCGTAGAACCACTTCTTAATTGCTATTGCTCCCAAGTCCATCTGGATCGGAGTGGTAGCATCTGTTAGGGTCCCGGCTATGGGCAGATAGAGAACCCCCAAACAAAACAAAACGCTATGAACGTCTAAGATATATTTTATATTAAAAATACCAGCGCCACATTTGTACTTGATGTATTCTGGTACTTACTCATTGTAAATTGCATGTCGGGCTGTACCTTTTGCTTACAATCAATTACTCCGTCTTCTTGCTTTCCTTGAATTATCTTCTTTTGGAGACTTTGTAATTTCCTTTCTATGTCTGTTATCCAGACTATGCCAGCTTCCACAATGTTTTTCGTTTTTCATCAGAGATCTTGCAATATGTGTGATCGGTATTAACTCACACGATCCGAGACGCATAGCAACTTGCACAGAATATTTACACTGCTAAACAACACAGATTCTGAAGGATTTTAAGTTTGATGCCATCGGCCCCAGTTCACTAGCGACATCAGGGAAAATAGATACCATATTCTGGCAACCTTAATCCCGAGGTCGATGTAAATTTTAAGCTTTTCCATTGTTGTGAATTTGATATTATGGACATCAAGAACAGCCGACTCGCCGAGGGTTTTTTTTTTTTTTTTTTTTTTTTTACGACGTTCATATCTGGTTTATTTGGCATCAAGGGCGTGGTCATTGCGAATGCTGACCGTTTTCGATAATCATTCCTCTTCCACTATTTCTTTTCCTTCTGTTTTTTCTGCTTCTTCCTCTTCTTCTACGTCTTCTTTTTCTTTTCCTCCTTTTATTATTCTTCTTCACCTTCATCCTCTACTCGCACTACTACTACTTTTTTCCTCCTCCTCCTTCTTCTTCTTCTTCTTCTTCTTCTTCTTCTTCTACTACTACTACTACTACTTTTACTACTACTTCTTGTCCGTCTTCTTCTTCTTCTTCTTCTTCTTCTTCTACGTCTTCTTTTTTTCTTTTTCTCCGTCTTCATATTCATCCTCATCCTTCATCCTAGCACTACTACTATTTTCCCCCTCCTTCCTCTCAATCTTCTTATACTACGTCTTCTTCTTCTTCTACTACTACAACTACTACTACTAATTTTACTCTTACTTGTCCGTCTTCTTCTTCTTCTACGTCGTCTTCTTTTTTTCTTCTTCTTCTCTTCTCCGTCTTCTTCTTCTTTTAATAGTACTACTACTACTACTACTTTTTCTCATCCTTCTTATTGTCCGTCTTCTTCTTCTTCTTCTTCTAATACTACGTCTTCTTTTTCTTCCTCTTTTTTCTACTTCTCCGTCTTTTTCTTCTTCCTCCTCCTTCTTCTGTTACTACTTCTAGTAGTAGTAGTTCTTCTTCTTCTTCTTCTTCTTCTTCTTCTGCTACTTCTACTATTTTTCCCCTTCTTCTTCTTCCCTTCCTCTTTATACTTATGGTCAAGTAAATGGAATTGGAAAATATTCAGCAGCCATCAATTTAAAGATCCCAGACATTTTGGAGCTGAAGACGGCTTTTTGGCATCTAGAAGTGTTTGATTTGTTTTGATTGATTCCTTTCCTATGACCCTTCAACACTTTGCAGGTTATTCAAACCTAGAAAACATTTTTAGATTGTTAGACTTTTTTGGGGATAATATTGGTTTGGTAAAATAAGATTTACTAATTAACCTACAACAGGTGATGGGGTGAGAGGAGGTGACTTCAAACATTTCCCACAAACATTTACGCGTAAGTAAATATAATGAACACAACCGAAATTTGGACAGCAGCTGGTATTCCCAAACGGTCCCCAGTCTAGTTACTGACCAGGCTTGATGTTGCTTAACTTCGGCGATTGTACGGGAACCGATGTTTCAACGTGATATGGCCGTAAGCGCATTAAATCATTCGCACATCCCAGCTTAGAGCACCTGGTATTCTCAAGCGGTCACTCATCTAGGTACTGACCAGGATCGACGTTGCTTAACTCAGGTGATTGTATGGGAACCGATGTTTACACGTGATATGACCGTAAGCCCATTATATCAGCTGTAAGCCCAAACTTACACCACCTGTGGTTCCAAAGTAATCACTCATCAAGTTGCTGAATAAGACTGCCGTTGCTTAACTCAGGTGATTGTACGGGAACCTATGTTTGAACGTGATATGACCGAAAACGCATTCTATCAGCTGCATATCCAAGCTTACAGCACCTGGTATTCCCAAGTAGTCGCTCATCAAGTTACTGACCAGGATCGACGTTGCTTAACTCAGATGATTGTACGGGAGCCGATGTTTCAACTTGTTATGAACGTAAGCCCATTCTTGCAGTTTTTTGGATAGTGAGCCAGTCAAAATGACTTGACTCATTTTATAGTCCACCAAGAGAAGGGTTAACCAATCAGAAGACGTAGAACATTCAATCCGTTGTGTATAAAGGCGGCCATTTTGTTTACTCTCTCCGAATGTCCAGGGGCAACTTGTCTGCTACTTTACCGGGATATCCACTGCTAACTTGAACTACGCTTCCCTACTGTCTTCGAAATATTCACTGCTAACCTCTGGATTCTAAACTCAAAGACGACCGTCATCATGAACAACACCCATTATATCAGCTGCACATCCAAGGTTACAGTAAAGTACTCATCCATCTAGTTACTGGCCAGGATCGACGTTGCTTCACCCTGGTGATCGTACGGGAACCGGTATTTCAAATTGATAGAGCTGTAAGCTATTCAGAAGTGTGTTGAAGTGTTCTTTTTTTTACGTTTGCCTTTGACATATATTCGCCATCGACAATAACATCCGGGCTCGTGTCAGTGATGGGAGGTTGAATTTTGTCTATATATATATATATATATATATATATATATACAGGGTGACCCAAACAAACGGGAATTTTTGAAGTGCGTATTGCCAGACATGAGCAAGTGGCAACACTGCGAGACATTGACATTGAGCAAGTAAACATTTCGCCATTTAGAATTCAAGATGAAATTCACAGTATCCCAGCTGAGATGTCAATGAGGAATCTCAACAGCAGATTTTGAGAATGCATTCGTACAGGAGGACGCCATCTACAGGACGTAATTTTGTAAAAAATGAAAATTCCATCATTGTTTCTTAAATGGCATGTCTTAAGGTTTCAAATACTGTGAATAAAATATTTTTCTTCTATGACTCTTGGTTTTATTGGATTGTTAAAAAGTTCCCGTTTTTCTGGGTCACCATATATATATATATATATATATATATATATAACAAAATGGACAGTTAGTGCTGGTTGTAATACTGAAATAGTGCTCTATGCAAAAGAACGAATATTTATGCTAACAATGAATATATATTTCTGCGCTGCGTACATTAGGATTTTTATATCTGTTTTTTACCTTAACATTTATGTGGAAATAATCTTTATCAGTAAAAGGCAGGATATGTGTGTGTGTGTGTAACAAATGCACGGCCGCAATTTTCGATGAATTTACATCAAAATTTACTTGCACATGCTACAAGTTAGTGGAAAGGCCAAGACCGACTTTGCATTTCCCAACTACCATCGATAGTGGAAATAATCGATTTTTTCATGCTTCTACGGTAGTTTTCATGTAGTTTGCAGCCATTTTCTACTGACCAGAGTGAGAGCCAATAGCTGGCTGTCCCGGATAGGCAGGAAGATTATATTGGCCAACGTGAGAGCCAACAGCTGACTGACACGAATGTTAACTAGCATGCAAAAAAAATCGATAGCTGCATTCGTCACAAGTGGGAAAAATTTAAATCTTCATTGCACTTTACTCCAATTGGCTCATTCGCTTGCTTAAACTCAACGTTGATTCTGATTCCGCAGAACTGGGTTTGGGTGTGAAAATGTATTTGTTGTTAACATTCTTTTTTCATTCGATTTTTCCAGTTATGAGTCCTTTTTTAAAGCTGATCGTTTTGTGTTCATTTTGTTTAGTTCTTTTTTCGTAAAAGATTTAATGTTTAGTATAGAGCTTAGAAAAAATTCGCAGTGTGAGATGGGAAAGTAAGGCATGTAGCAACATCAGCACGGCAAAGGGCACTCCTTTAAAGGCAAGGAAGGGCAAAAATATTTTAAGTCAAGTGATAGCGATTGCTGTATGAGTCGTACAATTTTAGAATCAAGCACGGGCAACACCGGGCCATGTTGCTAGTGGTCGATAAAAAGCTGAAAACATAGATTGACGTGAACATTGCGGATTCATGGTGTGCGGGTGGTGTAATGAATAATGGCTCAGAATTCTTAATCAGAGAGTCGTGTTTCAATTCTAACTAGGTTCATTACATTCACGCGCAAATGCTCTTGGGAAGTATATGCAGCTAGTGACCCCCACCTATGGGTTAGTTAGTAATACTTGTAGCACCAAAATCACTTACAATCTAAAATATTTTCAAGCTTTAAATAACCTGTAAAGGGTTGATAAACTGTAAAAAACGAATCAATCAATCAAATTAGCTACACAGGCATGTCTTTTAGATTTATTTACATTGTGTGGAACAAAAATTCATAGAAAGAATTGTGGCTCCAAATGACGGATCATTTTAAAAACTGATTTTAATATAGTATGGAATTAACATTAATTCCATTTATAATTTTACGCGCGCGCGAGTTTCCTCCCTTTGTTTTACACTCGTGCGTGTGTGCGCGCGTGTTTACACCCCTACCTTTCACTCACAGCTAAACATAGCAGTAAGCTCCTTTTAGCTGCTACTGATTAACTCATGATAGATTTTGAATTTTTCCCGCGCGTTTTTCGGCGTTTCAAAACTGCTAACGTTTGCAATCCAGTTTGCCTCTTAGCTTTCAACCGGACTGGATGGGCAACTCATTTATTCCGTGCACTTAACCCATACGCGGGCCGGAATATCTTATTTTTTCAACAATGTCGACTGCACCCTCTACCAAGACTTTTTCTCCTTTTGAAGCTGCCAACAGGTCGGACCTTTTTCTCCGTTTTCTCCTAGAAGATGTTTTAGAGATACGCGACACTGTCGCGAGGAAAAGTTCGTATTCAACTAATGGCGTATTTTTATCCCTCGTCAGGGGCCTAATAAGTATAGGCAGGGATGTCCTACTGAACGAACAAATTGCTAATCACAGGTCAGGACCTTTTTTCTCCGTTTTCTACCAGAAGACGTTTTTGAGACACACGACACTGTCGTCGGCAGAAACTTCGTGTTCAACAGGTGACTTAAACTTACCCCTGGCTTCGAACCAAATAATACAGGCAGGGATAGTATTACCTGTGAACAAAAAACATTTTTCGTCTTTCTCTTTGGGCTCGCCGTGAACCATTCTACAAGACCATGCTTCGTTTTTCCCGGCTAGATGCCCCACAGCAGTCCAGAACATTTACCAGCGGTCAATTCAATGTTTACCGAACATTCTTTATAACTCTGAACCTGTACATTAAAAATATGCATAATCACTTACAACTTAAAATATCCACAGTGAGTACTCCTTTCTATCTGTGCGCACATTCTTTTCCGGAACTGTATAAGACTTTCTTTTCCCGCCTTTGGCCATCTTGTATTTCTATTTTGGCGCGGAACACTTTTCATTGATCCCTATCTTGGGATGAGTTACTCGTTACTGTTTAATTAAAGTTTTGTTTACTCATGTTTTATAAACAGATGTCTTTGTCATTTTTATTTCGGCTATCTTAATACCATTTAAATTATGCACTTGTTGATTGACCCCTTTCCTCATTGTTCATTCACGCATATTTATCTTTTTACTTTGCTTGTAGACTCGGTAGTTTAGTGTGGTGTCTGGCACAAGGCCACTTAGTAATAATCCAGCACTGCACCCTACCGGGTCCGCAACAATAGCATTGATCTCCCACTTTATACCCACATTATAATTTCTTGTTTGTTTATCAAATTCTGATTGGATATGAATCCATCTCTTCTCCCCAAAGCTATGGGTTATTTAGTAAAACTTGTATCACTAAACTATTATTACCTCCAAAATAAAATTCTTGCAATCTAAAAATATTTTCTGTCTTTAAATAACCAGCAATTGGTTGATAAACCGAATAAAACCGAATCAATCAATCAAATACTGATTAGCCACACAGGCATGTATTTTAGATTTATTTACATTCTCCGGAGAATAAATGCATAGAAACAATCGTGGCCACAAAGTGAGGGATCATTTATATACTAATTGTAATATAGCATTGATCCTCCACTTTATATCCACATTATAATTTATTGTTTGTTTATCAAATTCTGATTGGGTATGAATCCATCTCTTCTCCCTCCAGCTATGGGTTAATTAGTAAGAATTGTATCACGAAACCCTTATTTGATAAATATGGCAACAAAGATGGGTATGAAAGTTCGAACATTGTAAATAGTGTACATAATATCTCATCTCAGAAATATAGACAGATACTGAAACATTATTATCTGTAAAATTAAATTCTTACAATCTAAAATATTTTCTGGCTTTAAATAACCTCAAAGGGTTGATAAAATGTCGGAAAAGAATAAATCCATCAAATACTGATTAGGTACATAAGCATGACTTTTAGATTTATTTACATTCTCTGAGTATAAATGCATAGAAACATTCGTTGCTACAAAGTGAGGGATCATTTTATATATTATTGTAATATAGAATTGATCACCCACTTTATACCCACATTTTAATTTCTCGTTTGTTTATCAAATTCTGATTGGATATAGATCTACTTCTTCTCCCCACAGCTACGGGTTAATTAGTTAGACTTGTATCACTAAATCATTACCTAAAAGAAAAAAAATTCTTACAATCTAAAAATATTTTCTGGCTTTAAATAACCTTAAAGGGTTGATAAACCGTAGGAAAAGAATGACTCAATTCAATTAGTATAGAGACAGTAACACCATAGACTCACATAAGCTATAGATCACTATGGTTTCAATATTTTGAAAATAATCTGTATTTTCGGAACGTTGTACACTGTTCGGTTTGATCAATGTGCCGGACTGCCCGGAACGTGGCCTGTCGCACCTTTTGATGACAGTTTGGAGCATTAATTTTCTACTCAGTGTTTTCTCTTGCAGCACATATATAGAAAGCGCGAAACGTGGCCAGTATGTGCGCTTCTTGCGCGGCCAAACGAATTATGAAGAATGGCTAGAAAGAGAATAAAGATAACTTCGCTTTTATGTGTTGGCTTTTTTTATTGAGTTCCACCATTCGCCGCTGCCGGAAGGGAATGATCAATGACGAGAAGGAGGAAAGGAAAGGCGAGTTAAATAACTAGAAGGCGTAAAACGACCAATCAGAAACGAAGAAAGAATTAAAAAGATAAAAATAAAAGATAAAAATACTAAACAATTCAAATATCCATTGCAGCTGACTGGTTATTAGTTAAGAGAAGAATTAATTATGCCATAATTACTTTTATTTTCAAGACAAGAACATGATTAGAAATCGTGATCCGATTTGCAAAAAGAAAGTATATATATTAAGACATTTTTGATGTTTATACATTCTTTTTATAGATACAAATATTTAAGTAAATGCTATGTTTTATAATAAACAGTATTAATAACATTTACCGGCCTGAACGTCCGAGAAACTTTCATAGAAAATATTCGTCCTCCGACAGGAATATAACCTGTATTCTATACGGAACCGTCATTTAGCCTGACGTGCCTTTAACCGTTTTGGCCACAAAGGAGCGTTCGGTTAGCAAGGTCGATTTTACTGTCTTTAAACTTTAATCTTCCATGAATCTCTCCCGTACATTCATATCTGCTCAAAAAGTATCAAATGTAAAATCTATGAAATAAAATAAAATAATTGTCGGACTTTGTCCATTTCATAATATATATATATATATATATATATATGTGTGTGTGTGTGTGTGTGTGTGTGTGTGTGTGTGTGTGTGTGTGAATAAATGAACTTATGTCTGAATATAATGAAAACAGTATTTTGTCGTACATTACAATCAAGTTAGGCAAGATTTTCACCGTAACAGTGCATTTCTTGCTTCATTCGATATCCCCGAAAATATTCGTGAATATGAAAAGGATTATGATAAAAAATAAGCAGACATAATGTTAGGCAAGAAAAAATTTTGCTGCCGTAACACACACACACACATTTCTATATATATATATATATATATTGTTTCGCTGTTTACAAAATCTCATATACGGAAAAGATATTCTAGGATCGAAACCCGACTGAATTGGTGTTATGATTCTAAAAATAAGCCGTCATAATGGAGGTGTTTGTAATTTATTTTTTGTAAACAGACCGACAGTGACTCAATTCTAAAAAGAAGATTTATATTAGCTATAATAGTCACTGAAAATACACACACACAAATTCACACACACAAAATGTCACCACACACATATTTCTATTTATAGCTCATATATATACATCCGTATATATATATATATATTATATATATATGTCGGGTGTAACAGAAAAATTGTCCATACTGTCACCTCCATCTTCAAAGTCTATTCAAGAACGATCAAGCGAACGATGAAGTATTTTAAAAAGATGGAGCCGTCGAGAGGAAAACTGGATCAGGAGGTCGCAACAGTAAGGGGGATCATCATTTCGACTTAGACCTATCGAGATCAATTAGAAAAGATCCAACTCAATTCATAAGTCGTTTGGCAGGTGAGTGAAGAGTTTTAGCTGTGGCAGTTCAATAAGCAGTGAAAAACATGAAAATGAAAACGTATGTGAACCATTTGAGGCAACTTGTTACTCCAGCAAAGAAATTTAGAAACTTAGAGAGGGCGAAGATCATCTTGAATAAGTTAACTATAACTATTCTGAATATTCTGGATATATATATATATATATATATATATATATATATATATATATATATATATATATATATATATATATATATATATATATATAATTATTTTTATAAAAAAATTTATAACATAAGTATGTTATAAAATCACTACAAAAATAGCCATTTTGTTTCAACACACTCTGTGTCTTATCAAGTGATGGTGTTGAAAAGAAAATAAATGGTTTTAAAAGTTTCAGATTAATTAACGATCCTACACTAGGGGGAGCATTGTTACAAAAGCTAGAATAACCAATCAAAACCGAAGTACAGAAAGATTCAAAAGCTTGACAACAAAATCCTGCTATTATAGCTATTTAGATCTTTAAATACGTGTAATATTAAAAAAATTTTTACTAACTAATAATTATAAATTTATATGATAAAATTTAATATTAAAATTAAAAACTGGCAATTTTAAAAATCCAAATTTAATCACTATTAAGTTTAAAAACTACAAAAAAATTATTGAGAAAAGAAAAAAATATATGTTTATTCAATTCATTTCTTCATTGAAATTACGTCTGACAAGACAAAAAGCTACAATTCGTCCGGTCATCTGATAATACATGTATATATTTTTTTTTTTTTCCGTTTTTATTTTAAAGTTTGTGAATATGGTCTTAAACTCACGCGTGACACAACAAAAACACAATCAGATTATAATACATACGCATCCAGACATAATTAGATACATACACACACACACACACACACACACACACACACACACACACACACACACATACAAATATACACACACACTAAAAAAAAAAAAAAAAAAAAAAGAAAGAGGTGGGGGGAATACATGAACAACTCCACAGCCCTTTACGAAAAAAGGAGACGTGGAAACTAACACTTATACACACACACAGTTAAATGTGAATACACTCTACATACACATAGACACCGATATATACACAAACATACATCCACAATGGCATAGACATTGAGAAATCACAACCAGTAAATATTTCAGACTTAAATAAATGCTAACCACTTATTGAATTATAACTTAAGGGAGCAAATATATAAAGATAAAAATGTTTAAAATAATATTATTTAATATATTAAAACGAAAACTCTAAAACAATAAATATCAATAAAAATATATATATATTATTAATCATATAAGTTGATAATAGTTTCATTATATATTTGGCAAAGAAAAACAGGATAAAGAAATCCAAAATATATATATATATATATATATATATATATACACGGCAGCAAAAAACAAATTAACACACATAAAAAAAAAAAAAAAAATATATTCATACATACATATACGTACAGAAATACACACAAATAAATATATAAACATAAACATATACGTACATATACATATCTATGATAACAAGTACATATGTACGTAGATATACATATAAACCTAAATACACACACATATATACACATAGACTTTTATGCACACATACTTAGATATATAAAAAACAGTCATGATATACCAAAGTTTCCATACCTACACATACACACAAACTCATACATAATAGGTTCCAACACACACACCTATATATATACATACACAAACATACATAAATATATATACACACATACATACATATCTACAATTAAACATATATATATACATAAATATATCTACCTGCAATAACAACCACCCATATATACATGCATACATAAAAATACAACAACTTTCAACCAAATACATATATAAACGAACTAACATATAGATACATAAATATACCTTCAAACACCAACACACAGCAATATACATATAGTCTAACATACAAATATATAAACACATTCATACAAACAGAAATATACTTAAATATAAATACACATACACAATAAAATAGGACATACAGATATATATACACATATATATATATGCACACACGCATATATATATACACACATACATACACACATACATATACATATATATACAAATATATCGTGGCACAAAGCTGAAATCAAGGGGCATCCAGTGAGGAACGAACTCATTACTCAGTCGCACCCAATCTAGTGAACCATGCTGGCCAACCATTATACTGCCGTGATTTAATCATATACATACCTGTACATACTCATACACATACACACACACACATACATACATATACACACATACATATATATATGCATATATACATATATATATATATATATCCAACCATATACACACACACACACATATATATATATATATACATATATATATACAAACATATATATATATATATCTACATACATACATACATACATACATATACACACATACACACACAAATACATACATATATACACACACCCATACACACATACATATATAGGCACACACATACACATATACAGTAATAATTATTAACCTTTTCTCTCATAATCTACCTTACCTTCCCACATAATATATATATACATATATACACACACACTCACATATATATACATACATACATACCCCACACATACACCCTCACATGTAAAAAAAAAAAAAAAACCATAAATACATTTATACACCAACCTACACATTCCTCAGTGCAAATACTCTAACCAACACATAAATAAATATATATATTTTACACCAACACTGATAACACTATGCAGGTAAACAATACACACTTATATCGTAAGTATGACCATTATGCAATAAAATACTAATCTATTAAAATACAGCGACATATCATTATCATTTAAAGTATACGACCCCACACTAAGTTAAATTTATAACGGTGTTTACAATTTACTGTCAGTTCATATCTTTGATTTAAGAGATCAGCCTTGTCTTTAAATCTAATAATTTCAAATTTTTTCATTAAGGCATAGGTAACATGGGGTATATAGGGAGTTACATGTTCGAGCTTTCGTAACCAAACTCCATTTAATCGTAGGTGTTTTGTTCTTATCTTTTAGATTCCAAAAATACTTGGATAATGAAGTCATGTACCTATATTCACTGTGATTAAAGGATTGCATATGCCCCGCCAGCGTTCCTTGAATGTTTTCATAGTAGAACCAATGTAAAACTTCTTTATATTTGGATTTTCAATTGTTGAAATAGTACCAAGATAGACTACAGAAGTAATCCCACAGTTATTTTGTAGTGGACAATTATTCGGATTCCTACAATTACATAAGTTGTTATTTGTATTCTTATAATTAGTATTGCAGTTAGTAACCTGTTGATTAGTCAAGTTTTTTGAATTCCTATACTTGTTAAAGACTATGTTGTTATGTTTTTTAATTATCTGCTCTAGGTTATCAGCACAACTATAGCTTAATTTAAGGGTATTAGGATTAAATATTTTACTAAGTGGGTTAGTTTCAGGGTTGGGGAAATGTTTTTTGATTAGGTTAATAAATATACGCCCTAACTTAGTTTTGACCATAACATTGAAAGGGGGAGTGTACCAAATAACCTTTCTAGATCTTCTTTTCTTATTATGGTTGCAATTAACAGGGTTTTTATTATTATTTTTTATTATTATTATTTATACTTTGATATATATATATATATATATATACTCTCTTCGTCTGCCTCTTTCTGTCTCGTTTCTGTTTGCTTCCCTTCGGATCTAATTTTCCGAATTTTTTTTCCATTTTCACTCTCCTCTTCTCACTCTCTCTGTTTCTCTCTGTTTCTCTCTTCATCTATCTTTCTGTCACTCACTTTTCTGCTTTTCCCATTTTCTCCCCTCATTTGTCTACCTTTGAATCTTTCTGTCACTTTATCACTCTCAATCTTATATATAAAGTCCAGTGTCTGTGTATGTGCGCGCGCACGTGCGTGTGTGTCCCTAAGCAATTCCTGGTTCGATTTCAATGGCTCATAGCTTAATCAAAAGCCCTAGAAACATTAGGCGCAGGTAACGATTTTCATTGAGCTCAGATTCAGGGTTGCCAAATTATGGGAGGCTAAATATATATATTAATATATTATACTAGCTATTATCGTTTTTTTCATCGTTAAAGGGGAGTAACTCTTATTTACCTTTTGTATCCGACAATTATTTCAATATATTTTCCGTTTATACGTTATTTTTATAGATACAAATATTTAAGTAAATGCTGTGTTTATAATGAACAGTATTAACAACATTTACCGGCCTGAACGTCCGAGAAATTTCATAGAAAACATCCGTCCTCCGACAGGAATCGAACCTGTATCCCACATGGAATAGTTCATATATCCTGAAGTGCTATACAATTTAGCTACAGAGGAAGCATCTGGTTAGCAATGTTAAATTACCTTTTTTAAAGTACAAATTTCTCATCTCTTGAACGCACACACGTCGTGTATCTTAACGTAAACAATTGTAATTATATATTAAGAAATGAACCGATAATTTTTTGAATATATTTTTCTGTTTATACGTTATTTTTATAGATACAAATATTTAAGTTTATACGTTGTTGATAATAAGAAGTATTAATAACATTTATTGGCCGTGTGTGTATATGCTCTTTTTCTCATCCTAATATAACTTTTTTTTTAAAAATCCGTCATATTTTTTATGGATACTCATATTTTATTAGATATTCTGTTATATATATATATATATATATATATATATATATATATATATATATATATATATACAAAGAGTTAATTATACCTTGAATCAATTAGCAATATTAATGCAATTATTGGCGAAATCCCTTCGCTAGTAGACATAATTATAAGCATTATACTACTAATAATCCACTGAATGATGAGATCCTTATATATAAAATGAGTATGGTGTATTTTTTAATTCAGCTAGTACTTTCAAATGTTTCACGCATTCATCTTCAGGCTGTATTTTTTTTCCCTTTAGAATCAAAATTGGAAGACGAAATAAATCTGTTTTTCCGACCGAAAGAGAATTTCTATGAATTTTGTAATTTGGTAAATCCACGATTTTTTTTTTTTTTTAAGTGTTTTTTTTTCAGTTAATATGACATGAACTAAGTAGATAGTTCAATTAACAGAGTGATAGGTCTTAGTTTTTTTTCTCAGGAATTCTTTATTGCGGATCAGTTGTTTCTCATGAACATAATAAAATAGCCAGCATATATTTTATATTACAAAGTGTTAATCATACCTTGAATCAGTTAGCAATATTGATGCAATTATTGGCGAAATCCCTTCTCTAGTAACCTTACTACGCCTATAGTAAGTTAAATTTTGAAAAGTTTTGGAAATTAATTAACAAGACACCTATGTTAAAATTCCATTTAACAAGACACCTACTGTTAAACGGAAATTAATTAAGAGAGCTCAAAGATGTAATTCTTTATACGCCTCTTGTTATTTATGTCTTAATGGAAAATTTGAAATCATTAAATTTAAAGACAAGACCCATCTCTTAAATCAAAGGAATGAACTCACTGTTAACTGTAAACTTTGCTCAAATCCTTTTGTAGGTGTGTATATGTGTATGTCTTTATTAATGTATGTGTGTATGATCGCTTATATATGCCCTTCATTGTATGAATATATTATCTGTTTTTGTTTTTTTTAAAGTCGTGGACATCTATTTTCTGTTTCGTTCGTGTTCCTGCGTGTTTATATATCTAAATTTGTCTACGTGTTTGTGTATGATAATAATATTGTGTATGTATTGATTTTGCAAGATTTCATTCTCCCTTGCCTATATCAACACTTCAAATACACCTAAGTTGGAACGAAGCTTTACATTAATGTTTAGTCTGAGTGTTTGGCCTTTTAGTTAAAACAAAATAGATAATAAAATATATGTATTATTTTGAGTTTCTTCTTTAAATAATTTTATAATACTTTAAACTTAATACAGATTAAATCTAAAATTTAAAATTAGTAATTTTTTATTTTTTTCAAATTTATATTAAAATTTAATGTTAATTAATCAAAATGATTTCTATTTTAGTCTAACCCTAACATTAGGGCATTAATAATTATACCAAACATTCGTTGTCAGGTCTTTTGAATTCTCATTTCCTTGTATTTTGATTGGTCATTACAGCTTATGTAACAGCGTTTCCCCCTGTCAAGGGGTATTTGGCCGATTTGGACCTTTTAAAACCCTTTATTCTACATTCAACTTCTTATTCTACATTCAACACGATAAGACACCAGATGTGTTGAAACAAAATAGCTATTTTTGTAGTGATTTTATAGCATATTTATGTTATAATTTTCGAATCAATTATATTTGATCTACTTTGTATTGAGCACTCTTTTATGAATAGTATTTTTTGGTCATTGTAATTTATTCCGTATACACCAATCCATATATATATATATATATATATATATGTGTGTATACACACGCACACACAGACATATATATATAAAATTAACGCGTCATTCACAGACACGCGCGCACACACACACACACACACACACACACACACACACACATATATATATATATATATATAGGAATTATGTGTTCATTTTTGTCTTCTCGATGTATATCGTATTGCTATGTATACATATACATATACATAAGTTGTCATCATGGATCTATCTTTTAATAATTTAAATTAAAAAGATCTACATGGATTATCCTTACCACTTGCCGATTTCTCTCTCTCTCTCTCTCTCTCTCTCTCTCTATATATATATATATATATATATATATATATATATAATATATAGTGAGTGCGAGAGCGACATGAGTAGATAGATAGATAGATAGATAGATAGATAGATAGAATGACTACAATAGATAGATAGATAGATAGATAGATAGATAGATAGATAGATAGATATGGTCACAATGATGTAGATAGTAAGACAGACAGACAGACAAAGTTGTCGTTAGATTACTTGATCCCAAAAGTTGTTTATTTTAAAATATATATATATATATATATATTATCATCAACCGTTCATCGCTGCCTATGAGACTCTGAACTCGCGCCAGTCACGCTAAACGGATGTCTCCTCGAGGATGCATACTGGCTATGAGAGGATATTGGGCCTTCAAACACGCTCCTGACCTCAAGACGAACTCTTATATACGTTTCGTCGCTAAAGATGCAGGTAAAAGAATCGGCTTCCTGTATCGCTCTAGCAAGTACCTGAATCCTCACGCTAACCTCTAACCTTATAAGATCCAGATCAGGCCGAAAATGGAGTACTGTTGCCATATTTGAGTGAGAGTTGCACAGTCCTCACTTTTCAGTCTTGATAGAGTTCAAAAGCATCTACGAGTTCTTGTTGGAGACGAAGTATTTTCCACCTCACGAAATAGGTGACATGTGGCAAGAATATCACTGCGCTATCGTTACTTCCATGGAAAGTGCTCGGACGAACTACTTAACTTGGTAACGCCAAGTCTAGCCTTTACAGCATGGACCCGCCATACCACTTACATTGTAGCCAGCCAACCCACATTCCCCCCCCGTCTTCCATCGGTGAGAAGTAAGTCCCACCCGAATAGCATCTTCCCGCTAACCCCTGCCCCGTGGAACCGACTCCCAAGAGGATGTTTCCCCGATCACTATAATGTTAACCTGTTCAACATTAAAGTCAACTTTCATCTCCACCTCCTCTCCGTATAAACGGAAAACTGCCTCTTAATATAACACTCTACCTTGAGTGGCTCCCGGGCCTTGTACAGCGGGAACCTTACTCTAATATTTCCCTATCCTTGGGCGCCTTCTTATTTCCATCCTCTTTTAAAGCAGT
>CAHIKZ030000189.1:665000-920000 GCA_903632075.3 Acanthosepion pharaonis | reverse complement strand
AAATTCTTTTTTGTAACGTTTAATGTTTATCAAAGATGAAGAAGAGACTTGAAGCAATCAGAGATGTGGTCCTACAGAAGGATGTTGAGAAACGAACATGCGAGCAAGAACAAGATTTTAGAGACAATGCGACGTGTTTTAACAGAGAACAGAAAGTGTGACGTCGAAATTCTAGAGTACATTGTGATAGAGATTGATGCCTTCCAAAATTCAAGCAAAGTATTAAGCAACAGGAAAAATTTTTTGGAAGAAAAGAGTACTGAACTCTTTCGTAATATCAGTCTCCCTATATGACAGTGAATAATTGACATTTATAGATAGAGAATAGACTTGAAGCAAGAGAAATGCGATTCTACAGAAGGATGCTGAGAATACCATGGACCGGACATGTGAGTAACAACGAAGTTTTAGAGAAAATAACAACAAAAAGAAAATTTATAAGTAACATCAAAAAGAGATAGTTGATATTTCTGAGACACGGAATGAGGAAAGACTGCTTGGAAAATCTGATACTCATAGGACAGATTGATGGATAAACGGACATAAAAAGCACGTAAAATACTTGATGGGCTTGAATAAATAGATGGTAGAAGAAAGTTTGGGAGAAATATCAAAATTCACATTTATTACGAGATATAAGTGAGAGGAAGACGTGGATGGCCATGACCGCGCACATCCTATTTCATAGCACATAATGAAGACTGCTTATTTGAGTTATAACGACAGGCCATCGGAGAATTTAAACCGTTGTGAATCGTAGAAAATTATTTTAATTACTTATATGAATAAACTATATTATAGACTATTTTATATTTGTCTTACATTTTTTTTCGTACGAATAATGAAATTTCACAAGAATTGTTTTCATATTTTTTAAATTTTAGTTAGAATAATTGATAAACTTTAAAATCTGGTAAATTTCTGTATTGTAGCGACCAAGTGATACTGTTATTTAATGGAAATTGTATTTACTCATCATAAATGAAAAGTCTTAATAAATTTTTTTTTGTTTGTGTGTGCATAAACGTGCCAATTTTTTGTAAATACGGGCGCCTATGCATGACGTTATAAGAATTTAAGAGCAGTTAAAATAGTCAAAAATTTATTGGTATTTTTTAACATTTTCTCAACAACCGCCTTTGTAACTAAGATTATAACACCGAAGAACCTAAAATTCAATAAATATTAAAATGCTTAAAATATTTAAAATTGTTTATATTTCTGAATAGTTAGAAAATAAGGATTATCCGTTATATTCATAAGTTATTCTATTACAATTATCTTTTCCCTAAATAAATATCAGGCTCTCAAAAAATACGTTAGAACCCGATAAAAAAAAAACACATACAAACACCTCCGTGTTAAAAAAAATTATTTTATACGATAATTAAAACTAAAAGTAAGTTTTATTTGTTTCAATATAGATGAATTAAAGTTTAAATCAACTAAAATTTCAGAAAAGAATAAATTATTTTTGAAAGATTTTTTTTCTTTTTGCTATAGAGATGTACGTCGTTTTTATGGAAGTGACAATATGGACGATTTTATCGATTTTTAAAACAAAATCAAATCATTTAGATCAATTTAAATTCGGTTTCAAATACAGCATATTATTTTACTTATGGGGAATATTAAATTGAACACGTAAACATGGAATAACAGGTAAAAGAAAAACTTCAATCAGCATATAAAGGATTGAATATTCCTAAAATCAAGAAAAGTATGCACACTCGAACAGGAATCGAACCTACCACGTATTAATCTCCCTTTTCTACCCATATGTGGTCAGCCATATAGAGAGAAGAGGGAGATCACCGCCCTCTATGGAATCAGGTTGAAATAGACGAAGAACACCATTGGAAAATTCGTAAACTTAAGGAATCAGCACATATGCTAGGCCACAAAAATCTCCTGAGCCGACCAAGCATAGAAATGAATACAATATGGGAAACGGTAATAAGGAGTGCAAGAGAAAAGCGATAATAACAAAAATTGCAATATGAGCTCTGGCAAAAACGTGGAATGATAGCAGCAAAAATTGAAATATGAGCATAGGTAAAAATGTTGCTGAAGATATTAGGTTTTAATACCCAGAAATTCATTCACAGATGTCTTCAAGGACACATGGCACAGTGGATAAAGTCATTAGTTAGATCCAGTGACAGGAGAATTTGCAGAGGTGAATTAACAGGAGATAACTGATATCCATTAGACATGGCACGTGAGAGCGAAATAAAGGGTTCAATTCGACATTCCAACCATTCTGAAGAAGGCCGGAGCGTAAAACGGCCGAAGCGTTGTGATAAATATGGCGACAAAGATGAGGACAATAGTCCGAATAATGTAAATTGTGTACATAACACCTCATCTCACTTTTTTTTTTTAAATGAATTTGTTTATGTTGGGATAAGAAACTGAGCATATATATATATATATATATATATATATATATATATTGTATTGTGGCAGCAGATCATTATTTAAACATATATTGTTAAATATAACAGCAGACAATGAATATCCGTTATGTCTGATCATGAGCCGTTCTAAACAACAAAACAAACCACACTCAACAAAATTACATGTCAAAGTAGTCGCAACACATTACATTGCATCTAGACATATGATTCTGTTGTTGATATTTCGGTCTTTCACGCGGTATGACGTCATAGAACCATATCATGAATTTACGACCTGGGTCTGCTATTCAGCGACCGTTATCGTCGCATAGCTATCTTCTCTGCAAACACAACAGAATATCATTTTTGATGGTGAATATCTTTGTTTAAATATCCGTATAAACACCCTGAATTTGACTCATGTGGGCTGAAAGCTTAGATCAAGGACCAACTTAATAAATAACATCCAAATTTTTGAAGAATTTTTGTCTTTATTTTCACCCGTAATTAAAGCAAACATACGACCCATGATCAGGCATGACAGAACGGCACATGATCAGACATTTATTGTCTGTTACAGGTATAAAATTGGGAATGCTGCCGAGATACACTTCATATATATATATATATATATATATATATATATATATATATATATATATATAATAAAAAAGGCTTAAACACTAATAATCCATGGTCATAATTTATTCCATTGAATCGTAAATACGATCAATTCATCAGACCTACCAATTCAAAACATTTGTAGGTCTGATGAATTGGATCGTGATTACGATTCCAATATAATAAATAATGACCATGGAATATTAGTGCTTCAGCCTTTTATATTATATTCTTACTCGGTCCTGGACATTGAGTTCTACCTGGATTCTATCTTCTTGGAAATTATTATTCAGAAAATATACATGCATGTGTATGCACCTATGTATATATATTTATATATTTTGCATATGTATGTGTATATTTACCACTAACATTATCTATCTCTATCTATCTATCTATCTATCTATCTATATATATATATATATATATATATATATATATAGTGACACGGTAGTAGTAATGGTTAGTGGCTTGGATTGAATAATCTAAAAGCCCAGTTCCGATTCCAGTCGAATCCATTACATTCACTTACGTGTAAATACTCTTGGGAAAGGTATGGATCCTCATCTTCTCTCCCCCACCTCAGCTATGGATAAATAGCAGGTCAGAGCGGTTTCTGTAGCCTTGGTTGGCAACTGGTCTAGGAGAAGGGGAAACTCTGAACTCAAAACCGGCGAAAGTTCATATAGAGACCTTGTGCTTAGTTCAGCACAAAACCTTCACCACTATAATCAAATTTTGTGCTTGTGTCAGTCGGTTCCAAGAATGGAATACGTCGAATCGACCTGAGAGTCGAGTATATATATATATATATATATATATATATATATATATATATATATATATGGAGAGTAAGTGGAATATCTGTGTTTAAAGGTACTATTCTGTTTGATCTTCGTGGCCGAGAGATTTAGTTTCTGGTTTCTCTTGCCTTGTAGGCCAGCTTGATTTTAGAGCCGCGGTATGGCACACCATATTTGAGTTGCGGTTTTACACGATAAGTAATGACACAAAACATTTTCTTCAAAACCGTTACTATTTTTTTTAGGAAACGAGTTTAAAGATTAAGTTCAAGTTTAAAATTGGAGCGTTGGAATTTCATTCTGGTGGACAACGCAAGATTTAACGCTGTAAAAAAAACTCCATACCATTATGAAAAAAAAAAAAATCCTTTAAAAAAATGTTTTCCAATTGCAACATTTAGTCGTTCTCAGTAAATCAAAGAAAGAAAACCAGAATTACGAATAATATAAAAATATTCACATTATAAGCCAAAATGGAGAACCGGTTCCTTTTTTTTTTTTAAATTTACGCTGCGTTATTTTGGAAATAAAGTAAAAAAGATCATTATAAAGTCTCATAAAAAATAGAAATTTCATTTTTTGAAATCAACTACAGTAAAATACAGTGATGACCAAAAGTCGCTTTAATCATTTCCAATAAATATAAACATTTTTAAATACATAACTTTTATTTAATCATCGCACAATTATAATTTCAATACAAAACTTACATTTTCTTTATATTAATCTGTATTCACATGCTTCGGGCGCCCACCTTTTTTTTACAATCTCTCTCTCTCTCTCTCTTTATATCATTTAGAAATTTGTGTTTTGACCATATATAATAAATTCCAATGACCAACAAATACTATTTTTAAAAGAGTGCCCAATATAGAGTAGAGCAAATATAATCATTTATTCGAAAATTATAACATAAACCTATAAGATCTCTATAAAAAGATTCTACATTCAACACCATTCACTTGATATGACACCAGAAGATTTGAAACAAAATGGCTATTTTTGTAGTGATTTTATAACATGTTTATGTTATAATTTTCGAATAACTAATTATATATATATATATTAATTAAGCTCTTGAAAATATATATATATTATATATATATATATATATATATTATATATATATATATATATTATATATATATATATATTATAGATATATTATAGATATATATATATTACATATATATATGTACATATATATATGTATGTATATATATATATATAATATATATATATATATATATATCATATATATATATTATATATATATATTATATATATTATTTATATTATATATATATATATATATATATATATATATTACATATATATATTATATATATATATTACACACACACAAACACACACACACATATATATACATATATATATATATTAATTAAGCTCTTGTAAATATATTTCAGGTGATTACTCTTGAGAGACAGCTTCATACTACAAACAACAGCCGGCTAAGCCAAAACAAAGCTCTTCGGCAAAATGAATGCGAGCATTGGCGTATGTTTCCATTCGTAAAAGCAATACGATAGAATTAGTACTTTGTTTCTGCTGGTGGCTTAGTGTTAGAAATTCTGATTGATGCCAAATTGGTCTGGTTTCAATCCTAGCTTGTGGCTTTCGGACGTCTAGTCGCACTGAGGAGCTGTGATACAGTACTGTCTGCGAGTGATATATGCATACATACATATATGTGTGTGTGTAGCACCTGCTAGGGTTCCAGCTATGGGCAAACAGTTAACCCCGAAACTGAGATAAAAAAAAAACACTTTGAAAGTGTAAAAATAGGTTTTAATACCAGAAAAACTTTGTAAAAAAATATTACCAGAAATAAATTTTTGAAGTAAAAAAGATTATTACCAGCAAAATATTTTTTTAAAATAATATTATCAGCTATACATTCTTGAGGAAAAAATATTACCAGAAACAGATTTTTGACAAAACAAAATATTACCAGGAAAAAAAAAGTTGTCAGCATTAAATGACCCATTGTGGTAGATATGCCATAAAAACAAAACAAACCAAATTCATCCTATTGCCTAAATTAATCCAATATTTTTATCAAAAGACCAAAGAGCCACTTGGCCATCAGCAAAGATAGACACGGAAAGTAGATATCTCACGCCAGAGTTATCCCTAATATTGGTGCAACTGGTGTTGTTCTAACAGAGGATATTGCTGCTCTTTTAGAATAATTCAACAACGTCAATTCCATTAAAGCAGTTCTTGTGGATAATACAATAACACTAGTTTTCAGACCAGGCATGTTACTGTTACAGTTTTTTGGGTACATCTGTGTGCTAGTGAGCCAACCAAAATGCGCTGACTCATTTTATAGTCCACCAAGAGAAGTGTTAACCAATCAGAAAGCTCAAAATATTCAATCCGACGTGTATAAAGGCAGCCATTTTGTTTTTTCTCCAACAATATCTTCACTGCCAACCTCTGATATCGAAGACCTGAAGAATTATTGAACAGCTGCCACTAGGGATATTGGCGTTGTTCCATTGAACACATTACGTACTGCACTGGATTCTATATTCAAAGACTACGGCAAACATGGTCAACATTTACAACCTTGGAGATAAACTTAAAAGAAATTTACACGCCATTGGCTGTTAACTTCATCAAAATGTACGTAAATTTATTGCTGTTTTCAAGTACATTGATGGAACTACAAGAATCCTCTCTAATTTTACTGGGCTTCTAGGGAATATCCTTGGAAATAAATACTAGGATTTGTTCCAGGTAGAATTTGACACTTCTGTATATATCTTCTATCTTGCTGCAGGGACAATGGAAGAATTAAGTGATGACAAAAGGCAGCTCTTAGAATATGCAGGAGGAATTTCTTGAAAGAAAGTGAACCCTAGATTTACTGCCTGGAAAATTGTGTCTCTAAATCAAGCAAGATGGCTATCTTTAGCCATCAGGTTATTGAGTTCATGGACCAGATGTTTCACTCAACCAAATCTCTATTATAAACTGTACGGCCCTATAAAATGCATTATTGAAGTTGTTGTAGCATAGCTACGAACGATAATGGGTATGTCCCCATTCACATAAATGCAGTAGTAAATACTGTATGTTGGTCTGCAGTTGTAGTTTCGTCTCCAGCTCTTCTGGTTAAACTCTCTGCTTCCGAGCAGAGAGGATCTACAGATGAGGCTATGTCGAAGGGCAGAGTCTCGTCTCGGGGAAACAGCTACCTGTCCCCGTTTTAGAGGGGGTCAAAAGAGAATTTTTGGCCGAGCTTACGGTCTGGGATACCCCACATTAAATTCGGCCTTGTGTCACATCTGACCGCGTTGGATGGTTGATAGATATCCTGCAGTTAGAGATTCATTGTGGAATTCACTTGACTCACGTCTAGCAGTTGACTACTACTTCTATGCGCCGCTGGCGAATCTTGTATGTGTTGTTCTTGTCCTAAGTATTATCATTCATTACCAGCCTTCGTATGATTACTCTATTCAGTAACCTTGGTCACAATAAAAATATATGCAGTTAGTTGGTTTGAAACTAAAAGGAATAATATATTCTATAACCAACAATAGTATAACTTCAATATGATCCGGGGAATAAAGTAACAGCCGACCAAAATACACAATGTTGCGTTGAAAAATTCCAAGCACCATGAACTGTAAATTGATGAGATCTCGACGCCAGTCTAGCACTGATTTATATTAAAAAAAAAAAAACAATGTAATGTTTGTGATGTTGTTTCTGTTTTAAGTGTGTTTACGTGCTTTAGGAAAATCTATGAAAAAGTTTCGTGTGACGCTTTTCGTCATTTAGGACTTCGTCGGACTAAATTGATGTTTAGGTTGATGCGACTACACATGCGCATGAAGGAGAGGAGGTGATAAGAATTTTAAATTGACTTTTTTTTTTAATGTGTGCTTTTGGTATTAGGATAGGTCGATTTATAATCGTGGTATTGCATTCCATTTAAAAGTTGGTAAACAATGACTTGATAAACAATGACACAAAATATTTTTATCCAAATCGTTACTGTTTTTTGAGGAAAATAATTCACGGTTAGGTTCAAAATTGGAGAAATGGAATTTCATTCTGGTGGTCAGTGAATGATTTAACGCTGTCAAAAATCCATATACTTATGGAAAAAATGTTTATTTTCACCCGAAATTAAAGCAAACAGACGAACTTTAGATGAGACATAATAGACATTCATTGTCTGCTATATTTAACAGTATATATATATATATATATATATATATATATATATATATATATATATATATATGTATGTATGTATGTATATCTATCTATATATATATATATATATATGAACAAAGTCCGACAATTATTTTAAGACATTTTTTTTTATATTTATAAGTTCTTTTTATAGATACAAATATTTAAGTAAATGCTCTGTTTATAATAAACAGTATTAACAACATTTACCGGCCTTAAAGACCGAGAAATTTTCATACAAAATATGCGTCCTCCAACAGGAATCGAACCTGTATCCTATACGGAACCGTCATATAGCCTGACGTGCTTTACCGATTTAGACACAGAAGTGCGTTTCTGTTAGCACAGTTGATTTTATTGTTTTTAAACTACAATTCTCCATGATTTTCTCTCGCATATTCATATCTGCTCGATGCGTATCCAAATGGAAACCAATGACGTCACACATTATGAAATGGACAGAGTGCGACAATTATTTTAAGATATTTTTTATGTTTATAAATCTCTCTCTCTCTCTCTATATATATATATATATATATATATATAAAAAAGAACGTAAAAATAATACGTTAATACGGTTTATTATAAACAGAGCATTTACTTAAATATTTGTATCTATAAAATGAACGTATAACATAAAAAATATTTTAATATATATATATATATATATATATATATATATATATATATATTTGAGAGTAAGTGAAATATCTGTGTTTAAAGGTACTATTCTATTTGATCTTCGTGGCCGAGAGTGTTAAAGCACGTTGGTTTTCCTTGCCTTGTAGGGCAGCTCGATTTTAGAGGCGCGGTATTGCACTCCATATGCAAGTTGGGGGTTGACATGATAAATAATGACCCAAAATATTTCTTTCTAATTCCTTACCGTTTTTTGAGGAAATCCGTTTAAATATTAAGTTTTGGTTCAAAATTAGAGAGTTGGAATTTTATTCCGGAGATCAGTGAAAGATTTTATAGAGCAGCTTCATTAAATTTATAATTGAAATATATGCCGTTATTTGGTTTGAAATTAAAAGGAAGTATAAATTCCTTAAACTACATCTGTATATCTTCAACATGATTCAGAGACTGGAGCAACATTTAACAAAAAATTTACTGCACAAACATATATTCTTTTTTTTTGTTTGTTTGTTTCAGATCTAGCGAGCCATCAGCCAAGAGATTTAAAAATACATTCAACTTTAAACAGACTCTCTAGTCAAATTTGATTAACCTTTTCTAAAATGGAATTTGTGAACCTCTGCTTCCAGGATATTTTTTCAAATAATGAACTGCAGTGAGTTATAAAGATTGGAATAACACTGGAGTTGTCAAATGTAACTTTCCCTTCGCAAACTGGGAAAAAGAATCAGTTAAATTAACAACAGAAGATTCACAATTTGTATATGTAGAATAACAATAATAAACATCATTTACCGGTGTAAGGGTCCCAGCTAGCGTCCAGCTGGCAGACAAAAATAAAGCAGGTTGTAACTTAATACAAACCCTGCAAACTAACAGATGAATCAAGCTGGTATTTATATAGAAATACCTCCACTCAGGTACCAGCAGCCAATCACAGCCCAAGCAATGGACTATCCCACTTTAGCACAATGAGATGCTCTATGGCAACATAAATAGCTCTCTTTCTAAAGGTTGGATTATTGTTCACTTAGCTTGCTCTACAACTAAGTGTTTATCTCTACCACGTGATTTTTCTACATGAACAAGAAACAAGGCAGAAGCACCTTATTACTACAGCATAGTGCCATCAAATAAGACCTTCACTTCTTTCAAAATGAAATTATACTGAACAATTTAGCTATATTATAATGTCTCACCACCAATCTTAATGAACGGGGTTACTCTACGGAAAGCAACGTAAGAATGTTGGGCCTCAAACTAACACACGACCTCAAGTGGAACTCCAACGTACGATCCATTTCTAAGGATACATGTAAAAAATAATCGGTCCCCTGTACCGTTCCAGTGAGCACTTAACCCATCCTGATATCCTTTACCTTTACAAGAGCCAGGTCAGGCCAAGAATGGAGTACTGTTGTCATATCTGGGCGGAAGCAAGCTAAAACCTTACTCTCCAACTTTGATAGAGACCAAAAGCGTCTCTGAGTCCTTGTGGGTGACGAACTATTCTCCGCCCTTCAGCATCTCTCCCACAGGCGGGATGTCACAAGCCTCTCGCTTCTCTACACTGACTTCCACGGAAAGTGCTCGGTCGAACTATATTCCCTGGGCCTGCCGAGGCGAGAACACGCTATGCCACTTACTTAGTAGCGAACCACCCACATTCCTTCCGTATCCCATCAGTGAGAAGTAAGTTCCACACGAACTGCTTCTCCCTGCGCACCACTGCCCTGTGGAACCGACACCAAAGATGATGTTTCCCAGATCACTACAATCATATCTTGTTCGAGGCTGGTGTTAACAATTGACTTTCATTCCTATACACACAAATGGCCTTCAGACGTAACCCTCTACCTCGGGTGTCTCTCGGACCTTGTAAAGGGTGGACCTCGCTGTAAAAACGCAAAAAAAAAATAATGTTATACAGTGAAATAGTTTTAGTGTGATTTAGTTGAATATGACAGACAAGGAAAATTCAATAATTGCCATATTCACAACGTTTCGGTCACTGTACGCTCTGTTCTTCTTCAGGTGGATCACCCAATGGATAAAGGCATTGGTAAAGATCCAGTGACTAAATACAAAGTATTGTGAGATCAGTTCCATGCTACCACGGTGGTGAAACAAAAAAATTGTGTTAAAGGGAAATAACTGTGACATCCGGAAGAGGCATGACACATGGAACTAGAACAATCTACCCCGGTGGACGAAATAAAGGGTTCGGTTCGAAATTCCAATCACCTGAAGAAGGCCGGAGCGTACAACAGCCGAAAGGTTGTAAATATGGCAATGAAGATGAGAATAACCGTCCGAATAATGTAAGTAATCATGATACCTCATCACAGAGATGTTCGAAATTCCAATCACCTGAAGAAGGCCGGAGCGTACAACGGCCGAAACGTTGTAAATATGGCAATGAAGATGAGAATAACAGTCCGAATAATGTAAATAATCATCATATCTCATCACAGAGATGTTCAAAATTCCAATCAGCCGAAGAAGGCCAGAGCGTACAACGACCGAAACGTTATGAATTGTCCATTGTCACAAGCGCTTTCACCCACTTCTTTAGGTATTTTAAACATTTTTTTGTTTTTTGTTTTTAAATATTTCTCATAATTTCTTTTAATATTTGACTATTTAACATGTATTTTTCTTGTATTGAATAATAGTACAGCATTTATTCCCAGCTCCGTATGTTGAGCGCCGGTGGAATTCGAGTGAGCGTTTTTCTATTTTTTTTTTTTTTTTTGTTTTTGTAAAATTTTCAACACAACATTCAAACTTTTAAATAAGGTGAGGCTGATAGTGGGACCATATATATATATATATATATATATATATATATATATATATATATATATATATATAATTAACCATTGTTTTTTCAACCTGATTTAGAATGTTAAAATTTTAAAATATCGGTGAAGGTTATATGAACCGTCTCTATTTAAGGCAGACATTTTCGCCTCCTACTTCCATGATACTAGGAGTTGGGGTAATTTAGTATCGATATTTTGATTGGCTGCCTCCTGCTTCCTTTTTTTTTCTTCTTTCTCTTTTTCTTTTTACTTTTTCTTTTTTCCTTTTCCTCTTCGTTTTTTAAATACTTAAATTTTAAGCTCCTATATTATAAGTTTCTGAGTTGAAAATGCTAACATAGGACTTGCTGGTTGAAATAGCTATAGCGATGAGGTAAATTTGTATTTCTTTTTTATGTAATATATATATATATATAAGTGAACATAGAAGTCAACACTTAGAGGTGACAGTCTGTTTCATGCTAGACGCAATCGTCAGGCTATTTTTTGGCCGAGCCTAATGGCTTGGGAATTGCCCACGTTAAAAAGGCCTTGTGCCACATGACACCCTCGTTTGGGGGTGGCTGAATATCGTCAGGCTATCTGACGATTGCGTCTAGCATGAAACAGACTGTCGCCTCTAAATGTTGACTTCTATGTTCACTTTTATATTTACACACACTCTATCTCTGATATTGAGCACTTTATCCCATAAATATAGCACATCTTAAGACATCTTTCTTAATATATATATATATATATATATATATATATATATATATATATATACACACAGACATGACAGAAAATGAATAGACACCAAGATAAATTTTATTTCTGATTTTTTTTAATAACCAAGATAAATTAACTTAGATTATTTGATTAAAATTGCAGATAACAATACTGGAACATGCCACAAACGAAAGGAGCATCAGGCCTATCCGAATTTCAGCGACGACGTATCGTGGGCCAACATGAAGGTGGTCTTAGTCAAAGAAAAATATCTGAAAATCTTTCAATACCTCTTTCTACTGTTAATAGAGTGATTGTACAATTCACCAGAGAGGGCAAGAAGTGCACAAAACTTCATTCAGGCCAGCCTGGGCCCTCTGAAAGAACCTTGCGTCTTGTCGAAAGAAATGTTGAACAGGATCCACGTTGCAAGGCCTCTGACATAGCAACACAAGTTGATGTCAGTCCCAGAACAGCTGTCAGGTATCTTCACAAGCTGAGCTACTATGGCAGAGCTCTGAGAAGGAAACCACTTCTCCGTCCAGCCAATATCAAACGCAGAAAGGATTGGGCTCATGAGATGGTGGAGAGACCTGTGACCTTTTGAATCACTGTCATTTTCTCTGATGAGTCAAGATTCGCATTATTTTCCAACAGTGGAAGAGTATGGGTATGGAGACTCTGTAGTCAAGAGTTTAATTTAAAAAGACTACCGCCAATGGTGAAACATGGAGCCTTTCAGTAATGGTATTGGGTGCAATTTGGAGTGATGATCGCTCAGAGCTTGTGGAGTGTGAAGGAAACATTAATTCAACCAAATATGTTTCTACATTAAAGAAAGGGCTCCTTCTAATATTCTCAAGTATTAGAATGAGCAAAGTTGACTCCCTATTTATGGAAGATGGAGCTCCATGTTACACTGCTCAAGCAACGCAACATTGGTTGAGACAAAATGGGATCAATAAACTTTAATGGCCAAGTCAGTCCCCGGATATTAACCCTATTGAACACCTTTGGGGCATATTAGATCAAAATCTCCGCAAAAAGAACAGGAAGAAATCTTCTAAGCCCGAACTTTTAGGATTATTGCGTCAAACATGGCAAGAAATCCCTCAAGATGATATTCGTGAACTCATCTCTAGCATGCCTAGAAGGGTCCTTGCATTAAAAAAAAGGAAAGGGATGTCAACCAAGTATTAGTTATTAAATTTATGACCATTTATAATTACTTCTTTTGTATAAATTACTTGTTTAATAAAATAAACGGTTTCTGTGAGTGGCTATTCAATTCTGTCATGTCTGTATATATATATATATATATATATATATATATATATATATATATATATATATCAAGGAAAAACTTAACGCATCATCGAAAATACGGTTATAAATTATAATTTATTTCAACGGATAAGTTTTTAAGTTCTCTCTTATCAGATTGAATTTACAAATACTTTAAATTTAAATTTATTCAGAATATTTTAAAAAGCAAAAAGAACAGCAAGTCTAGACTCGTGTCCTAGAAAATCTATAGATGATACGGGCGTTAAGAACTTGCCATTGAAATAAATTATAATTTATAACCGTCTTTTCAATGATGTATTAAACTTTTCCTTGATGTACAGTGCTGTTCGATAAAAGTGACTCACCTGATTTTTTTTTACTAAAAATATTTTGTCAATTGTTTTTGGCGTTAAAATAATTTTTAATTTTACTATTATAAAAAGACCCCTTCCCGACCATATAGGAAAAAAAGTTTATTCACCTTAAGGTATTCTATTGATAATTATAAATTTGGATATAAATGAGATCCAGGAAAAAACTCTGTGCAAAAAAAGTGACTCAGATATCGCATTCTAATGATTAAACTGGTAAATTTAAAAAGCTTTTGACAAAATATTGAAAACTATTTTACAATACACTCAGAACAATATTCTAGAGAATTCTAGAACAGCTTAAATTAAATCTAGAATATTCCAGAATATTCCAGAAAGACTCATACAGTATAAAAACAGCTTGAAATAGCCACTCAAGTCACTAACCAGATGAAAGGGTACAAACACGCATCAGAACCATCTAAGGCATCTATTATTGCCCTCTCAAAAGCAGGCAAGTCTACAAGAGAAATTGCAGAAATTGTTATAACCTCACAATCAACTGTCTCTCGAGTGCTTAGGGCACATAATGATGCCACTCTTGCTCCAAGGAAGGAAACAAGGGGATGAAAGAAAAAGATTGATGATAGAACTGGCAGGGTAATCAAGAGAGAAGTTGCGAAGAATAGGACTATAACTAGCCAAGAAATTGCAGCCAGTCTAAGCGAAGAGCAATGTGTTAGTCTTGCCTCTTCAACAGTCCGTTAGAACAAGGTTACAAATCTTCTTAGAATAAGGCTACAAATCTTGTACACGAAGGTTTAAGCCGCTAATAATCAAAGCCAACAAAGCCAAGAGACTTGAATGGGCTCACTATTACAAAAATTTCACCGTAGAAGACTGGATGAATGTTCTCTTCTCCGAGGAAACCAAAGTTGAGCTAAATTCAAAGGATAAAGTGAGTCACTTTTATCGAACAGTACTGTATATCATATTGCTCTGCATACTATACACTGAGCTCTCTTTAGTGATATATCGTTTTAATATTTTACAGTAAAAAGATCTACTTGGATTGCCCTTACATTTACGGACTTGATATTATCTATCTATCTATCTATCTATCTATCTATATATATATATATATATATATATATATATATATATATGTGTGTGTGTGTGTGTGTGTGTTTGTGTGTGTGTGTGTGCAAAGTTTTTCAGAGTTAACCTCTAGAAAAAGAAAATATTTATAAATGCAAATGACAATAGGAAAACTGTAATATTAGCCAACGTGTTTCGTCCAATGTGGACTTTTTCAAGGCAAAAACGAAATGAATTTATTAAGACAAAGTAACTATTAATAATAAAACAAAACGTTCAGTTGACAATATGAATATAATAACGTTTTCTAAATACTTCGAGTTGCTACTATTTTTGTCAGAAATGTATTGCTGGTAATTTTTTTTTTTTCAAAAGTGTATTTCTGGTAATATTTTTTCAGAAATGCCGGTAATAATTTTTTTTGTCAGAAATGTATTGCTGTTTTTTTTTTTTTTTTTTTTTTTAAATGTATTTCTGGTAATATTTTTCAGAAATGCCGGTAATAATTTTTTGTCAGAAATATATAGTTGGTATTTTTTTTTTCAAAAATGTATTTCTGGTAATATTTTTCAGAAATGCCGGTAATAATTTTTTTTTGGTCAGAAATGTATTGCTGGTATTTTTTTTTTTTTTTTCAAAAATGTATTTCTGGTAATATTTTTCAGAAATGCCGGTATTAATTTTTTTGTCAGAAATGTATTGCTGGTAATTTTTTTTTTTCAGAAATGTATTTCTGGTAATATTTTTTCAGAAATGCCGGGAATAATTTTTTTTGTCAGAAATGTATTGCTGGTATTTTTTTATTTTTTCAAAAATGTATTTCTGGTAATATTTTTCATAAATGCCGGTAATATTTTTTTTTTTTTTTTTTTTGTCAGAAATGTATTTCTGGTAATTTTTTTTTCAAAAGTGTATTTCTGGTATTTTTACTATAAAACTCAGGGTGAATCTGGGAACAACAAGAATTTTACTGATGGTCGCCACTGGTCAAAACCTTCTGATCACAGGCCTTGCTGCCGAATGTAATTTATCGTCATACCCAGCACGGGTTTTAAAAGCTAGCGCCAAACGAGATTAGCTTTCTGAAGACGACCCCAAAGCGGAAGAAACAGAGTCAAATCAAATCTGCGCATCGAGAAATAATTTCCGATTGCACGGACGTGAGGCGTCAGTTCAAAACCTGCAATTAAACGCATTTCTGCTTGCGTAAATATGGCGCGAATTCTTTCTAAATGTCTTGATTCGTTCTCCTCCAAAAAATAAAGGAAAAGAGAACATTTTTGTAAACATACAAGCGCAAACGAATTGACAGTTTTACTAAGCCTTTAATTAAAATCTTACAAATGAGAAATGGCGGCCGGTAACCGAAGGTATTTGTCCAAGACAACATGAAGACGATCAAATGTTTTTAAAACAACGTGAGGTGTGGCTCGGGTATGCGGGCAATTCGCCTGCTGTGAAGGAATGTCTGCGCTTGTTATTAAGTGAAAAGTAAAAGATGGCGACGTTTAGTGAGAATGCTTAATGGAATGAAACGTAGCATTACTATTTGGGTGTCTCTTTGGGAAAGCGCTATTTCTTTGAACTCGATAGTTCGTAGAGGTCAAAGGTAATCGGATTGAGCGTAGGACGCATCAATATGGAAGAGTCTTCATTAGTCGAGCGGGCGGGAGGGCGGTCGGTCGGGATATGAGGACGGGAGGGGGTGTCTGGATTCAGAAATAAAGATTGGAGGCAAAATCAGAGGTTGTAAGAGAAACGGAAGTAAAAGGAAGGAAGGAAGGAAGGAAGGAAGGAAGGAAGGAAGGAAGGAAGGAAAAGAAAGTGAGAAAGAAGAGAAAGGAAGAATAATAATAATGAAGAATGATAACGCGGGGAAGAAAGGAACAAAGGAAAGAACGAAGGAAGAAAGAAATGAATGAATGTTGGAAGGAAGCAATGAGTGAACAAATGAAGGCATGGCGAAAGAAAGGAAGTAATGAGTGAATGAATGAATGAATGAAGGAAGAAAGGAAAGAAGAAGAAATGAATGAACGAATGAAGACAGGAAGGATGATAGAAAGAAATGAGTGAATGAATGAATGAATGAATGAAGGAAGGAAGGAAGGAAGAAAGGGAGGAAGGAAGGAATAAAAGGAAGAAGGAATCACTACATGAATGAATAAAGGAAGGAAGCAATCAGTAAATGAATCAATCAAGGAAGCAATGCGTGAATGAATAAAGGAAAGAAGAAAGGAATAAAGCAATTAATGAATGAAGGACGGAACGAATGAAGGAAGGAAGAAAGGAAGTAATGAGTGAATGAATGAATGAATGAAGGAAGGGAAAAAAGAAAAGAAGACATGAGAGAATGAATGAAGGAAGGGAGGAAGGAAGCAATGAATGAACGAAGAAAGAAAGAAAGAGAGAAAGAAAGAAAGAAAGAAAGAAAGACATGAGTGAATGAATGGAGGAAGGGAGGGACGAAGGAATGAATGGAAGAAGGGCCTAGTGAATGAATGAATACGGGAAAGAAGCAATGTAAATGAATGAAGGAAGGAAACTATGAGTGAATGAATGAATAAAGGAAGCAATGAGCGAATGAACAAAGGAAAGAAGAAAAGAACAAAGCAAGGAAGGAAGGAAGGAAGGAATGAATGAAGGATGGAAAAGAGAAAGCAATAAGTGAATGAATGAATGGAGGAAAGAAGGAATGAAGAAAGAAGAATAAAAGAAGAAATGAATGAATGAATGAAGGAAGGAAGGAAGGAAGGAAGGAAGGAAGAAAGGAAAGAAGAAGAAATGAATGAACCAATGAAGGCAGGAAGGATGGAAGAAAGAAATGAGTGAATGAATGAATGAAGGAAGGAAGGAAGGAAGAAAGGGAGGAAGGAAGGAATAAAAGGAAGAAGGAATCACTACATGAATGAATAAAGGAAGGAAGCAATCAGTGAATGAATGAATCAAGGAAGCAATGCGTGAATGAATAAAGGAAAGAAGAAAGGAATAAAGCAATTAATGAATGAAGGAAAGAATGAATGAAGGAAGGAAGAAAGGAAGTAATGAATGAAGGAGGGAAGGGAAAAAAGAAAAGAAGACATGAGAGAGTGAATGAAAGAAGGGGGGAAGGAAGCAATGAATGAACGAAAAATAAAGAAAAAAGAAAGAAAGAAAGACATGAGTGAATGAATGAATGAATGGAGGAAGGGAGGGACGAAGGAATGAATAGAAGAAGGGCCCAGTGAATGAATGAATAAGGGAAAGAAGCAATGTAAATGAATTAATAAATGAAAGAAGGAAACAATGAGTGAATGAATGACTAAAGGAAGCAATGAGTGAATGAACAAAGGAAAGAAGAAAAGAACAAAGCAATGAATGAATGAAGGAAGGAAGGAAGGAAAGAAGGAAGGAAGGAAGGAAGCAATGAATGAAGGATGGAAAAAAGAAAGCAATGAGTGAATGAATGAATGGAGGAAAGAAGGAATGAAGAAAGAAGAATAAAAGAAGAAATGAATGAATGAAGGAAGGAAGGAAGGAAGGAAGGAAAGAAGGAAGGAGCAAAGAGTAAGCGAATGAAGACAGGAAGGAAGGAAGAAAGAAAGAAATTAGTGAATGAATGAAGGAAGGAAGGAAAGACGGAAGGAAGGAATGGAAGGAAAGGATCAGTGAATGAATGAATAAAGGTAGAAAACAATGAATGAATGTAAGAAGGAAAGAAGAAAAGAAGAAAGCATTGAAGAAAGCAATGAATGAATGAAGGAATGAATGAATGAAGGAAGGAAGGAAGGAATTAATGATTGAAAGATGGAAGGAAGGAAGGAAGATATGAATGAAGGAACGAAGAAAGGAACTAATGAGTGAATGAATGAAGGAAAGAAAGAAAAAAGGAAAAAATGAGTCAATGAATGAAGGAAGCGAGAAAGGGATCAATCAATGAATGAATAAAGGAAGAAATCAATGTAAATGAATTACTGAATGAATGAAACATTGAGTAAATGAACGAATGAATAAAGGAAAAATGGAACTAGTTGAATGAATGAAGGAAAGAAGAAAGGAAGAAAGCAATGGATGACGGAAAAAAGGAACGAAGAAAACTATGAGTGAATGAATGAAGAAAGGGAGAAATCAATGTGAATGAATTACTGAATGAATGAAAACATTGAGTGAATGAATGAAGGAATAAAGAAAGGACGGAAGTAGTTGAATGAAAGAAAGAAAGGAAGAAAGCTATGGATGAATGAAGGAAGAAACGAAGGAAACAATGAGTGAATGAATGAAGAAAGGAAGGAGAGAATGAAGGCAGGAAGGAAGCAATGAGTGAATGAGGGAATGAAAGAAGGAAAAAAGGAAGGAATGAGTGAATGAATGAAAGAAGAAATGAGTAAATGCATGAACAAAGGAATGGATGAAAGAAAGAAAGAAAGAAAGAAAGAAAGAAAGAAAGAAAGAAATGAGTGAATGAATGAAAGATGGGTGGGAGCAATGAGTGAATCAATGAAGGAAGGAAGGAAGAAAGAATGAAAAAGAGAAAAAATGAAAGATTGGAAAAATATATGAAAAAGAAAAGAAAAAGGAGAGAGAAAGAAAGGAAACCTGGAGAAAAACAGACATGAATGAAATGAAAATGAATGGAAGAAAGGAGAAAGTAAGGTAACAGTGTAGAAAAAGAGAAAAAAAGAAGGAAAAAAAGAAAAATAGGAGAGAATGAAGGAAGGAAAAAAGATGAGGAAGGAAGAATGAAGGAAAAAAAGAAGGAAAAAAGGAAAAAATAGGAATGAAGGAAAAAAGAGAAAAAATAGAATGAAGAACGAAAAATAGGAAAAGGAAGGAAGAAAAAGAAAATGAGAGGAAGGAGAAAAAAAAAATAGGAGAAAAAAGAAAAAAAGGAAAGGAAGGAAGTGAATGAAAAGGAAGGAAAAGAGAAAAGAAGAAGGAAGGAAAAAGAAAAAATAGGAGAGGAAGGAAGGAAGTAAAAAAGAGAAAAAAAAGGAAGGAAAAAGAGAAAAATAGGAAGGAAGGAAGGAAGGAAAAAGAGAATAGAAGGAAGGAAGGAGAAAAAGAGAAAAAATAGGAGAGGAAGGAAGGAAGGAAAAAGAGAAAAAATAGGAGAGGAAAAGAAAGAAAAAGAGAAAAAAGAAAAGAAAGAAAAGAGAAAAAATAGGAGAAGGAAGAAAAAAAAAAAGAAGGAAGGAAGGAAAAGAAAAATAGGAAGAAAAGGAAAAAAGAGAAAAAATAGAGAAAGGGGAAGGAAAAAAGAAAAAATGAGAGGAAGGAAGGAAGGAAAAAGAAAAAAAGGAGAGGAAGGAAGAAAAAGGAAAAAAATAGGAAGGAAGAAAGAAAAAAATGGGAGAGAAGGAAGGAAGGAAAAAGAAAAAAAATAGGAGAGGAAGGAAGGAAGGAAAAAAAAAAATAGGAGAAAAAGGAAGGAAGGAAAAAAGAGAAAAAAATGGAAGGAAGGAAGGAAAAAAGAAAAAATAGGAGAGGAAGGAAGGAAGGAAAACGAAGAGAAAAATAGGAGAGAAGGAAGGAAGGAAAAAGAAAAAGGAAGAAGGAAGGAAGAGAAAAATAGGAGAGGAAGGAAAAGGAAAGAGAAAAAATGGAGAGAAAAAAACAGAAAAAAAGGAGAGAAGGAAGGAAGGAAAAAGAGAAAAATGAAGGAAGGAAGGAAGGAAAAAAAGAGAAAAAAATGGAAAAGGAAGGAAAAAGAGAAAAATAGGAGAGGAAGGAAGGAAGGAAAAAGAGAAAAAATAGGGAGGAAGGAAGGAAGGAACAAGAGAAAAAAATGAGAGGAAGAAAAAGAAAAAATAGGAAGGAAAGGAAGGAAAGAAAAAATGAAGGAAGGAAGGAAGGAAAAAAAAAAAAAGGAAAGGAAGGAAGGAAGGAAAAAGAGAAAAAATAGGAGAGGAAGGAAGGAAGGAAAAAAGAGAAAAAATAGGAGAGGAAAAGGAAAAAAGAGAAAAATAGGAGAGGAAGGAAGGAAGGAAGGAAAAAGAAAGAGAAAAAAAAGAAAAAAATAGGAGAGGAAGGAAGGAAGGAAAAAGAGAAAAATAGGAGAGGAAGGAAGGAAGGAAAAAAGAGAAAAAATAGGAGGAAGGAAGGAAGGAAGGAAGGAAAAATAGGAAGGAAGGAAGGAACAAACAAAAATGAGAAAAAAAAAGAGAAAAATAGGAGGAAGGAAGGAAGGAAAAAAGAGAAAAAATAGAAGGAAGGAAGGAAAAAGAAAAAATAGGAGAGGAAGGAAGGAAGGAAAAAAGAAAAAATAGGAAGGAAAAGAGAAAAATAGGAGAGGAAGGAAGGAAGGAAAAAAGAGGAAAATAGGAGAGGAAGGAAAAAAAAGAAGGAGAGAAAAAATAGGAGAGGGAAGGAAAGAAGGAAGGAAGAAAAAAGGAGAGGAAGGAAGGAAGGAAAAAAGGAGAGGAAGGAAGGAAACAGGAAAAAATAGGAAGGAAGGAAGGAAACAAGAGAAAAAAAATAGGAGGAAGGAAGGAAGGAAGGAAAAAACAAAGAGAAAAAATAGGAGAGGAAGGAAGGAAGGAAAAAAGAGAAAAAATAGGAGAGGAAGGAAGGAAGGAAACAAGAGAAAAAATAGGAGAGGAAGGAAGGAAGGAAAAAAGAGAAAAAATAGGAGAGGAAGGAAGGAAGGAAACAAGAGAAAAAATAGGAGAGGAAGGAAGGAAGGAAACAAGAGAAAAAATAGGAGAGGGAAGGAAGGAAAAGAAAAAAGAGAAAAAATCAAATGAAAGCAAAAAGTAAAAATAGGAAAAAAAGGAAAAAGAAAAAAAATAGAAAAGGAAGAAAAAGAGAAAAAGATGAAAAAAAAAATAGAAATGAACACTGGAGAAAAATTAGAAGGAAGGAAGGAAACAATAGAAAAAATCAAATGAAAGCAGTATTGAAGAAAAATAAAATGAAAAAGAAAAAAAGAGAGAGATGAAAAGAAATGAACACTGGAGAAAAATTAGAAGAGGAACGATATAAAGAAAAAAAAAGAGAGGGAAGAAAAAAAGCAAAGTAACGGAATATTGAAGAAAATTTAGAAAGAAAGAAAAAGGGAGAAAGAAATTAAAACTGCAAAAATAATAAGGCGAGGTAGGAAGGGAGGAAGATAGAAGAAGGAAAAAATGCCTACTTTAAAATTCTGCAATGCCAAACAGCTTTAATACAGACATAGATAAAACAGACATGCAAACGGACACTCTGCAAGTTTGTAAATTAGGAGGTGATAATCTAAGGTAATTAATTTGATTTATGACACCCAGTTACCCTCAGAGACACTGTGACATTCTTCACGCACGGATTTCTCTTTCTTTCATATAAACTGAGAAAGCCAAAGGGATCATAGATTTTCTCCGGTGAAACGCGTCTTTGTTTTGATTAAAAATTTTACACTTTGTTTCAAAATCTTCACTTTTGTTTCAGATATTTTTTATATCCTACCCGCGCACAATATATATATATATATATATATATATATATATATATAGATAGAGAGAGAGATATATATAGATAGATATATATATATATATATATATATATATATATATATATATATATATATTATATATATATATATATGTCCTTCTTACCGCTCTATAGCTCTAACATTCGTCACACACTCTCTCTAAATTTCATCTTTTATTTCCGGAGTTGTTTTTTCTGTTTTTTTTGAATTTGTAGGTCTGATGAATTGATCGTATTTACGATTCCAATGGAATAAATTATGACCATGGAATATAAGTGTTTATATATATATATATATATATATATATATATATATATATATATATATATATATATACTAAGAGTAATACTCGTTTGGAAAAAAAACCTCGGATAGCACTACTTATTACTTGTTATTGTGGAAGTGGTGGGGGAAATTTCGTCGTTTTGTCATTCATCGTACGAACGCAAACATCGATGTATGCAGACACATATACATACTTGGTCGTCCGTCGGGACTCATACATATATAAACGTATGTGGGCAGTTTCGGCTATGACACATGTATGTATACGGGTGGTGTTATGTCTATACATACGCATTTGTATGTTGAAATGTTGAAATTTAAACATTGGAAGTGTGGCGGAAATGTCTCGTTAATGTCTCGTCAATGTATACATGTCATATTATGTATTTTTCCGCTGAAAAATATTTCCTCGCATGTATGTATATACGTGTGGTGGGGTTTGTGTAAAATTATGATAGGTAAAAATTATTATTATTTATATTTATTTTAAAAAAAAGTCCCCCCCACTTGCATAATAACACCAATACACGCAATCTACATAAACCCAATTTTTTTAAAACATTAATCAGTTTGTCTGACGATCGCTAAAGCGTGAAACCCAGGTCACAAACTCACATCTATCCAACCAAATAAATATATATATATATATATATATATATATATATATATATATATATATATATATATATATATATTTCTTCAATATAAATTTCTTATTTAAATAATTGTGATAAACTTATTGTCAAAATTTATTATTATTATATAGTCGTTTTTTCAAAATTAATCATATTTCTAAAGGATAAATAGTAATTTTTCTAATCATATTAATTTTTTTTATTAATTTGCTTTTTAATTATGTAGATATTAATGTTATGATTGTTATTTTTTTTTAGATTATAGATATTTGATTTTTTCTTCTATATTGAGTAATCATAAAATTTTCATTCAGATTAAAGTAGTTTAGAATTTAGAAAAAAAAACTTATTCCTAATATTTTTTTAAAAAGCTTAACACTCCGGCCGAGTGACACTGGTTTACATTTTTAAAAACAATACGCTAAATTTAGACTTACTTTCGTCGAATGATGATAGCTCAGTGGTAGGAACTCTGACTGACACCAAATCGGTTTGGTTTCAACCATCGCTTGAGGCATTCGTTTGTATAGTCAAAGTAACGATCTGCCAAACAGTGATGTCGGTAAATTGTATATATATATATATATATATATATACACAGAAAAATTTGAACAATAAAATTTTAAATTTTTCAGACATACTGGCCTGTACATTAATATACGGGAATGAAGAAAATGAACTTTACCTGTAGTTTTCATTTGCTTTTTATCGTTAATTTTGGTCAGTCCTTGTGTTGATCAAACGGCCTCTTTTAAGTTGTTTTTTAGATAAAAGATGTGGAGATTCCTATGTAGCAGAATTCCCTTCTTTGTCATTTTGACAGTTTTATTGGTTGCTGGGAAGGGGATGTGTGCGTGTTAAAAGTATGTTATCGTTTAGTTCTTTGGGAGTGTATATGATGTGTGTAAGTGTATATATTAGTATGTATTAATATGGCGTGTTTATAAGTGTGGGACCTCAACATCTCCGCAGGTATATCTTCCTTTGTGCGTGAGAAATGAGTGTAGGGCTTAATTTATGTGGTTACATATTAATTCTATCTACGCTGTTAAATTCGTTATTAAACCCGTCTGGACGAAGTGTTTTGAGGTGCAAAATCCATTTGTCTTCATGTTCCTCTATAATTTTTGTAATTTTATCTTTTCTGTTTATTTCTATTTTTTTCATTTATAGTGAATTTTACATGGCTTTTAAAATCATGTTTTATCTAGGTGGAAATGTTATTCTACAGGTAATAACCTTTCGTCGGGAGCCGACTTAGTCCGATTCCGATAATTTTTAATTCTGTAGTGAATGGGTCATTCAGATTTTCCTACGTATTTTTTCTGGAATGGTGTGCATTCTAATAGGTAAATCATGTTATGACTTCTACAGTTAGAGTCGTGGTAGATTTTGAAAGTAGATTTAGTGATTGAGTTAGTGAACGAATTGAAGTGTCTAATGTGGTTACAGCATAAGCTCCTTTTGTTGTTACATAGTTGGAAAAATCCTGTTGCTTTTATTTATGGTCTATTATCTATTACCTTATCACCAGAAATTTGGTTACTACCTATAATTTCAATAAGGTTCTTAGGTCTACGATATGCTAGAAAGCCGGGTTCCTCGAACAAAGCTTTTAGGTCTGCTTTGAGATATAGTATTTCCCAGGAGGGGTGGAGCAATAGAGAGGAAAACTGGATCAGGAGTTCGCAACAGTAAAAGGGATCATCATTTCAAGCTAAAAAGATCAACTGGAAAAGATCCAACTCAATTCATAAGATGTTTGGCATGTGAGAGAGGAGTTTCAGCTATGACAGTTCAAAGAGCATTGAAAAAAGACTTGAAAATGAAATCGTGCATGAAACTTGTGAGGCATCTTATTACTCCAGGACAGAAATTTAGAAGATTAAAGAGGCAGAAGATCATCTTGAATAAGTTGGAAATGATCCGGGAACAAACACACACACACACACACACACACACACACACATATATATATATATATATATATATATATATATATATATATATATATATATATATATATAGTTGAACTTTATTTCAATCCTTCGGGATCTTCCGATCCTTAGCTATGATGAATAAATGATGAACATGTCATTTTCGTTTAGGGTCGATTTCATTACGATTCCTCTATGAAGCTTGGGAAGTAATTATAAATTCATTTTGCTCAAAGTATATATACAAAGATTCAGAGCTTAATCGAACAACTGAACAATTTTTTGCCGTTATATGACTTGGACAATTTTGCTGTTACACCCGGTATATATAAGATAACGATATATATATTTTTTTATATATATCAAGAACAGTATTGGAGAAATTGAATGACAAATTAGAAAAATTATGACACGTTCCGTTCTTGATGACTACATCGGACTAAATTTGTCATGTTGTTAGGACAGAGTGGTGTAACTGGGCTGTATATTAATACTTTTTTGTTTTATTATTTCAATCAGGTTCATCGTATAGTTTCGGCCAGCATAGCCATCATCAGGAAAGATTCCTGCTTGTTAGTAGCAGTGAACAACAGGAATGAATGACTTTTTGAAGAAAATGAGCTTTATCTGTAGTTTTCATTTGCTTTTTATCGTTAATTTTGGTCAACCCTTGTGTTGATCAAACGGCCTCTTTTAAGTTGTTTTTTAAGATAACAGCTGTGGAGATTCCCGTGTAGCAGAATTCCCTTCTTGGTCATTTTGAGTTGTATTGGTTGCTGGGAAGGGGATGTTTGCGTGTTAAAAGTATGTTATCATTTAGTTCTTTGGGAGTGTATATGATGTGTGTAAGTGTATATATTAGTATGGGATAAATTTGTCATGTTGTTAGGACAGAGTGGTGTGACAGAGAGAGTTTGGGAAACATACAAACACCACACACACACACACACACACACACACACACATATATATATATATATATATATATATATATATATATATATATATAAACATTGGTAGATTTGAACAGCGAAATTAGATCAGAACAATTTTGTTTACCGAGGGAAACCTGATCTCGCCCATTTGGAATTGGGTCATTAGAAAAGACAATGAAAAAATGATCGAAATAACTTTAATCGGTTAAAATTGAAATAGAGCTTACTCAGGCTATGAGAACTTTGAAACTAACATGGTTTTAGATTGACAGCGATATTCATGATAATCGCGTGCGGAATAAGGGTCGATTTGTGATCAGCCAGGCTTATCTATATAAACGCGCACAGAAATCTATTGACAGAGTGGTTGGCTGGTCTGCCATCGAGTGCAGACGGTCGAGAGAGACGGAAGAGGCCAGACGGGAGAGACCGCGATCGGTCGGCACATCGTCGTTGCTGCGTGCCGCCACGTGCGTGGGCACCCGCAGGCGACCATTACGGGTCGCTGTGCTACAGGAGAGACGGAAGAGCCGTTCGGAAGGGGCCAGACGAGAAAGGTCGACGAGAAAGGCAGACGGTCGGGCGAGATGGAAGAGGCAGGCGTGAGACACCGCAATCGGTCGGCACAGCGTCGTCACATGCGTGAACACCCGCAGGCGACCATTACGGGTCGCGGTGCTACAGGAAGACGGAAGAGCCGGGCGGAAAAGGCAAAAAGTGGTTGCCTGGTCTGCCGTCGCGTGCAGTCGAGCTGGGGAGAGAGGTCGGAGATTGGGAGTGACGTCAGAGAAATAGAACCAAATGCCCGCTAACATATTTTGTTGATATAAGTACGAAGAAGTGAATTACTCCTCCGACGTCTAAGACTACTACTGCTATTATTATTGCTACCACTGGAAACGGAAACGTCGAACAAGCTGCAATAATCAAGAGACGCATATCGTGCTGAGACGATTAGACACAAGGTAATCACAACTCTCTCTCTCTCTCTCTCTCTCTCTCTCTCTCTCTGTGTGTGTGTGTGTGTGTATAGAATCCAGTGTATGAGTTTGTACGTCAATTATTTTCTTTTCTGTAACCCGTTTCTCTTCTCTACTATTCTTTTCTGCTAACATTCAACCATTGAATAGTTGTTTGTTCGGCTTATATATATATATATATATATATATATATATATATATATATATATATATATATATATATATAAATTCATGAATTATTCATACAAAAAAACAAATACAAAGGTTAATGATTTAATTGGCGAGAAATCTAATACCATTTTCGGATTACAATACATCTATTTTCGTTGTCCTCTTATTACTGAGAGTAAAAACAAGAACAAAATCTATTCCATACCTGAGGATGTCTGTAGGAACAGACGAAAGCTTGTAAAAATAATAAGAACTTATGCAACTCAAATTTATAAAACAAGGATCTTTTCATTCATAAACAGGTTCGGGGTTTTTGTATATTATTTGAATTGTTCGCGACGATGGATATTCTCGCCAATTAAATCATTAACCTTTGTATTTGTTATTTGTATGAATAATTCATGAATTTGTAAATTAATTGCACCTTTATTGAAATATATATATATATATATATATATATATATATATATATATATATATATATATATTCTATATTTGCATTCTAAATTTCTTAGCGTAGACTCTCCAGACATGTTTATATCTTTAGTCGACCGTGAATGGATGGACATCACTTCTACTTTCTGGATCAAACCAAACACAACGTGGGTAGGAAGCAGGATTAAACCAGCGGACCGGTCGAATAATTTACGGATGCTCAGAGGACCTACGGCCACTCCCTTAAGTTCGGTTAAGACCGAGTAGACACCTTAACCCAGAGAGTAAGACGTCGAAGGTTGAAGGGCTGGGGCGAAAGTGGTTAGAGTGGTGCTTGGAAATTTAGAATTATTTTTATCTTGCCGAATTTATTTAGTTTTTCCTTTTCTTTTTTCTTTCCATTACTTTTTAAATAGGTGATATTAGTATATATATATATATATATATATATATATATATATATATATATATATATAAAGGATAGAGGTTATAGTAGTTCCACCGAGAGAAAAGTGTGTATATTAAAAAGAGGAGAGAAACCGCAAATGTTTTGTGTTGTTATGTGGACTTTTTAAAAAATATTATGCTTTATTTTCCATAATCTTGCTACACGCGTTTCTGGACTCGCGACCTTCATCAGGCAAAGCGTGGAGATTTCTATAAATTATTAAAATAATTAATTTTTTTAGTATGTTTTTCAATGTTAAATATTATCGATATGAGACATTACCTTTTTAGTGTGTTAGTGACCCAAATGTCTTTCTTCAACTGTTAGTGAAAAGTTCTGTGTGAAGGGTTATAGATAGATATTTATATAGATAGATAGATAGAGATATATATATATATATATATATAGGTGTGTGTGTGTAAAATTCCAGATGTAACAAAAATATATTTGTAAAAGCACAATATGAATAAAGACAAGAGGAAAACTTATCCTATCCAACCCGTTTCGTTATCTAATGGATTTTATTAAGGCAAATGTATGGCTTTTATTTTGCAAGAAAATTCAATCTGGAAAAAAAAGATCATCTGCCTGAAATCAATGATCGGTCTGTTGGCTGCATTGGCTTTCTCAATGTTTGTATGTCTGTGAATCTTGTTCATTACCAGCAGAATTACGGCGAAGAATCCGTAAAAAAGAGAAACTTCAAACGGTAAGGTCTCGTCATAAAAGCCAACAATATTTCAGCGGCCATCCTACAAGGTGCCACCTTAGAGGCAAAAAAGAAGAGGTGGACAGAGGAAAAAAATACGACTGACTGGACTACAAGATCATTCATAGAGACTCAGTAGTTGCTTGTCGGTGAGGAATTATTCTCCAACCTCTAACATCTCACTTACAGGCCGTACGTGGCAAGACTCTCGCTACTCGGTCGCTATTTCCACAGAAAGTGCTCTAACGAGCTACATTCTCTTACCCGTCAATTCAAACGGCAAGGATCCGCTACCTCTCTTACATAGTAGCAAACGACCCACATTCGAACAGTGTCTTCCGGTGAACCGCGACTCTGTGGAACTGATTGCCGAGTGTATGTTTCCCCAATTACTACAATCTTAACCTGTTCAAGGATACGGTTAAGCATTATCTTCCAGTCCTATACGCACAAATTATCTCACACTACGAAATGGACAAAGCCTGACAATTATTTTAATATATTTCATTTTTATACGTTATTTATATACACACAAACAGTTAAGTAAATGCTTTGTTGTTTTTTTTGTTTGTCTTTATTTTTTTATTTTTTTTATTTTATAATAAACACTATTATATTCAGGCCAGTAAATGTTGTTAATACTGTTTATTATATTTAAAAAAAAACAACATTTACTTAATTATTTGCGTCTATATAAATAACGTATAACAATAAAACATATTAAAATAATAATCGGGCTTTGTCCATTTCGTAGTGTGTGACGTCATTTGTTTACGTTAAGATACGCTTCGAGCAGATATGGACGTTCGAGGGAAATCATGGAAATTTGTAGTTTAAAAGCAGTAAAATCGATCTTACTAACCAGACCCTCCTCTGTAGCTAAACTGGAATAAATATATGACGGTTCTGTGTAGGATACGGGTTCGATTCCTGTCGGAGGACACATATTTTCTATCAGGTTTCTCGGACGTTCACACCGGTAAATGTTGTTAATACATTTTATTATAAACAGAGCATTTACTTAAATATCTGTGCATATATAAATAGCGTATATAAATAAAATATATTAAAACAAATTGTCTCCTAACGGTACCCTCTACCTCGAGTGCCCGCACTTGTAAAAGATGAACCTTACTATAGAAAAAAACGCTGCCGAGACATATGGAGGAAACTAGCCAGGTGCTCAGCGGCGTAGTGGTACTACAGTCACACACGATCATGATCCTGACGATGATTATAAAAATGATATGATGACGAAACTAAGGTGATAATTTTAATAGTCATTAGAAGTATGGGGGAGAGTTATGTGCACAACATGTCGAAACACGAGTTTCCGTACAATCAACAAAGTTAAGCAACATCAAGCCTGGTCAGTACCTAGATGGGTGACCGCTTGGGAATGCCATGGGCTGTAAGCTTGGATGTGCGAGTGGTGTAATGGATAATGCATCGGAATTGTTAATGGGAGAACTGAGTTCCAAGGAGGCCCGATGGAGTAATGGATAGTGGCTCGAACGGAAGAATCGGAGAGCGGAGTTCGATTCCAGTCAGATCCGTTACATTCACTTACGTACTAATACCCTTGGGAATGTTATGAATAGCCTTCTTCTCCCTCCAGTTATGAGTAAATAGCAGGGCAGACTGGGTTCTATAGCCTTGGATGGCAACTGGTCTGCAACAGAAAGAAATGGCAACCTACTGCGGGAAGAAAATCTGCCTCGTCAGTCATGCATCACGCATGGTACATAACTGACTGAGTTCCAAGTCTAGTTGGGTTCGTTACGCGAAAATAACCTTAAGAAATGTATGAATCTACCTCTCCTTTATCCAAATATTTTCATGGTAATTGTTCTTAACTAGACTTTGTGAATTTAAGCGCAGTACTAGATTGGCGGGTAGGTCTCATCATTTTACAGCTGAAATTGCTAGATGTAACCATAAGCTCTAGGCTATAGTTCCATCATCGCACTTCTCGCTTGAGGTATTATCTTCCAGCTTATTGCTTCCCAATGAACTTTGATCTTCAAAATTTTAAATGCTATGTTAATCGTTAACTTATGTCTTCTTAATTCTTATTCTTTTATTGTCCTCTCTTCTTAATAGTAGTATTTTTTTCTTAGTAACTCAGTAACCCCTTGAGTCTTAGTGGCTTTATTGCCTTGCTTAAGGTGAAATGATTATAATTTTTTTTTAAAAAATCTACCCAGGTGTCTTGAGCATTATAATGGTTGAACTTTAGTCTAAATTTATTATGAGGTCATAAATAAAGATGTGAATTCAAAAAGGAACAAATGGTTATTTTCCACCATGCTGCTCTTTTCCCCAGAGACGAAAACTTACCCGCCTCTCATGCAAATGGTCTGATGATCTACATTACTTAGATCCACCAGTTCAGACCTTCACATCTTGGACCCGCCATGTCACGTACAGACTGGTATTTTTTCTTCGTATTTCCAGTCAGAGGGCTTCTTCGCCAGAACCGTTATGTTCGACACTTTTTACTTTCTCTATTTAAGACCTTACAATGACCTTATTCATTAAAACTCTACATTAAGTGGCTCTCGGGCCTTGTGAACGGATTTATTAAAGAATGACAAGACTTCATTTTATAAGGTATTCCCAAACCACGGAATAAAACTGAGAAAGCTTTGTGATGACATGAGATACCGCTGGGACGCTCGGATCTAATGGATGTTTTTCCTCCGAAATAAGGGTCGAGCGTTATCAATTATCAGACGATAATTTCTGTCTCTTTGACTATCATGAATTATTTTCCCGCTTTTTTTTTTCTGGACGAGATAATTAAAACAATTTTTTTTTTTTTTTTTAAGGCGAGATAAATTTCATAATGTTTTATTCATTTTGTTCGATTTGCTTGCCATAACCGTTTTTTATTCACCTCTGTCTCCAGGGTTTCATATATTCTGGATATGATCGTAACGAAACCCCATCTGCTTTTCCGAGCACAACTGTCTGCTAAGGCGGCTAGACAATCCCTGTCGCAGGAACCTGCTCAGGCACATTTGTGTTTCTTTAAAACCCACGGAGACCACCTGTGGTTCATTCTGGAACTAAGAACGTATTAGTTTCTGGGACAGGGTTAGAATTAGGGTTAAGATTTTCCTTGACAGTGCACATAATCCGTCGTGAACAGCAGTTTGGGCAACGCCAGTACACTCACACCATCGGTCACTATGACTTGTGACATTGTGTTACAACAACTATTGACGGCTTCCGAAGAGATCAGGTCAACCGAATTTTTATTCACTATGATTTTAGAGACTATTCAAATATACCGCACGTTGGTACCGCCTGCCCAGACTGTTACAATCATGAAGTCGCCTTCCTGACAGATCAACCACGGTGAGATTCCAAGCCGTTCTCAAGGTCGGAGAGCGAACGATCTAGCCACTCGTCTACGCTCAAATATATTTGTTGAAACTTGACTAATGCATGGAATAATAATACAACACAAAATGTACTTAGAACAAAATGTATTGAAACAAGAAAGGTACACAATATTTACATATAGACTTTTGTATATCCTTGGGAAGACCGTTCCTGGAGAATGTGTTGACTTAGTCGGGCAGTCTCTGGATTGAATCTCTTGATTCCTCCCCTCGTCTTCCCGGTACCAACCATATTTTATGGTCGGTACTCCACTATGCAAATTAGGTGGATCCTACCACAACAATATATATATTAGGTTGTTGCAAAAATAATGACGTAATAATGTCGTTTTTTGACGTATTTTTAACGTCAAAAACGACATTATTACGTCATCATTTTTGCACCAACCTAATATATATATATATATATATATATATATGTGTGTGTGTGCGTATATATATACATAATCAGTGAGTGTGAAGATCACTGACAAGTTTGATATATACTTGACAGTTATCGTAAGAACGATAATTGATTTTAAAACAAGTAAGTGACTTACAATGCTTACAGCAGATGTGTCAAAAAACTTTGTTTTGTACAGGGCTTGGCCTGTTTTGTAAACCCTTTTCCACTTGCTGTTGGGTTTTCTTGTGACGGATAAGACCAGAGCTGTTTCTGGAGTTTTGTTTTTTTTATTTATTTATTTATTTTAGGCACATGCGAAGTTATTCCACGCGTAATTTGATCGTAATTTGTGATATGTCTCTCTTTCAGCAGATAACAAGAACTGCACTGGAGAGACATACTTTGCCGAATTAGTCATATGTAAATTGCTGGATGTATGACTTTCCCTTAACTAGGTGCACGTTTGAATTTTGTCCAACACGTTGAATGCTCTTGGAAAATGTTAGTACCTTCATGAATTGTACGTCTGCAGTTATTTTGATCACAAGAATGGGCACACACGAGAGTAAGATGATATGTTCATAGACTATGAAGGAGTAATGCTAGAACTGTGAAATCATGCATGCAATAATTTCAACTCTTCTTATTAATAACTGGTAAAAGAGGACGCTACTGGATATTGGTAAAAAAAGGTTACAAATATCAAGAAGGAAATTTAAATAAACTGTCCCTTTTTAATATTTGGAATTTAATGTAACTGCCAAACATTTCACTTTTAAATTTGACTAGGTAAAGTCGGATTGAAGAACTATTTTCCAGTCGTCTTTTTCATCCATATATATATATATATATATATATATATATAATCAACTCTCCCGTCGAGATTCGACGTATGATGGTCAAGCACATCAGTTTCCAGGAAACCGACAGCCCGAGACCGGCACATGAGATTTGATTATAGTGGTGAAGGCTTCGTGCAGGACCATCCACACTTTTTGTACATATATATATATATATATATATATATATATATATATATATATATATATATATATATGTGTGTGTGTGTGTGTGTACAGTGTGTGTGTGTGTACAGGGTGTCCATAGAGTTCGTGTGCACTTTAAAAATGGATAACTTTATTTGTATTTGCGATAGAAATAATCTCTAAACAAATGTTATAAAGTTTAATGTACCTAGTTTTAAGTATAGCTAAAATAACTAATGTGATTTCAGGCATTACTGTAAATCAGTTGGCAAATGTTTTCCGTGAACTGAAAAATCGTTTTACCCTTTGTATTGCTAATGATGGAGGACATGTGGAAACTTAAATAAAATTTCAATAAAGCCTTAAAAAATATAGATTTACTTCTTTGGAATCCTTTTTACAGATTATTTCTATCGCAAATACAAATAAAGTTACAATTTCTTTAAAGTGCACACGAACTTTATGGACAGCATATATATATATATATATATATATATATATATATAAAATTATAACATAAACATGTTCTAAAATCACTACAAAATAGCCATTTTGTTTCAACAATTCCGGTGTCTTATTGGAATCTATTCTTATACACCGATCATATACTTGATATATATATATATATATATATATATATATATATATATATACTATATATATATATATATATATATATATATATATATATGTGTGTGTGTGTGTGTGTGAATGTCTGTGTGTCACACTTTTTCAAATTAACTCCTATAGGTTGTAGAACATATAGCATTTTTGGAACAGGCCGATTCCGTAAGCAAATTAATAACATTCCGGGACAGATCCGGATCAACAATCCTGAAATTATGGATTCCCAAGCTTTCATTATTACAATTGTTTTCAGCGATGTTTTTACTTCATGTTTTGCGACAAAATCTTTGTACGATAATAATATATATAACTTAGAAATAAGTTTGGGAATAATCGAAATTAATTGCGATATCCATTGAAAGTCACCTATGAAATAAAAATAAATCTTTGTACACAAAGTAAGGACCTACGTACATCAGACTGTCTTTAAATTAAGTGGCGGCAGAAGAATTATTGTTGAACTTTTAAAAGGTAAGCTTAAATATTAATGAAATACTTAAATGCAGCGAAATTTTGAAGTTTATTGGTGCCTATCGCATACGGCAAAAATATGCCTCGCCAAAACAAAAAAAATAATCTCCGCCAACGGAGGCCAGATTGCAATAAAAAGAACCAAATCTGCGCCGTGGAAAAGGAAGTCCCGTGCAAATGAAGATCCAGATCAAACGGTAGCCAGGAGAGCATCCAGTTGTGAGAATTTTCAAAGATTTAGGGGCTCTCAAAATCCTGAACAAATCGACGGTTCAATCAAAAGCTCCCCTCAAGGGCTGGCTTAAATTACACCAGATAGAGCGACTTATAAGCTATAACACACACACACATATATATATATATATATATATACAGTGTAAGAGAGTTGTCGGGACCGGAGAAGAAGTCTCTTATACCCGGGTTTCTCTTATATCCGGGTTTGGTCTATTTTATATACATTAACACAGGCTCTAATTTGGGACCAGAGAAAATCTCTCTTAAATCCGGGTTTCTCTTATATCCAGGTCTCATATATCCGGGTTACACTATATATATATATATATATATATATATAAATATATATATAGTAAAAAATTGAAAAGTAGTAAAAAATTGAAAAGTAGTAAAATCGAACTTGCTAACCACACGCTTTTTCGTAGCTAAACAGGTATAGCACGTCAGGCTATATGAGGGTTCCGTGTAGGAAGCAGGTTCGATTGCTGTCGGAGGACATATATTTTCTATGAAAACTTCTCGGACATTCAGGCTGGTAAATGTTGTTAATACTGTTTATTTATAATAAGAGCATTTACTTAAATATTTGTATCTATATAAAGAGTGCGTAGCAATAATATATATATATATATATATATATATATATATATATATATAGATAGATAGATAGATATAGATATATGTGTGTGTGTGAGAGAGAGAGCGTTTAGTTGAAGATCAATGTATTTTGTCGGTTTAAGATGTTTTCAACTTTGGTTCGGAAAAAGATGTGACCTAACAATAACCTTGGGGTTTATCAGTGTCACTCGAGTCTTAAGCCCGCCTGATAACTGAAACTTTCAACACGTCCGAACGAAGTACTCAAGGCCGGTATACTTGCGTACCTGTGCCTAATGCAAATGTCTGCAGGCGTTACGAAACACCACACAGCGACTGATTTTGACTAGCTTCATCTTTCCCGTTGGAAAAACGCCTTTCTCAATCTTCACTGAATCTCTTATTTGCGTCTTAGACTTTTTGCATGAGTCGTCTTCGCTGTTGTTATCACGAAGCTTCGTCCTTTCTACAGGTCTCTGGCTAGAATTCCGTTCTTGCTAAGAGATGTCGTAGGAAAATCGTCAGGCTGTTTCAAGCTGATACAGAGGCAACATTGGCTCAAGAAACCACGAAAATAAACAACGGAATTAATTACTGTCTGAATTATTGGAAAGAAGAGCTATAATTTATTTACACTATTTAAATTAAGATTATTGTCCTCATTTTCTTATTATCACAACGTTTCGGCCATTTGTTGTTTTTATCACCTGATCGCCTTCTGTGTGAATTTCGTGGATGTGCAGTTATCATTATTCAAACAATATTTATATTCGGACTATTCCTCATTTTTGTTGTTTTTTATCATGATCGCCTTCTGTGTGAATTTCATGGATGAGCAGTTATCATTATTCAAACACTATTTACATTTGTTCTTTGTTTTTTATCACCCATCGCCTTGTGTGTCTTCTTTCTGGATGAGCAGTTATCATTATTCAAACATTATTTAGATTCGGACTATTGTCCTCATCTTTGTTGTTTTTCATCACCTGATCGCCTTCCTGTTGTTTTTATCACCTGAATTTCTGGGATGAGCAGTTATCATTATTCAAACAATATTTACATTCGGACTATTGTCCTCATCTTTGCTTGTTTTATCACCTGATCGCCTTCTGTGTGAATTTCTTGGATGAGCAGTTATCATTATTCAAACATTATTTACATTCGACTTTGTCCTCATCTTTGTTGTTTTATCACCTGATCGCCTTCTGTGTGAATTTCTGGGATGAGCAGTTATCATTATTCAAACACTATTTACATTCGGACTATTGTCCTCATCTTTGTTGTTTTTATCACCTGATCGCCTTCTGTGTGAATTTCTGGGATGAGCAGTTATCATTATTCAAACACTATTTACATTCGGACTTTGTCCTCATCTTTATTCAGAATCTCTGGGATGAGCAGTTATCATTATTCAAACACTATCTTTGTTACATTTATGGACTTTGTCCTCATCTTTGTTGTTTTATCACCTGATCGCCTTCTGTGAATTTCTTGGATGAGCAGTTATCATTATTCAAACACTATTTACATTCGGACTATTGTCCTCATCTTTGTTGTTTTTATCACCTGATCGCCTTCTGTGTGAATTTCTGGGATGAGCAGTTATCATTATTCAAACACTATTTAGATTCGGACTATTGTCCTCATCTTTGTTGTTTTTATCACCTGATCGCCTTCTGTGTGAATTTCTGGGATGAGCAGTTATCATTATTCAAACATTATTTAGATTCGGACTATTGTCCTCATCTTTGTTGTTTTTATCACCTGATCGCCTTCTGTGTGAATTTCTTGGATGAGCAGTTATCATTATTCAAACACTATTTACATTCGCACTATTATCCTCATCTTTGTTGTTTTTATCACCTGATCGCCTTCTGTGTGAATTTCGTGGATGAGCAGTTATCATTATTCAAACACTATTTACATTCGGACTATTGTCCTCATCTTTGTTGTTTTTATCACCTGATCGCCTTCTGTGTGAATTTCTGGGATGAGCAGTTATCATTATTCAAACACTATTTACATTCGACTATTGTCCTCATCTTTGTTGTTTTTATCACCTGATCGCCTTCTGTGTGAATTTCTGGGATGAGCAGTTATCATTATTCAAACACTATTTACATTCAGACTATTGTCCTCATCTTTGTTGTTTTTATCACCTGATCGCCTTCTGTGTGAATTTCGTGGATGTGCAGTTATCATTATTCAAACACTATTTACATTCGGACTATTGTCCTCATCTTTGTTGTTTTTATCACCTGATCGCCTTCTGTGTGAATTTCTGGGATGAGCAGTTATCATTATTCAAACACTATTTACATTCGGACTATTGTCCTCATCTTTGTTGTTTTTATCACCTGATCGCCTTCTGTGTGAATTTCTTGGATGAGCAGTTATCATTATTCAAACACTATTTACATTCGGACTATTGTCCTCATCTTTGTTGTTTTTATCACCTGATCGCCTTCTGTGTGAATTTCTGGGATGTGCAGTTATCATTATTCAAACACTATTTACATTCGGACTATTGTCCTCATCTTTGTTGTTTTTATCACCTGATCGCCTTCTGTGTGAATTTCTGGGATGAGCAGTTATCATTATTCAAACACTATTTACATTCGGACGAATGTCCTCATCTTTGTTGTTTTTATCATCTGATCGCCTTCTCTGTGAATTTCTGGGATGAGCAGTTATCATTATTCAAACACTATTTACATTCGGACTATTGTCCTCATCTTTGTTGTTTTATCACCTGATCGCCTTCTGTGTGAATTTCTGGGATGAGCAGTTATCATTATTCAAACACTATTTACATTCGGACTATTGTCCTCATCTTTGTTGTTTTTATCACAACACTGATTCGCCTTCTGTGTTTTAATTTCGTGGATGAGCAGTTATCATTATTCAAACACTATTTACATTCGGACTTTGTCCTCATCTTTGTTGTTTTTATCACCTGATCACTTCTGTGTGAATTTCTGGGGATGAGCAGTTATCATTATTCAAACACTATTTACATTCGGACTATTGTCCTCATCTTTGTTGTTTTTTATCACCTGATCGCCTTCTGTGTGAATTTCTGATGAGCAGTTATCATTATTCAAACACTATTTACATTCGGACTATTGTCCTCATCTTTGTTGTTTTTATCACCTGATCGCCTTCTGTGTGAATTTCTGGGATGAGCAGTTATCATTATTCAAACACTATTTACATTCGGACTATTGTCCTCATCTTTGTTGTTTTTATCACCTGATCGCCTTCTATGTGAATTTCTGGGATGAGCAGTTATCATTATTCAAACACTATTTACATTCAGACTATTGTCCTCATCTTTGTTGTTTTTATCACCTGATCGCCTTCTGTGTGAATTTCTTGGATGAGCAGTTATCATTATTCAAACACTATTTACATTCGGACTATTGTCCTCATCTTTGTTGTTTTTATCACCTGATCGCCTTCTGTGTGAATTTCTGGGATGAGCAGTTATCATTATTCAAACACTATTTACATTCGGACTATTGTCCTCATCTTTGTTGTTTTTATCACCTGATCGCCTTCTGTGTGAATTTCTGGGATGAGCAGTTATCATTATTCAAACATTATTTAGATTCGGACTATTGTCCTCATCTTTGTTGTTTTATCACCTGATCGCCTATGTGTGAATTTCTTGGATGAGCAGTTATCATTATTCAAACACATTCGGACTATTGTCCTCATCTTTGTTGTTTTATCACCTTCGCCTTCTGTGTGAATTTCTGGATGTCAGTTATCATTATTCAAACACTATTTACATTCCCTCATCTTTGTTGTTTTTATCACCTGATCGCCTTCTGTGTGAATTTCTGGGATGAGCAGTTATCATTATTCAAACACTATTTACATTCGGACTATTGTCCTCATCTTTTGATCATGATCGCCTTCTGTGTGAATTTCTGTGGATGAGCAGTTATCATTATTCAAACACTATTTACATTCGGACTATTGTCCTCATCTTTTGTTTTATCACCTGATCTTCGCCTTCTACACCTGATTTCTGTGGATTTCGGATGAGCAGTTATCATTATTCAAACATTATTTACATTCGGACTATTGTCCTCATCTTTGTTGTTTTTATCACCTGATCGCCTTCTGTGTGAATTTCTGGGATGAGCAGTTATCATTATTCAAACACATTCGGACTATTGTCCTCATCTTTGTTGTTTTTATTGATCGCCTTCTGTGAATTTCTGGGATGAGCAGTTTTATTCAAACTCTATTTACATTTATTGTCCTCATTTTATTGTTTTTATCACCTGATCGCCTTCTGTGTGAATTTCTGGATGAGCAGTTATCATTATTCAAACACTATTTACATTCGGACTATTGTCCTCATCTTTGTTGTTTTTATCACCTGATCGCCTTCTGTGAGAATTTCTTGGATGAGCAGTTATCATTATTCAAACACTATTTACATTCCTATTGTCCTCATCTTTGTTGTTTTTATCACCTGATCGCCTTCTGTGTGAATTTCTTATCATTATTCAAACACTATTTACATTCGGATGTCCTCATCTTTGTTGTTTTATCATTCGCCTTCTGTGTGATTTCTCAATCATTATTCAAACTATTTACATTACATTCGGACCAATTCCTCATCTTTGGACTATTGTCCTCATCTTTGTTGTTTTTTCGGACTGTCACCTGATCGCCTTCTGTGTGAATTTCTGGGATGAAGTTATCATTATTCAAACACTATTTACATTCGGATGTTTTTATCACCTGATCGCCTTCTGTGTGAATTTCTGGGATGAGCAGTTATCATTATTCAAACACATTGTCCTCATCTTTGTTTTTTATCACCTGATCGCCTTCTGTGTGAATTTCTGGGATGAGCAGTTATCATTATTCAAACACTATTTACATTCGGACTATTGTCCTCATCTTTGTTGTTTTTATCACCTGATCGCCTTCTGTGTGAATTTCTGGGATGAGCAGTTATCATTATTCAAACACTATTTACATTCGGACTATTGTCCTCATCTTTGTTGTTTTTATCACCTGATCGCCTTCTGTGTGAATTTCTGGGATGAGCAGTTATCATTATTCAAACACTATTTACATTCAGACTATTGTCCTCATCTTTGTTGTTTTTATCACCTGATCGCCTTCTGTGAATTTCTGGGATGAGCAGTTATCATTATTCAAACACTATTTACATTCGGACTATTGTCCTGATCGCCTTCTGTGTGAATTTCATCTTTGTTGTTTTTTGTCCTGTTTTGTCACCTGATCGCCTTCTGTGTGAATTTCTGGGATGAGCAGTTATCATTATTCAAACACTATTTACATTCGGACTATTGTCCTCATCTTTGTTGTTTTTATCACCTGATCGCCTTCTGTGTGAATTTCTGGGATGAGCAGTTATCATTATTCAAACACTTTTACATTCGGACTTGTTTTTTTATCACCTGATCGCCTTCTGTGTGAATTTCTGGGATGAGCAGTTATCATTATTCAAACATTATTTGCATTCGGACTATTGTCCTCATCTTTGTTGTTTTAATCACCTGATCGCCTTCTGTGTGAATTTCGTGGATGAGCAGTTATCATTATTCAAACACTATTTACATTCGGACTATTGTCCTCATCTTTGTTGTTTTATCTTCATGCTTCTGTCCTCATCTTTGTTGTTTTTATTCAAAACACTATTTACATTCGATCGCCTTCTTCTGTGAATTTCTTGGATGAGCAGTTATCATTATTCAAACACTATTTACATTCGGACTATTGTCCTCATCTTTGTTGTTTTTATCACCTGATCGCCTTCTGTGTGAATTTCTGGGATGAGCAGTTATCATTATTCAAACACTATTTACATTCGGACTGGGATTGTCCTCATCTTTGTTGTTTTTATCACCTGATCGCCTTCTGTGTGAATTTCTGGGATGAGCAGTTATCATTATTCAAACACTATTTACATTCGGACTTCCTCATCTTTGTTGTTTTTTATCACCTGATCGCCTTCTGTGTGAATTTCTGGGATGAGCAGTTATCATTATTCAAACACTATTTACATTCAGATGTGTCCTCATCTTATTTCCTCATCTTTGTTGTTTTATCTTCTCCTTCTGTTTCTTCTGGGATGAGCAGTTATCATTATTCATCATTTACATTCGCTATTGTCCTCATCTTTGTTGTTTTTATCACCCTTCGCCTTCTTATTCAAGCACTATGATTTCTCTTTGATGAGCAGTTATCATTATTCAAACACTATTTACATTCGGACTATTGTCCTCATCTTTGTTGTTTTATCACCTTCGCCTTCTGTGACTTATCATTATTCAAACACTATTTACATTCGGACTATTGTCCTCATCTTTGTTTTTTATCACCTGATCGCCTTCTGTGTGAATTTCTGGGATGAGCAGTTATCATTATTCAAACACTATTTACATTCGGACTATTGTCCTCATCTTTGTTGTTTTTATCACCTGATCGCCTTCTGTGTGAATTTCTTGGATGAGCAGTTATCATTATTCAAACACTATTTACATTCGGACTATTGTCCTCATCTTTGTTGTTTTTATCACCTGATCGCCTTCTGTGTGAATTTCGTGGATGAGCAGTTATCATTCAAACATTCAAACACCTATTTACATTCGCCTTCTGTATGACTATTTATTCAAACACTATTTACATTCCGGTCCTCATCTTTGTATTTTTTATCACCTGATCGCCTTCTGTGTGAATTTCTGGGATGAGCAGTTATCATTATTCAAACACTATTTACATTCTATTGTCCTCATCTTTGTTGTTTTTTATCACCTGATCGCCTTCTGTGTAATTTCTTGGATGAGCAGTTATCATTATTCAAACACTATTTACATTCGGACTATTGTCCTCATCTTTGTTGTTTTAATTTCCTTCTGTGGATGAGCAGTTATCATTATTCAAACACTATTTACATTCGGACTATTGTCCTCTTTTTTTATTCAATGAGCAGTTATCATTATTCAAACACTTTTACATTCGGACTATTGTCCTCATCTTTGACGCCTTCTTGTGAATTTCTGGGATGATGCAGTTATCATTATTCAAACACTATTTACATTCGGACTATTGTCACTCATCTTTGTTGTTTTTCACCTGATCGCCTTCTGTGTGAATTTCTGGGATGAGCAGTTATCATTATTCAAACACTATTTACATTCGGACTATTGTCCTCATCTTTGTTGTTTTTTATCACCTGATCGCCTTCTGTGTGAATTTCTGGGATGAGCAGTTATCATTATTCAAACACTATTTACATTCGGACTATTGTCCTCATGTGCTTCATTATTCAAACACTGTTTTTGTTTTATCACCTGATCGCCTTCTGTGTGAATTTCTGGGATGAGCAGTTATCATTATTCAAACACTATTTACATTCAGACTATTGTCCTCATCTTTGTTGTTTTTATCACCTGATCGCCTTCTGTGTGAATTTCTGGGATGAGCAGTTATCATTATTCAAACACTATTTACATTCGGATATTGTCCTCATCTTTGTTATTTTTATCACCTGATCGCCTTCTGTGTGAATTTCTTGGGATGAGCAGTTATCATTATTTCAAACACTTTCGGACTATTGTCCTCATCTTTGTGTTTTTATCACCTGATCGCCTTCTGTGTGAATTTCTTGGATGAGCAGTTATCATTATTCAAACACTATTTACATTCGGACTATTGTCCTCATCTTTGTTGTTTTTATCACCTGATCGCCTTCTGTGTTTCTGATGATTTCAAACACTGACTATTGTCCTCATCTTTTTTGTTTTTATCACCTGATCGCCTTCTGTGATGCAGCAGTCTTTGTTGTTTTTATCATTATTTCTGTGTGAATTTCTTGGATGAGCAGTTATTTATTCAAACGTATTTACATTCGACCTCATCTTTGTCCTCATTTCTTTTATCATTATTCAAACACTATTTACATTCGGACTATTCCTCATCTTTGTTTTTTATCATCGCCTTCTGTGTGAATTTCTGGGATGAGCAGTTATCATTATTCAAACACTATTTATTCGGACTATTGTCCTCATCTTTTGTTGTTTTATCACCTGATCGCCTTCTGTGTGGGATGAGCAGTTATCATTATTCAAACACTATTTACATTCGGACTATTGTCCTCATCTTTTTGTTGTTTTATCACCTGATCGCCTTCTGTGTTTCTGGGATGAGCAGTTATCATTATTCAAACACTATTTCGGACATTCATTCCTCATCTTTGTTGTTTTTATCACCTGATCGCCTTCTTTCTGGGATGAGCAGTTATCATTATTCAAACACTATTTACATTCGGACTATTGTCCTCATCTTTGTTGTTTTTATCACCTGATCGCCTTCTGTGTGAATTTCTGGGATGAGCAGTTATCATTATTCAAACAATTTACATTCGGACTGTGTCCTTTGTTGTTTTATCATCTTTGTTTTTTCTGGGATGAGCAGTTTTTATTCACCTATTTACATTTATATTCAAACACTATTTACATTCCTCATCTTTGTTTTTTTATCACCTGATCGCCTTCTGTGTGATTTCTTGGATGAGCAGTTATCATTATTCAAACACTATTTACATTCGGACTATTGTCCTCATCTTTGTTGTTTTTTATCACCTGATCGCCTTCTGTGTGAATTTCTGGGATGAGCAGTTATCATTATTCAAACACTATTTAGATTCGGACTATTGTCCTCATCTTTGTTGTTTTTCACTTGATCGCCTTCTATCTCACCTGGGATGAGCAGTTATCATTATTCAAACACTCTTCGGACTATTGTCCTCATCTTTATTTGTTTTTTGGATCGCCTTCTGCAGTGATCATTCAAACACTATTTACATTCGACTATTGTCCTCATCTTTGTTGTTTTTCATCACCTGTCGCCTTCTGTGTGAATTTCTGGGATGAGCAGTTATCATTATTCAAACACTATTTACATTCGGACTATTGTCCTCATCTTTGTTGTTTTTTATCACCTGATCGCCTTCTGTGAATTTCTGGGATGAGCAGTTATCATTATTCAAACACTATTTACATTCGGACTATTGTCCTCATCTTTATTGTTTTTATCACCTGATCGCCTTCTGTGTGAATTTCTGGGATGAGCAGTTATCATTATTCAAACACTATTTACATTCGGACTATATCTCCTCATCTTTGTTGTTTTTTATCTTGTCTGATCGCCTTCTGTGTGAATTTCTTGGATGAGCAGTTATCATTATTCAAACACTATTTATTGTCCTCATCTTTTCTGTGTTTTTGAGCAGTTATCATTATTCCTGGACTCCTCATCTTTGTTGTTTTATCACCTGATCGCCTTCTATGTGAATTTCTGGGATGAGCAGTTATCATTATTCAAACACTATTTACATTCAGACTATTGAATTTTTATTATTTTTATCACCTGATCGCCTTCTGTGGGATGAGCAGTTATCATTATTCAAACACTATTTACATTCGGACTATTGTCCTCATCTTTATTGTTTTTTATCTTCATCTTCTGTGTCGCCTTCTTATCTTTAAGGTTTTTTATCACTGATCGCCTTCTTGTGAATTTCTGTGATGAGCAGTTATCATTATTCAAACACTATTTACATTCGGACTATTTTATCCTCATCTTTGTTTTTTCATCACCTGATCCTCATGAGCAGTTATCATTATTCAAACACTATTTACATTTCGGACTATTGTCCTCATCTTTGTTGTTTTTATCACCTGATCGCCTTCTGTGTGAATTTCTTGGATGAGCAGTTATCATTATTCAAACATTTTTTACATTCGGATTCTTTGTTGTTTTTATCACCTATCGCCTTCTGTGAATTTCTGGGATGAGCAGTTATCATTATTCAAACACTATTTACATTCGGACTATTGTCCTCATCTTTGTTATTTTATCACCTGATCGCCTTCTGTGTGAATTTCTTGGATGAGCAGTTATCATTATTCAAACACTATTTACATTCGGACTATTGTCCTCATCTTTGTTTTTTTTATCACCTGATCGCCTTCTGTGTGATGAGCAGTTATCATTATTCAAACACTATTTACATTCGGACTATTGTCCTCATCTTTGTTGTTTTTTATCATCCTGATCGCCTTCTGTGTGAATTTCTTGGATGAGCAGTTATCATTATTCAAACACTATTTACATTCGGACTATTGTCCTCATCTTTGTTGTTTTTATCACCTGATCGCCTTCTGTGTGAATTTCTGGGATGAGCAGTTATCATTATTCAAAACTATTTACATTCGGACTATTGTCCTCATCTTTGTTGTTTTTTATCACCTGATCGCCTTCCTGGGATGACAGTTATCATTATTCAAACACTATTTATTCGGAATTCCTCATCTTTGTTGTTTTTATCACCTGATGATGAGCAGTTATCATTATTCAAACACTATTTGCATTCGGACTATTTTTTGTTGTTTTTTTTTATCACATTTCTGGACTATGAGCAGTTATCATTATTCAAACATTATTTTGTGTGACACTCAGTTCTTTCGTCCTCATCTTTGTTGTTTTATCACCTGATCGCCTTCTGTGTGAATTTCTTGGATGATGAGCAGTTATCATTATTCAAACACTATTTACATTCGGACTATTGTCCTCATCTTTGTTGTTTTATCACCTGATCGCCTTCTGTGAATTTCGTGGATGAGCAGTTATCATTATTCAAACATTATTTACATTCGGACTATTGATCCCTTCTGTGTGAATTTCTGGGATCAAACACTTTTACATTCGGACTTGTCCTCATCTTTGTTGTTTTTATTTTTTCTTGGATCACAAGCATTTTTGATCGCCTCATCTTTGTTATTTTTTAATTTTCTGTGTGAATTTCTGGGATGAGCAGTTATCATTATTCAAACACTATTTACATTCGGACTATTGTCCTCATCTTTGTTGTTTTTATCACCTGATCGCCTTCTGTGTGAATTTCTTGGATGAGCAGTTATCATTATTCAAACACTATTTACACTCGGACTATTATCCTCATCTTTGTTGTTTTTATCCATGAAAGTTATCATTATTCAAACACTATTTACATTCAGACTTCCTCATCTTTGTTGTTTTATCCTGAGCAGTTATCATTATTCAAACACTATTTACAATCGGACTATTGTCCTCATCTTTGTTGTTTTTATCACCTGTCGTTCTGAATTTCTTGGATGAGCAGTTATCATTATTCAAACACTATTTACATTCGGACTATTGTCCTCATCTTTGTTGTTTTATCACCTCATTCTTGAATTTCTGGGATGAGCAGTTATCATTATTCAAACACTATTTACATTCGGACTATTGTCCTCATCTTTGTTGAATCACCTGATCGCCTTCTGTGTTGAATTTCTGGGATGAGCAGTTATCATTATTCAAACATTATTTACATTCGGACTCCTCATCTTTGATCACCTATTTCTTGGATGAGCCATTATTCAAACACTTTTTTGGACTATCTTTGTTGTTTTATCACTGATCGCCTTCTTTGTGTGAATTTCTGGGATGAGCAGTTATCATTATTCAAACACTATTTAGGACTATTGTCCTCATCTTTGTTGTTTTTATCCACCTGATCGACTTCTGTGTGAATTTCTTGGATGACAGTTATCATTATTCAAACACTATTTATTGTCCTCATCTTTGTTGTTTTTATCACCTGATCGCATTATCATTATTCAAACACTATTTACATTCGGACTTTTTGTCCCTCATCTTTGTTGTTTTTTATCACCTGATCGCCTTCTGTGAATTTCTGGGATGAGCAGTTATCATTATTCAAACACTATTCAAACATTATTTTGTTTTTTATCACATCGCCTTCTGTGTGACTGGGATTGTCCCTATTTATCTTTTTGTTGTTTTTATCAGATTGCCTTCTGTGATTTTTATTCAAACACTATTTACATTCGGACTATTGTCCTCATCTTTGTTTTTTATCACCTGATCGCCTTCTGTGTGATTTCTGGGATGAGCAGTTATCATTATTCAAACATTACATTCGGATTCGGATCTTTGTTGTTTTATCACCTGATCTTTTTCAGTGATGAGCAGTTATTTTATCATTCAACCTTCTGTGTTTCTTTGATGAGTCATCATTATTCAAACATTATTTACATCCTCATCTTTGTTTTTTTATCACCTAGTCGCCTTCTGTGTGAATTTCATTGGATGAGCAGTTATCATTATTCAAACATTATTTACCTTCGGACTATTATCCTCATCTTTGTTATTTTGTATTTCGCCTTCTGTGATTTCTTGGATGAGCAGTTATCATTATTCAAACACTATTTACAATCAGACTATTGTCCTCATCTTTGTTGTTTTTATCACCTGATCGTTCTGTGTGAAATGAGCAGTTATCATTATTCAAACACTATTTACATTCGGACTATTGTCCTCATCTTTGTTGTTTTTTATTCATCACCTGATCGCCTTCTGTGTGAATTTCTTGGATGAGCAGTTATCATTATTCAAACATTCGGACTATTTACATTTCTGGGATGAGCTATTATTCCTCATTTACTTTTGTCCTGTTTTTTTTATCACCTGATCGCCTTCTGTGTGAATTTCTGGGATGAGCAGTTATCATTATTCAAACACTATTTACATTCAGGACTCTTGTCCTCATCTTTGTTGTTTATCACCTGATCGCCTTCTGTGGATTATTCTATTGTTCATTTTGTCCACCTCATCTTCTGTGTGAATTTCTTGGATTGTTTTTATTCACCATGATTTACATTCGGACTCTGTCCTCATCTTTTATTGTTTTTTCAATCGCCTTCTGTGGATTTCTGGGATGAGCAGTTATCATTATTCAAACACTATTTACATCTTTATTGTTTTTATCACCTGATCTATTGGATCATCTCATTATTCAAACACTTTTACATTCGGATCTTTGTTGTTTTATCGCCTTCTGTCTTGGATGAGCAGTTATCATTATTCAAACATATTTACATTCGGACTATGTTTTTTATTGTTTTATCACCTGATCTGCCTTCTGTGGATGAGAATTATTCAAACACTATTTACATTCGGACTATTGATGATCGCCTTCTGTTTTCTGGGATGTGAGCAGTTATCATTATTCAAACACTATTTACATTCGGACTATTGTCCTCATCTTTGTTGTTTTTTCATCACTGATCGCCTTCTGTGTGAATTTCTTGGATGAGCAGTTATCATTATTCAAACACTATTTACATTCAGACTGGTCCTCATCTTTGTTGTTTTTATCACCTGATCGCCTTCTGTGTGAATTTCTGGGATGGCAGTTATCATTTTATTCAAACACTATTTATCATTATTCGGACTATTGTCCTCATCTTTGTTGTTTTATCACCTGATCGCCTTCTGTGTGAATTTCTGGGATGAGCAGTTATCATTATTCAAACACTATTTACATTCGTGTCCTCATCTTTGAATCGCCTTGATGAGCAGTTATCATTATTCAAACACTATTTACATTCGGACTATTGTCCTCATCTTTGTTGTTTTTATCACCTCATTATTCGCCTTCTATTGTGAATTTCTTGGATGAGCAGTTATCATTATTCAAACACTATCATTCGGACTATTGTCCTCATCTTTGTTGTTTTCTGTGTGATTTCTTGGATGAGCTTATCATTATTCAAACAGACTATTGTCCTCATCTTTATTCAGATATTGTCGCCTTTTATTTTAACACTGTGTGAATTTCTTGGATGAGCAGTTATCATTATTCAAACACTATTTACATTCGGACTATTGTTATCATTATTCTCATCTTTTGTTGTTTTTATCACCTGATCGCCTTCTGTGTGAATTTCTGGGATGAGCAGTTATCATTATTCAAACACTATTTACATTCGGACTATTGTCCTCATCTTTGTTGTTTTTATCACCTGATCGCCTTCTATGTGAATTTCTGGGATGAGCAGTTATCATTATTCAAACACTTTTACATTCGGACTATTGTCCTCATCTTTGTTGTTTTATCACCTGATCGCCTTCTGTGTGAATTTCTGGGATGAGCAGTTATCATTATTCAAACATTCCAGTATCACCGGACATTGTCCTTTTGTTTTATCAAACACTCATCTTTTTCTGTTTTTATCATGAGCCTGATCGCCTTCTTTGTTATTTTTTATCACCTGATCGTGTGTGAATTTCTGGGATGAGCAGTTATCATTATTCAAACACTATTTACAATCGGACTATTGTCTCATCTTTGTTGTTTTTATTTTCAAGCACCTGATCGCCTTTCTGTGTGAATTTCTGGGATGAGCAGTTATCATTATTCAAACACTATTTACATTCGGACTATTTCCTCATCTTTGTTGTTTTTATCACCTGATCGCCTTCTGTGTGAATTTCTGATGAGCAGTTATCATTATTCAAACACTATTTACATTCAGGACTATTGTCCTCATCTTTGTTGTTTTTATCACTAGATCGCCTTCTGTGTGAATTTCTGGGATGAGCAGTTATTTACAAACACTATTTACATTCGGACTATTGTCCTCATTTTGTTTTCATCTTCTGTGTGAATTTTTATGAGCAGTTATCATTATTCGCACTATTTACATTCAGTGTGATCATTCTGTGTGAATTTCTGGGATGAGCAGTTATCATTATTCAAACATTATTTACATTCGGACTATTGTCCTCATCTTTGTTGTTTTTATCACCTGATCGCCTTCTGTGTGAATTTATGGGATGAGCAGTTATCATTATTCAAACATTATTTACATTCAGACTATTGTCCTCATCGCCTTCTGGACTATTTCTTGGATCCATTATTCAAACATTATTTACATTTATTGTCCTCATCTTTGTTGTTTTATCATGAAGCAGTTATCTGATTTACTTCTGTGTGAATTTCTGGGATGAGCAGTTATCATTATTCAAACATTATTTACATTCGGACTGTCCTCATCTTTGTTGTTTTATCACCTGATCGCCTTCTGTGTTTCCTCATCTTTGTTGTTTTTTTATCACCTGATCGCCTTCTGTGTGAATTTCTGGGATGAGCAGTTATCATTATTCAAACACTATTTACATTCGGACTATTGTCCTCATCTTTGCTGTTTTTATCACCTGATCGCCTTCTGTGTGAATTTCTTGGATGAGCAGTTATCATTATTCAAATATTTACATTCGGATTTATCTTTATTGTTTTATCACCTGCCTTCTGTGTGTGAATTTCTTGGATGAGCAGTTATCATTATTCAAACACTATTTACATTCGGACTTTGTCCTCATTTTTATTGTTTTTATCACCTGACCTGATTTCGCCATTATTCTGGACTATTATCCTCATCTTTGTTGTTTTAATTCGCCTTCTGTGGATGAGCAGTTATCATTATTCAAACACTATTTACATTTACCTCATTTTGTTGTTTTTTTATCGGACTTGGATTTATCATTATTCAAACACTATTTACATTCTTTGTTGTTTTTATCACCTTGATCCCTTCTTTTTTTATCACCTGAAATTTCTTGGATGATCGTTTTTCATTCAGTGAATTTGAATTTCTTGGATGACAGTTATCATTATTCAAACATTATTTACATTCGGACATTGTCCTCATCTTTGTTGTTTTTATCTTCGCCTTCATTATTCAAATTATTTGGAATTCGGACTATTGTCCTCATCTTTGATCATTTTCTTCTGTGGATTTCTGGGATGCAGTTATCATTATTCAAACACTATTTACATTCGGACTATTGTCCTCATCTTTGTTGTTTTTATCACCTGATCGCCTTCTGTGAATTTCTGGGATGAGCAGTTATCATTATTCAAACACTATTTACATTCGGATTTACATTCGACTATTGTCCTATCATCTTTGTTGTTTTTATCACCTGATCGCCTTCTGTGTGAATTTCTGGGATGAGCAGTTATCATTATTCAAACACTATTTACATTCGGACTATTGTCCTCATCTTTGTTGTTTTTATCACCTGATCGCCTTCTGTGAATTTCTGGGATGAGCAGTTATCATTATTCAAACATTATTTATCATTGTCCTCATCTTTATTCAAACACTTTTTTCAGGACTATTGTCTCACCTTGCCTTCTGTGTGAATTTCTGGGATGAGCAGTTATCATTATTCAAACACTTTTACATTCGGACTTTTCCTCATCTTTGTTGTTTTTATCACCTGATCGCCTTCTGTGTGAATTTCTTGGATGAGCAGTTATCATTATTCAAACACTATTTACATTCGGACTATTGTCCTCATCTTTGTTGTTTTATCACCTGATCGCCTTCTGTGAATTTCGTGGATTTCATTAACCTCATCTTTATTATCATTATTCAAACATATTTATTCAAACATTTACACTATTGTCCTCATCTTTGTTGTTTTTATCACCTGATCGCCTTCTGTGAATTTCTTGGATGAGCAGTTATCATTATTCAAACATTGTCCTCATCTTACATTCGCCTTCTACATGAGCAGTTATCATTTTTCTATTGTCCTCATCTTTGTTTTTTATCACCTGATCGCCTTCTGTGAATTTCTGGGATGAGCAGTTATCATTATTCAAACACTATTTACATTCGGACTACCTGATCGCCTTCTTTTTATCACCTCCTGTGAATGTGCAGTTTCATTATGGATGAGGATGAGCAGTTATCATTATTCAAACACTATTCGGACTATTGTCCTCATCTTTGTTGTTTTATTATTCTGTGTGAAATGAGCAGTTCATTATTCAAACACTATCATTCGGACTATTGTCCTCATCTTTGTTGTTTTTATCACCTGATCGCCTTCTGTGTGAATTTCTTGGATGAGCAGTTATCATTATTCAAACACTATTTACATTCGGACTATTGTCCTCATCTTTGTTGTTTTATCACCTGATCGCCTTCTGTGTGAATTTCTGGGATGATTATCATTATTCAAACACTATTTACATTCGGACTATTGTCCTCATCTTTGTTTTTTTTATCACCTGAGCAGGATTATCATTATTCAAACATTTTACATTCGGACTATTGTCGGACACCTGATTGTCCAGTTATCATCTTATTTACATTCGGACTATTGTCCTCATCTTTGTTTTTTATCACCTGATCGCCTTCTGTGTGAATTTCTTGGATGAGCAGTTATCATTATTCAAACACTATTTATTCGGAAATCTTTGTTGTTTTATCACCTGATTCGCCTTCTGTGTGAATTTCTGGGATGAGCAGTTATCATTATTCAAACACTATTTACATTCGGACTATTGTCCTCATCTTTGTTGTTTTATCATCAATTTCTTGGATCAGTTATCATTATTCAAACACTATTTACTTCGGACTGTCCTCATCTTTGTTGTTTTTTATCACCTGATCGCCTTCTGGGATGAGCAGTTATCATTATTCAAACACTATTTACATTCGGACTATTGTCCTCATCTTTGTTGTTTTATCACCTGATCGCCTTCTGTGTGAATTTCTGGGATGAGCAGTTATCATTATTCAAACACTATTTACATTCGGACTATTGTCCTCATCTTTGTTGTTTTTTATCACCTGATCGCCTTCTGTGTGAATTTCTGTGATGAATTTCATTATTCAAACACTATTTACATTCGGACTATTGATCTTTATTGTTTTTATCACCTGATCGCCTTCTGTGTGAATTTCATTGGATGAGCAGTTATCATTATTCAAACATTTACATTTACATTCGGGATGAGCAGTTATCTTATTTACATTCGGACTATTGTCCTCATCTTTGTGTTTTTATCATTGCCTTCTGTGTGAATTTCTTGGATGAGCAGTTATCATTATTCAAACACTATTTACATTCGGACTGATCTTTGCACCTGATCGCCTTCTGTGTGAATTTCTTGGATGAGCAGTTATCATTATTCAAACATTATTTACATTCGGATTTACTATTGTCCTCATCTTTGTTGTTTTATCACCTAGTCGCCTTCTGTGTGATTTCTGGATGAGCAGTTATCATTATTCAAACACTATTTACATTCGGACTATTGTCCTCATCTTTGTTGTTTTTATCACCTGATCGCCTTCTGTGTGAATTTCTTGGATGAGCAGTTATCATTATTCAAACATTTCGGACTATTTCCTCACATTTTGTTGTTTTTACTATTGTTTCCTCATCACTTTTGTTCATCTTTGTTTTTTTATCACCTGATCGCCTTCTGTGTGAATTTCTGGGATGAGCAGTTATCATTATTCAAACATTATTTACATTCGACTATTGTCCTCATCTTTGTTTTTTTTATCACCTGATCGCCTTCTGTGTGAATTTCTTGGATGAGCAGTTATCATTATTCAAACACTATTTATCTCATCTTTTTGTTGTTTTTATCACCTGATCGCCTTCTGTGTGAATTTCTTGGATGAGCAGTTATCATTATTCAAACACTATTTATTCGGACTAATCTTTGTTGTTTTTATCCTGACGCAGTTATCTGTCTGTATTGTGATTTCCTTCTGGATGATGAGCAGTTATCATTATTCAAACATTATTTACATTCGGACTATTGTCCTCATCTTTGTTGTTTTCTGTGTAATTTCTGGATGAGCAGTTATCATTATTCAAACACTATTTACACTCGGACTATTATCCTCATCTTTGTTGTTTTTATCACCTGATCGCCTTCTGTGTGAATTTCTTGGATGAGCAGTTATCATTATTCAAACATTATTTACATTCGGACTATTGTCCTCATCTTTGTTGTTTTTATCACCTGATCGCCTTCTGTGTGAATTTCTTGGATGAGCAGTTATCATTATTCAAACACTATTTACATTCAAATCTTTGTTGTTTTTATCACCTGATCGCCTTCTGTGTGAATTTCTGGGATGAGCAGTTATCATTATTCAAACACTATTTACATTCGGACTATTGTCCTCATCTTTGTTGTTTTTATCATTCCATGATCGCCTTCTGTGTGAATTTCTTTCTGGATGAGCAGTTATCATTATTCAAACACTATTTACATTCGGACTATTGTCCTCATCTTTGTTGTTTTATCACCTGATCGCCTTCTGTGTGATTTCTGGGATGAGCAGTTATCATTATTCAAACATTATTTACATTCGGACTATTGTCCTCATCTTTTTGTTTTTATCATCGCCTTCTGTGTGAATTTCTGGGATGAGCAGTTATCATTATTCAAACACTGTTTTTTTTATCACACCTTCTGATTTCTGGGATGAGCAGTCATCATTATTCAAACACTATTTACATTCGGACTATTGTCCTCATCTTTATTGTTTTTATCACCTGATCGCCTTCTGTGTGAATTTATGGGGATGAGCAGTTATCATTATTCAAACATCTATTTATTCGGACAAACATTTTACATTCGGTCCTCATCTTTTGTTGTTTTTATCACCTGATCGCCTTCTGTGTGAATTTCTTGGATGAGCAGTTATCATTATTCAAACATTATTTACATTCGGACTATTATCCTCATCTTTGTTGTTTTTATCACCTGATCGCCTTCTGTGTGAATTTCTGGGATGAGCAGTTATCATTATTCAAACATTATTTACATTCGGACTATTGTCCTCATCTTTTGTTGTTTTTATCACCTGATCGCCTTCTGTGTGAATTTCTTGGATGAGCAGTTATCATTATTCAAACACTATTTACATTCGGACTATTATCCTCATCTTTGTTGTTTTTTATCACCCTGATCGCCTTCTGTGTGATTTCTGGGATGAGCAGTTATCATTATTCAAACACTATTTACATTCGGACGATTGTCCTCATCTTTGTTGTTTTTATCACCTGATCGCCTTCTGTGTGAATTTCTTGGATGAGCAGTTATCATTATTCAAACATTTTTTACATTCGGACTATTATCCTCATCTTTGTTGTTTTTATCACCTGTCGCCTTCTGTGTGAATTTCTTTGAGCAGTTATCATTATTCAAACACTATTTACATTCGGACTATTGTCCTCATCTTTGTTGTTTTTGATCATCTGATCGCCTTCTCTGTGAATTTCTGGGATGAGCAGTTATCATTATTCAAACACTATTTACATTCGGACTATTGTCCTCATCTTTGTTTTTTTATCACCCAGTTTTTTGTATCACCTGATCGCCTTCTGTGTCATGACAGTTATCATTATTCAAACACTATTTACATTCGGACTATTGTCCTCATCTTTGTTGTTTTTATCACCTGATCGCCTTCTGTGTGAATTTCTTGGATGAGCAGTTATCATTATTCAAACATTATTTACATTCGGACTATTGTCCTCATCTTTGTTGTTTTTATCACCTGATCGCCTTCTGTGTGAATTTCTGGGATGAGCAGTTATCATTATTCAAACACTATTTACATTCGGACTATTCCTCATCTTTGTCCTCATCTTTTGTTTCTTGGATTTTTTATCACCTGATTTGCCTTCTGTGTGAATTTCTGGGATGAGCAGTTATCATTATTCAAACATTATTTACATTCGGACTATTGTCCTCATCTTTGTTTTATCACGCCTTCTGTGTGAATTTCTGGGATGAGCAATCATTATTCAAACATTATTTACATTCGGACGATTGTCCTCATCTTTGTTGTTTTTTATCACCTGATCGCCTTCTATGTGAATTTATGGGATGAGCAGTTATCATTATTCAAACACTATTTACATTCGGACTATATCTTTGTTGTTTTTATCACCTGATCGCCTTCTGTGTGAATTTCTTGGATGAGCAGTTATCATTATTCAAACACTATTTACATTCGGACTATTGTCCTCATCTTTGTTGTTTTATCACCTGATCGCCTTCTGTGTGAATTTATGGGATGAGCAGTTATCATTATTCAAACACTATTTACATTCGGACTATTGTCCTCATCTTTGTTGTTTTTATCACCTGATCGCCTTCTGTGTGAATTTCTGGGATGACAGTTATCATTATTCAAACACATTCGGACTATTGTCCATTATTCATGTTCATCTTTGTTTTTTATCACCTGATCGCCTTCTATGTGAATTTATGGGATGAGCAGTTAATTATTCAAACACTGATTTACATTTTATCACCTGACTATTGTCCTCATCTTTGTTGTTTTTATCACCTGATCGCCTTCTGTGAATTTCTTGGATGAGCAGTTATCATTATTCAAACATTATTTACATTCGGACTTTGTCCTCATCTTTTTGTTTTATCACCTGATCGCCTTCTTTTCATCATTATTCAAACATTATTTACATTCGGACTATTGTCCTCATCTTTGTTGTTTTTATCACCTGATCGCCTTCTGTGTGAATTTCTGGGATGAGCAGTTATCATTATTCAAACACTATTTACATTCGGACTATTGTCCTCATCTTTGTTGTTTTTATCACCTGATTGCCTTCTGTGTGAATTTCTGGGATGAGCAGTCATCATTATTCAAACATTATTTACATTCGGACTATTGTCCTCATCTTTATTGTTTTCTCACTGTTGTTTTTATCACCTGATATTGCCTTCTTTATGTCGAATTTCTTGGATGAGCAGTTATCATTATTCAAACATTATTTATTGTCCTCATTCGGATCATCGCCTTCTGTCATCTTTTATTCATTTTTTATCACCTTTGATTGCCTTCTGAGTCATCATTATTCAAACATTATTTACATTCGGACTCTTGTCCTCATCTTTGTTGTTTTTATCCAAATGTGTGAATTTCTTGGATGAGCAGTTATCATTATTCAAACATTATTTACATTCGGATTATTCAGTTATCATTATTCAAATACTATTTACATTCGGACTATTGTCCTCATCTTTGTTGTTTTTATCACCTGATCGCCTTCTGTGTGAATTTCTGGGATGAGCAGTTATCATTATTCAAACACTATTTACATTCGGACTATTGTCCTCATCTTTGTTATTTTTATCACCTGATCGCCTTCCGTGGGAATTTCTGAATGAGGGGTTTACATTCGGACTATTGTCCACATCTTTGTTTTTTGCGATGCCAACGTTTCGGCTGTTGTACTCTCCGTTCTTCATCCGGTGTATATCGATCCGTCTAACCAACAGCGAATTCCGAACTAAAACATTTACTTAATTTTCGGATGTTGTCTGTTCGCGTTCCACTGCCCACGTCAAACTGTATCACGTTCAGTTCTTATTTCTTAGTCTCCCTCGCTTAACTGCTTATTCTTTTTTTCCAATGAGTTCATATACGCCCTGCCCGTCTCTAGGGCTGAATTGACAATTACAATGTCGCCAAGCCCATTCAAGTAAAACTTTGATTTGTCATTTTACTGGCTTTTTAATTGTGAGTTCATTTCGGATTTTTTATAACTTTTCTTCTTGTGCTTTTCTCTTTGAGACATTTCAGACGTTAAAATATTTGCTTTACTGAGAGGCGTTTGCCTACGACATTACTTGAAAGACGTATTCTCCATCTTTTGTCATATACAACTGCCTCGATTCCTGTCTGTACAATGATATGAGCGCAGGTCAAAAATGATTGTTTCGCTTTAACTCACTTTAGTGTACGTTACCCTCAAGGAGACAAATTAGTAAACTCTTTTCATTTGCTTCTAGTTCTCAATTTCTTTTTATTCTCAACAGCCTTCTTTATCATTTGATGATTCTCTATGAAGATCCGTTGATATTTCCAAAGTGGACATCAATTCTTTTCTTTGTTCTTTAGCATTTGTTAGATCTTTTCTTATACCCATGTTTCAACATGACGCGTGTAACAGCAAATTATTCTCAATCGTGTCAAAGCAAAATTGTCTATTTGTTAGACTAAGCTCTGAACCGTTGTATCTTAGAAATGAATAAATAATATCTTACTGGAATTCTCAGAGGCTTTAAAACACTATTAGACTCTGAGCAATATGAATGTATAATTACTCTCCAAGCTTAACAATAGAATCTTGATCAAATCGATCATAAACGAAAATAACATGTTCATTAATTAATCACAGCTAAGGATCAGAAGCTCATGATGGATTGAAATAAAGTTCAAGTATATATCTATTATTTCCGGATAATTTTCCAACTTATTCCAGATGATCTTCGTCCTCTCTAATCTTCTAACTTTCTGTCTTGGAGTAACAATCTACATCAGATGTTTCAAGTACGATTTCATTTTCAAGTCTTTTTTCACTGCTCTTTGGACTGTCATAGCTGAAACTTCTTTCTCAGATGCCACGCGTCTTATGTATTGAGTTGGATCTTTTCTAACTGATCTCTTTTTCTCTAAGGTGAATGGACAATCCCTCTTCTTGTTGTGTCCTCCTGATCCAGTTTTCCTCTCTACTGTTCAATGCTTATTAAACTTAAACTTATTCACCGTTCTCGTGATGGTTTTTGAATAGACATTGAAGATTGAAACCAGTGTATGAATACTGATATAATTACTGGAGGCCTGAATGATTTTCTTCCACTCATTGCTCATTTGGAAAGAGAGTGGGACTGACACAAAACGATTTTAACCTGTTGGGTTTTAGCTGAATAACTCAAAGGTCTTTAAAAAAAAATCATTCCGACAAATGGTGTTAAGATGACTAAACGTGTTATCTGAAAACCTGGAAAAAAAATTCAGTTAGTTTAGTGTTTGTTTAGATATTAAACATTTCGTAAGATGGACAATTATGCTGTTACACGATTTGGACAATTTTGCTGTTAGACCCGCTATATTATAGAAATAATAGTTTTCATTAGATTTCAGGGGCCTTAAATTGATAGAAAATTAACCTTAGACTCCATTTTTTTTCTAATAAATCCAATGACGTTTATAAAAAATGCTGAAACAAATTCGTTATTTAATGGCAGTTTGTCTTCGTTAAACAGCACATCAACCTCTCTAAATATCATCATGCTCTTTTTGATATAATAATAGTTTTACAATTAATAATTAACCCATAGCTAGGAGGAGAAAAGGTGGATTCATATTTTTCCAAAGATATTTTCGCGTAACTGAATATGACGCACTCTGGTGATCGCATGGGAATCGATGTTTCAACGTGATATGGCCGTAATTATATCAGCCGCACGTCAAAGATTACAGCACCTGTTATTCTCAAGCAGTCACTCATCTATGTACTCATCAGGGTCGACGTTGCTTAACTCAGATGATTGTACGGGTACTTATGTTTCATCATGCTATTTTTGATATAATAATAGTTTTACACTTAATAATTAACCCATAGCTAGGGGGAGAAAAGGTGGATCCAGTTATTTCCAAGGATATTTTCGTGTAAGTGAATATGACGCACCTGGCATAACCAAGTAGTCCCTCATTTAGCCACTGACCAGGGTCGACGCTGCTTAACTCAGTACGGAAACCGATGTTTCAACCTGATATGGCCGTAAGTCCATTATATCAGCCGTAGCTCCAAGCTTAGAGTACCTGGCATTCCCAAGCAGACACTCATCTATGTACTAACCAGGGTCGACGTTGCTTAACTCAGATGATTGTACGGGTACTTATGTTTCAATGTGATATGGCCGTAAGCTCATTATATCAGGCGCACTTCCAATCTCACAGTACCTCTTATTCACAAGCAGTCACTCGTTTAGTTACTGACATGGGTCGACGTTGCTTAACTCTGGTGATTTTATGGGAAGCGATTTTTCAAAATCTTGTGGCCGTAAGCCCATTCTATCAGCCATAAATCCAAGATTACAACACCTTGTATTCCCAAGCAGTCATCTATTTAGGTACTGTCAAGGGTCGACGTTGCTTAACTCATGTCATCGTACGATCTTCCAACTTGATATGGCCCTAAGTCCATTATATCTACCGTAGCTTAACTCAGATGATTGTACAGAAACGGTGCTTCAACATGATATGTCCGTAAACCGTCTTGTTATTGAGGCTTATGTGATTTGCATAATAAATTCAGACTGTACAATACGTTAGGTTTTCGGAAGTCATGGCAATATCTGTAGGATTTATTCATCAAAGGTATCCGATGTTTCTATTTTAATGATTATTTATGCAACGCCGCTGTAAATATGTAAGAATATATAGAGGGTGTGATATGTTCGTTCATCTAGGCGGCTAATAAATATACAATGATAAACACGAATTGGATTCTTAGTTTCTGAGGTATATCTGATCGTCTCGGCAAATATTCAGCCATAGAAACGGAATATTTGTCTTCGGTTTGGTCGAAGAATTTCAAATACGCTGCTGTTCAAACTCCACGCCTATTTTCGACAACCCTCTTTTTATTCTCGTCTTTGACGATTAAATGATTTTTTGTTAATATTCAATGTTTTGGGGGTTGATATTTTACTATAATTGTCTGCCATGTTGTTGATCTAGCCAAGTGTTTCTCAACCGAAAAACCGAGGCAGACTCATGTGACGCGCGATCCTCTTCAGCGCGGGAAGTGCCAACTGAACACCGTTAACTCAATACCGCCGACTGAACTCCGTCGACAGATAGCCGGGACAACTCAACAACTCTAACTCAACAACGTCGAGTGAGCACCGGAACAACTAAACACTGCCAACTCAAAAACCACCGATCGAGCGGTGGGACAACTCAACACCACCAATTCAACACGGCCGTCTGAACACCGTCGACTGAGAGCCGGGACAACTCAACACCACCAATTCAACACGGCTGTCTGAACACCGTCGACTGAGAGCCGGTACAACTCAACACCACCAATTCAACACGGCTGTCTGAACACCGTCGACTGAGAGCCGGTACAACTCAACACCACCAATTTAACACGGCTGTCTGAACACCGTCGACTGAGAGCCGGGACAACTCAACACCACCAATTCAACACGGCCGACTGAACACCGTCGACTGAGAGCCGGGACAACTCAACACCACCAATTCAACACGGCTGTCTGAACACCGTCGACTGAGAGCCGGGACAACTCAACACCACCAATTCAACACGGCCGACTGAACACCGTCGACTGAGAGCCGGGACAACTCAACACCACCAATTCAACACGGCCGACTGAACACCGTCGACTGAGAGCCGGGACAACTCAACACCGCCGACTGAACACCGTCGACTGATGTTCGACATTAATTAATCATACCTGAGGATCGAAAGCTCATGAAGGATTGAAATAAAGTTCAAATATATATTTATTATTCCAGGATAATTTTCCAACTTATTCAAGATGATCTTCGCCCTCTTTAAACTTCTAACTTTCTGGCCTGGAGTAACAAGTTACATCACAGGTTTTAAGTACGATTTCATTTTCAAGTCTTTTTTTTACTGATCTTTGAACTGTCATAACTGAAACTCCTCTCTCAAACAAACGTAGTATGGGTTGAGTTGGATCTTTTCTAACTGATCTCTTTATCTCTAAGTTGAAATGATAATCTCGCTTCCTATTGTGACCTGATCCAGTTTTTCTCTTTACTCTTCCCCCCTTTGTAAACTTATTCACCGTTATCTTCATGGTTCTAAAATGGACATTGAAGATGGAACCCAAAGTATGAATCTTGGTACTGTTACTGAAGACCTGAATGATCTTTTTGCTTCCACCGTTAGTTAGTTTGGAAGAAAGTGGGGCTGACACAAAACGATATTAAAGAAAATAACGATTTCGTTTGCCTTTTCGATTTTATTAGAATAGAGGGACTGACGTGACAGCTTGGATTCTAAGAGGCAGCGGGAGGAGTGAGATCACGGGAACGCATGCTGCACGTTGCCTTAGCGTCCCTCCGCCCAGGGTCCTCGCCTGTTTCTCCAACCTGTGTGTGTGGGAAGCGTATCGACGCTTCAATTTCTAGCGGCCCTCTATTTAATTCGCGCCGTTTTAGACATATATCCAAAACCAAGACAAAGACAATACATCACCCGAGGATCTCGGGTCAATCGCTGACCATTCTGACCGTGGCTTCCGTGTTCTGTAACAATCTTTTCGGGTATCCTTATCTTCATTGGTGTTGCTATATGAAAATTTGACATGAGTTTTCAATATCCAATGCATATTTTAGACAATCTTCATCTTCGTTGGACTGATCTGAGTCAGTCTTTCAGGTGTTGATAATGTCCAATGGTTGTTCCCTCGTCCTCGTTGACCAAGGCTTGGCATCCTTTTGGAGAGAGTTGACTAGAAATTTATACAGCCTCTCGCAGTGGGGCCATGATATCAAATGTACTATAACAAACTGACTCGACCTCAAACCGCTACGTCCAGAAAGCAGCCTTGGTCTGGAGATTTAAAGAAAAAACAGCGAAATTAATATATTATTTAAACAAGGTTTCTTTTTTACTAATGGAATAACAGGATAACAGTTAATACAATCCAAGAAAAATGCAAATTCCTTACGACAAACGAAATAAAGTAAGAAATGGCAAATTATTTAATGAGACACTTGTTTCTGCTATCGTTTGATAACTTCTTCACATCAGGTGAAATATTTGTCAATGACAATAGCAAAATATCATCCAGGTGGTCATAACTTAAACTTGTTCTTAAACGTTGTTCCCAAGTAAATGAAAGAAAGTGGGTTATGTTGTCGAAAGAAATAAGGGGGGGTCATGTCGTCAATAAGAATAAAGGCGATCATGTTGTCAAAAGAATTAATCGGGGATGATGTTGTCAAAAAAAAAGGGAGGGTCATAAGAACTAATGAATTAATTGTGTTTATTTTGTCAAGAGGAAAATACATCTTTCGTCTTAATTGATATACATGAATGAAGGAAAAACAATTTTTATTCTATATACAGGGTGTTTCTAAAAAAAATGATATCATTTAAGACAAAGAGGCCGGCAACCTTTTGGAGAGAGTGGTCCAGAAAGCTATGCATTGTCTTGGAGGAGAGCCATGCTATCAAATGGATTATAACAAATTGCCTTGATCTCCTATTGTTTTGTCCAGAAGGCCGCCTTGATCTAGAGTTTTAAAGAAAAAACAACAAAGTTAATTCTATATTATTTAAAAAAGGTTCCTTATTTTACAACACGATAACAATTAACACAATTAACCAAAAATGCAAATTCCTTACTGCAAATGAAATACAGTTAAAAATGGCAAATTATTTAATGAGACACTTGTTTCTGTGTATCGTCTGATAACTTCTTGACATCAGGTGAAATATTTGTCGATGGCAGATGCAAAACATCATCAAAGTGGCCATCGCCCAATCTCTTTTTTAAACAGCTTTTAGCATATTTCATTTTCGAAAAAGTTGTTTACAAACATATGTACTCCCAAATAATGATACTATTCAATATACTTTTCTATTTTCCACTTGTTAAAACATATTCATTATATTAGGCTGGTGCAAAAATTATGTCGTTTTTGACGTTCAACATAGCGTCAAAAACGACATTATTTTTGCACCAACCTAATAGAAGTCTGTAGTGGATTCGGCATGAAATTTTGATTTAAAAAATTTGCCGCATTGTAAGTCAATTAACTCTAAATGATATTTTTTATGCAACTAGCTCCACAAATTAATTACATAATTAGTGTCCAAGTATTAAGCTGGTGGGCTGGATAAAAATCCTATATGGGCTGGATGTGGCCCGGGTGCCAGGGGTTGCTGACCCCTACCCTATATCATAAATTTGGGGACATCATAGATTCACGGGACATATAATTGATTCAAAAAAGGGGGTGCCTACAAGAACCTTGCACCAGCACTGGTTGTGGCACCATGCATCCTGATGATTTGAAAGAAATATTTATAGATATATGATTTGCTTTTTTACGGTTTATCAACCATTTGAGGATTATTTAAGGCCGAAAAATATTTTAGGTTTTAAGAATAATTCTTTCTTTGCATTCAGGCGATTTGGGAGAAAGAAGGAGAAAACGAAGAAGAAAGAAAGAAAAAGTAATACGAGACGGGTCATAGGCGAACACACACACACACGGTTTAAGAGACAAGAATAAGGAAGAAAAGGGTTATTGTTGATAGATATCAAATGTCGAAAATATCTAGGTCACCTACGAACAAGCGTTGACCGATTTCCGCTTATCCACGAAAAATGGAATTGTGTTATCAATGGATGTCACCAAAAGAAGAAACCCATTTTTGAACATTGACGAAACACAGACAGTCTTGACTGGGTGTGGAGAATTAAAATCCCACACAAGTAGTTTTCACTGGCTAAGTTTTTCTTTTGACAGAATAGACTTTTGCCCTGCGATAATAAAGATTTTTGTTATCAACACATGGGCCGAAGGAAAATGAAATATTTTTATTTTTGCTTGGAGACGCCAAGTTGGCTGAGATCTTGGAAGAAAATTTCTTCCTTAGGCCATGTCCAATTAGCGATAAACTGCTTGACAAACGCCACGTGTTGAAAACGAGAGTTGTCACCTCGGCCGCTCATGATAAGGGCGATTTAATTAATTTTTTTTTAAGTTAAGCAAGGTATTTCTTTCCCAAAACAAAGACACGGGTTGTTCACGCCCGACTAAGGCGTCATTGGCCAAGTGGATCACATGACGCACGAAGGAGGAGGAAAGATACCCGACCAGGACTTCATTGGCCGAGAGTAGTCACGTGACGCACGAAGAAAATCAGTCGACGCCTCTATCCAGAGTATAAGTATGAGAAGCCGATACGAAGAAGTGGGGAAGGCAGTGCACGCCCCTCAGAAGCACGGTGAGAGAGTGGGAGGGAGAAAAGAGTTACCAAAAATGGAAAAGAGTGGAAAATCCCTAACCAGAAATAAGAAGGGTGGATACGTATTTAGAATTATCGAAGAACCCCCGACGCCAAACAGACCCACCCCGGTTTTTGTCGGCGTCAATAAAAGCGAGACCCCAACCGACAGAAATCAGTTCGTTCGCCCCAAGCGGGCAGAAGAGGCCAGTTCGTTTGGCCTGAGTGCAGAGTTCGTTCGACCCAAGCTGGCGAGAAGAAGTTAGTTCGCGCACCTGGCGGTAGAGATGAGTTCCCAGTAGATCAGACTCTGGAGAGAAGAGTTGAGCCCCGGACGGCAGGCAAAGATGAGTGCCCAGCGTTGAAACCACATCAAGATAGCTGACCAAGATTCACGCACACTTTTGGACTCTTCTTCAACCAAGAACAAGTAGTTTGAAGAGCGACTTAGGACCAGACCACAGAAATAAGTTTTTCGATTTTCGTCCATAGACACACCGAAACACAAATTTCTTAGAGAGCAGACAACTTGAAGCGTTAAAGTTTGCCTAGCGAAAGCGTCGTGCCACAATCCACAGAACGGGTCGGGAAGTAGACATAGTCCTATGTACCGAACAAATAGACATAAAAAGTTTGTTACCTTTTTCTTTGATACTTTGAACTTTGTGAGTTTTCATTTTATTTTCTTTTATACATATTTGTGTGTTATCACCCCCGTTGAACTCAGCTTGCATTACGACTCCAACCCCTGTTGATCTCGTCTGTCTAAGATCAATTCACAACGTGGGTAGGCAGACTGGAGATCAGTGCAGTTACCCTGGTAACCAGGCGTTGGAAGCAGGTTGGGAACGGCGAGGCTGGTATCAATCTAACCAGATTCCTACCCGAATCACCAAAGGGTTAGAACGTCACGTTTGGAGTAGCGACACCCGGGCGGAGCGGCGAGGAGAGAACAGCTGACGCCGCGGCGAAGACGTCACAACTGGTGCTGTTTAGGGACGTCACAACTGGCGCCGTGGTAGTTCAGGATAGAACGTCACAGTCGGCGCTGCGACCGGGGGACGACGTCACAGGTGCCAATTGGCCTTAATCTTCGGCTTTGAATACTAAGAGAGAGGGTGGGCCAGAAAGGGTGGTCCAGAAAGCTAGGCATTGTCTTGGAGGAGAGCCATGCTATCAAATGTATTAAAACAAATTGCCTTGATCTCCTACTGTTTTGTCCAGAAGGCTGCCTTGATCTGGAAGTTTAAAGAAAAAACAACAAAGTTAATTCTATATTATTTAAAAAAGGTTCCTTATTTTACGACACGATAACAATTAACACAATTAACCAAAAATGCAAATTCCTTACGACAAACGAAATACACTTAGAAATGGCAAATTATTTAATGAGACATTTGTTTCTGTTTATAGTTCGAAAACCTCTCCACATAAGGTGTAATATTTGTCGATGACAGAACCAAAACATCATCTTGGTGGTCATCATCCAATCTCTTTTTTAAACAGCTTTTAGCATATTTCATTTTCGAAAAAAACACTGTTCACAAGCATATGAACTTTCAAATAATGATACCATCATTTTGACATTATTTAATAAGCTTTTCTATTTTCCGATTGTCAAAACATATTTCTTGTAAAAGTCAGCAATGGATTCTGAATTAAATTTTGATTTAAAACATTAGTCGCGTTGTAAATCAATTAACCCCAACAGATTTTTTTCTGCCACTTGCTCCAGAAATTAACCCGATAATTAGTATCCAGGTGTTAAGTTGGTTGGCCGGACAGAAATCCTTCGCGGGCTGGATGTAGCCCGGGGAGGGGGGGCGGAGTTGCTGACCTTTGTTCTAGACGGAGATTACGAAATTTGTTGTTAATATTTAATGACGTTTTCTGGTTAGGCTTTTCTTAATTGATGCTCCCACTTGATATGAGTTTACAGTGTTTAATGAATCTTTTCGACTCTCCTCATCTTGATTGTTGTTTTTGTTTGAAACTTGGCAATGAATTGTTAATATCCAATTCACTTTTCCTTATATATTCTTCATCTATTTTTTTATTGGTTTGCTTTGGTTTCGTTTGTTTTACGGCATATCAAACTCAATGGATTATTTAATGCCGACAAGATATTTAGGATAGATTCGTATGAATAGAATATGTATTCTTTGGTTTAGATTAGTTTAGTTTATTTTGTTTTACGGCATATCAACCTCAATGGGTTATTTAATGCCGACAGCATTTTTAGGATAGATTCGTATGAATAGAATATGTATTCTTTTGGTTTAGATTGGTTTGGATTATTTTTGTTTTACGGCATATCAACCTCAATGGGTTATTTAATAGAATATTTTTAGTAGATTCTTAGAATATGTTTTTGGTTTAGATTGGTTTGGTTTATTTTGTTTTACGGCATATCAACCTCAATGGGTTATTTAATGCCGACAACATTTTTAGGATAGATTCGTATGAATAGAATATGTATTCTTTGGTTTAGATTGGTTTGGATTATTTTGTTTACGGCATATCAACCTCAATGAGTTATTTAATGCCGACAACATTTTTAGAGTAGATTCGTATGAATAGAATATGTATTCTTTGGTTTAGAGTGGTTTGTTTTATTTTGTTTTACGGCATATCAACCTCAATGGGTTATTTAATGCCGACAACATTTTTAGGATAGATTCGTATGAATAGAATATGTATTCTTTGGTTTAGATTGGTTTGGTTTATTTTGTTTTAAGGCATATCAACCTCAATGGGTTATTTAATGCCGACAACATTTTTAGGATAGGTTCGTATGAATAGAATATGTATTCTTTGGTTTAGATTGGTTTGGTTTATTTTGTTTTAAGGGGTTATTTAATTTTTTTAGGATAGATTCGTATGAATAGAATATGTATTCTTTGGTTTTTGGTTTGGTTTATTTTGTTTTACGGCATATCAACCTCAATGTGTTATTTAATGCCGACAATATTTTTTAGGATAGATTCGTATGAATAGAATATGTATTCTTTTTTTAGATTGGTTTGGTTTATTTTGTTTTACGGCATATCAACCTCAATGGGTTATTTAATGCCGACAACATTTTTAGATAGATTCGTATGAATAGAATATGTATTCTTTTTTTTTAAATTGGTTTAGTTTATTTTGATTTACGGTATATCAACCTCAATGGGTTATTTAATGCTGACAAGATTTTTATGGCTGGTAATATTTCTTTTCAAAAAATGTATCGTAGGTAATTTTTTTTCTTCAAAAATGTATTGCTAGTAATATTTTTCTTTTTAAAAATGTACTGTTGATAATAATTTTTCCAAATAAGTATTGCTGCTTTGGCTTCGTTTGTTTTATGACATATCAACCTCAAATTTTTATTTCTGGTAATACTCTATTATTTCTTCCAAAATCTATCGCTGGTAATATATTTTTTTTTTTTTGGCATAAATTATTTCTGGTATTAAAACCTATTTTTCCACTTCAATAGTGTTTTCACCCTATAATGGGCGTTAACAATTTGCCCATAGCTGGGGCACTGACAGGTGATACCACCCCGGGTCAGGGTGGACCTGAGAACAGCAGCAATTAAGAGGTCGTTCCACGCTCTTCAAAGCCTCCTGATCAGAGGCCTTGTAGCTAGACGTAGTTTATCGTCTTACCCAGGAAGCGGATGTAGTTTTCCTCATACCTACTGTTTTGAAGATTCATCTATATATATATATATATATATATATATATATATATATATATATATATATATATATATAAATATATATATATTACATGCCACGATTATTTTACGTTGTTTTGCCTTTTAGGCTTTTTTCTTAACCAATTCATCCCAAGAAAGGCGACAATGCTACTAAGACGCAAGATGGCTACTGGAAGTGTAAGCGAAAGAAAAGACTTTACAAACGACCCGAATTCCAATCTTAAACAGGAAAAAAAGGATAAACCTCTATTCATCTTCACAAAACTGAGTGGGGGGTGGTTATAAACCGGACAATAATGAAACCTCACTCCACTTATTGAGTTACAAGAAAAAAGTAAATGAATAGTAATTTTAGAGTTTAGGCGGGAAAGTTAGAAGTATGGAGCAGATATGAATGTATATGTGAGAGATTCATAGAGGATTGAAGTTCAAATACAGTAAATTCGACCATAAATATATATATATATATATATATATATATATATATATATATATATATATATATATATATATATATATATATGTATGTATGTATGGAAGGAAGGAAGGAAGGAAGGAAGGAAGGAAGGAAGGGAGGGGAGGGACCAAGCGAGGTTAAGAAAAAATGATGGGCGAAAAAGAATGAAGGAAGGGGAGGGAGGGAAGAAGGAAGGAAGGAAGGAAGGGAGGGAGGGGGAGGGAGGGACCAAGCGAGGGTAATAAAAAAATGATGGGCGAAAAAAATGAAGGAAGGGGAGGGAGGGAGGGGAGGGAAGAAGGAAGGAGAAGGAAGGAAAGAAGGAAGGAAGGAAGATGGAGGGAGGGAGGGACCAAGCAGTGTAAGAAAAAATGATGGGCGAAAAGAATGAAGGAAGGGAGGGAGGGAAGAAGGAGAGGAAGGAAGGAAGGAAGGAAGGAAGGAAGAAAGGAAGGAGGAGGGACCAAGCGAGGTTAAGAAAAAAATGATGGGCGAAAAGAATGAAGGAAGGGGGGAGGGAGGGAAGAAGGAGAAGGAAGGAAGGAAGGAAGGAAGGAAGGAAGGAGGAGGGGGATGGAGGGACCAAGCGAGGGTAATAAAAAATGATGGGCGAAAAGAATGAAGGAAGCGGGGGAAGGAAGAAGGAAGGAAGGAAGGAAGGAAGGAAGGAAGGAAGGAAGGGAGGAGGGAAGGAAGGAGGGGAGGGACCAAGCGAGGGTAATAAAAAATGATGGGCGAAAAGAATGAAGGAAGGGGAGGGAGGGAAGAAGGAGAAGTAAGGAAGGAAGGAAGGAAGGAAGGAAAGAAGGAAAAAAGGAAAAAAGGAAGGAAAGCATGAAAAATGCCGGAAAACAAGAAAAAGCCAATAATAGTGTGAACAGAACCAAATAAATTGGATAGAAACTACTCAAGAGAAACAAAGAAAGTAAGAAAGAAAGAAAGAAAGAAAAAAAAATAAAAAAAAGAAAGACAGCCCGAGAGAAAGAAAGGTTGATTTCCTTTTTACGGCTTATCAACACTTTGCAGCTTATTTTAAGCCAGAAAATATTTTCAGATTCAAAGAATATGTTTCGAGAAAATATTGCTTTCGTGATACATGTCTTACTGATTAGACCATAGATGGGGGAGAAGAGGTGGAGTCTACCTTCCCCAGCGTAAGTGAATGCAAGTAGCCCAACCGGAATTGGAACTCAGCTCTCAGATGAATAATCTCGAGACATTATCCATTACACCACCTGCACATCCACAATTACAGCACCTGGCATTGCTAAGATGTCACCCATGTAAGTACTTTAGCAGTCTCAGCTTTGCTTAACTTTGGTGATCGTACAAGAGGCAGTGTTTCAACCAGGTGTGGCCGTAAGACCTTTATACCCTCAGCGCATACAAGCTTACACCACTTGGCATTCCCAAGCGGTCTTCCATCCAGGTACTGACCAGGCTCGACGTTGCTTAACTCAGGTACGGGTAGCGGTGTTTCAACATGATATGGCCGTACGCCCATTATATCACCGCACATCCATTTTTACAGCAACTAGCATTCCCATGCGGTCACTCATCTAGCTAATGACCAGGGTCGACATTGCTTAACTCAGGTGATTGTTAACCGATGTTTCAACGTCATATGGCTGTAAATCCATTATATGAACCGCACATCCACAGCGGTCACCCATATAGGCACTGACCAATCACAACATTGCTTAACTTCGGTGATCGTACGGGAAGCGATGTTTCAACGTGATGGGGGCCATAAGCTTTCTATACAGCCCGCATCGAAGTATACATCACCTGACATCCCCAAGCGGTTACTCATCTCGTTACTGACCAGGCTAGATATTCCTTAACTTATGTGATTGTAGGGAAATTGATATCTCAGTGTGAGCCGGCCGTAACACGAAAGAAAGAAAACAAGAACCGTTTGAAACGTTAGATGGGGCTAAAACGGGTTCTAAAAAGAACTGTTGCATGCTCCCTCTCTTCTGGGGGAGGACGTGGTGGACGGGGTCGATTCTACACCGAAGTTGCATTCTTCTCTCTCGACCGTCTTCTGTCGGCTGGATGATCGCTTGTTGGTTTGTTCCGAGGCAAAAATGAGAACTTCAATAAAAGGGATTTCAAAATTTTCTATTTTATTAAACACATCGACGTGTACATTTGTAACTAATCAGTGGGGTCGCTCTGTCACCCCCACTGGGGAGTAAATACCATCCACGAAAAAAAGACATGTCTGCATTCTTCGACGGATAAAACTTAACTCCTTGAAAACACTCTCTAACTCTAACATTCCCACATTCAAAATCGACATCCCTATTTTGTCTACCATCTGACCTTAAGGTCAGCCTCAAAAGGTCAGAGCCAAATATACTGTCACTAAAAATAATAGTCTGTATCTATTATTTAACTTTACTTACCTAAGCACAAAAAATTTATTCATGAATTGTATTTCAACTACATTATATTTAACAGTACGATGAACGATAAAAGTGAGAAAGGCAAAAGAAAACATATTGACTATCGATCACTAAACGATCGGGTATGCCAAAAAAAAACCGCAGTTCTTTGCAGAAGCGGGTACCTTACACAACGTCCCATCTTCACGGTGTATCGCTGATGAGTCGTAACACCTTTTTCTGATTGAGTTGTCAAGTCTGATTAACGAGTATTTTTTTTTTTTTTACTGTTCGCTTTCTAACAAATGGCTGTTGAACAGGATAGCGGTCTTTCATGTCGACCTTATTTCGGGGAGTGTTAATTTAGTCTCTGTAGAGAGCTCGGTAGCTCCTGCACCATTACAGATTCACACTCTGCCAGCGGGTCTTCACCGGTGTAAATATACCCGGTGTAACAGCGAAATTGTCCAAATCGTGTAACAGCAAAAATTCTCCAATTCTTAACTTAAGATCTGAAACGTTGTAACTGGGAAATGATTAAAGATATCTTACTGAAATTCGCAGAGGGTTTTATAACACTACTGGACTCTACTTTGAGCAATAAGAATGTCTCTTAGCTTTACAGAAAGAATGAAAATCGATCGTAAACGAATATGACATATGTATCATTAATTAATCATAGCTAAGGATCAGAAGCTCATGAAGGACTGAAATAAAGTTCAAATAAATATGAAAAACATTTGTAAAAAAAGAATTCGTGGATTCACCATATTACAAAATTCATATAAAAATTCTCACTTGAAATTTGGAACTTTAGCGTTGCGACTCGCACGTTCCGAGATTGTACAACCGTCAATAAATAGCACATTCTTAAAAAAAAACATCTTTCGGTCTACAAACAATTATTTCGTCTTTAAGTTTTAACTTTAAAGGAAAAAATTACAGCCTGATGATGGAGACATGGATCTTCGAAAGTACTTGCTTAACTCAAAAAAATATACACTAGAAACATCTGACAACATTATGTTCTACTAGCGAAGTGATTTCGCCATTAATCGCATTAATATTACTGATTGATTTTATGTATGATTATTTCTTTATATATATATATATATATATATATATATATATATATATATATTACGCCAGAATCATGTTCCAAGGTATTTAAGATGATCTTCGCCGTCTAACCTTCTAAGTAATAAGGCTCCTCACAGGTTTCACGTACGATTTCATTTTCAAGTATTTTCCCCTGGTCTTAAGGCTGTCATAGCTGAAACTTCTCTCTCCCGTATCAAACGTCTTGTGATTGTGTTGGATCTTTTCTAATTAATCTCTTTAGCTCTAAGTTGAAATGATGGACCCTCTTCATGCTATGACCTCCTGATCTAGTTTTCCACTCTACTGTTCCCTCTTTTTAAAACCACTTCACCGTTCTCATGATAGTTCTTGAATGGACTTTTCAGATGGAAGCCAGAGTATTTCTTTTAAGCTTTTGATATTTTTCCTCTCACCATTGCATAGTGGAGCTGAAACAAGATGATTTTAACCTGTTCTCTTTCTAGCTGAATAACTCAAAGTTTTTTTTTTTTTGTGATTCTTCCGACAAATGGTGCCAAGATGGCTAAACGTCTTATCTGAAAACATGGAACTCAATTAGATTAATGGAATTAATATTAAACATTATTTGAGATGGGCAATTATCCCATGCTGTTTACACGATTTAGACAAAATGTTACACCGTAGCAAATTGATGGCTTGTCTATTCAAACTGTCTCCGAAATCATCAGCCTGATTGGAATTCCCGGGTTTTTACTTTGTGACCCTTTCTAGGTTATAAATATTGGCTTTTTTTCACTTATATTGGTCGTTGGAGATGCAGGGGGTTGCAGAAGATTTGGGCGAGAGCAGATAGGAGAGATTGAGGAGAAGGATAGCCAAATAACTGGAAGTGTCGATTGACCTGATTTGAATAGTTAAAGATTATAGCTCTCAGGGAAACAGTAATAGGGAAGGTGTTCCACAGGAGAGAGGTTGGTAATTGGAGAGACGGCTACATTTAAAAGTTTCTACAGTGTAAGGGGTGGGAGCAGGATGCCAGCCTCGTAGGGCGTTTGGATTCATGGAGTCTGGGAACAAGTGAAAGCAGCTCATCGGAGCAATTACCATGGAAGTATTTGTAGAAAAGAAGAGAGGCGACGTCGCGTTGTTGAAAGCTGTTTATATACGTTACAAATTAAACGACCTTTGTTGAATCAATAAAGTTTCCCTAGTAGTTCAAATATGATTTTGTGTCTTATTTTGTTATTTTCTTTTTTCGGAGCGAAGTCGAGAAAGCGAAATTGTAAAGATGAAATTCCCGGAAAATAAATGGCTCAATTTGAATTCCTCGAAAAACAAAGGGCTTGAGCTCAATTTAAAATCAAAGGAAAATAAAGGACACAATTTGAATATCCCAGAAACTAAAGGGCTCAATTTAAAATCCAAACAAAATGAAGGGTTCAATTTGAATTCCTCGGAAAACAAAGGACTCAGTTTGAAATACCCGAAAATAAAGGGCGCAAATTGAAATGCCCTAAAAATAAAGGACTCAGTTTGAAATCCCCGGAATATAAAAGACTCTAGTTGAAATCTCCAGAAAATAAAGGATTCAATTTGAAATCTCCCCAAAAAGGGCTCAATTTGAAATCCCAGAAAGTGAAAGACTCAATTTGAAATACCCGGAATATAAACAGCTAAATTTGAAGGTAAAGGCCACAACTTGAAAACCCCAGAAAATAAAGGGATCAATTTGAAATGCCCTTCAGTTGAAATGAATTTAGATACTGCAGGAAATCCATCAAGCTTGACTGAATAATTTTCAATTTGGACCCGCACCCTGCTCGCGGGTAATGGGAAGATAATGCCCATAACCATTTATGGATCCCGGCTGGACATATAAATATTAAATTTTCGAACTTGATGAATGCTAATTGTAATTGCATTATTATCCGCTGTCTTGTAAGGAAACATTTCATACTGGCTTCGGCAGCAGAACATCGTTTATAAAAGACAATTTTTTTGTCGAATCAGAAAAAAAAAACATAGAACATTAACACAGAATAAGTTGTCTGTCCGCAATGATAGCAACGTCTCAGGAACATCGTTAATATCAGGTGACCGGAAGTGGGCTCCAACGACCAAACGTGGGAACGGACTAGACAGGCCCCAATCGAGATTGACATTAAGAAACGGAAATGGGGATGGATCACACATTCCGCAAGCCTGATTCTTGTGTTACCAGGCAGGTTTTTGACTGGAATCCACAAGGGAAGCGAAAAGTGGGTCGACTAAAACAGACTTGGTGCAGAAATGTTGACACAGAGTTGCAAGAAAGCCGGTACAACATGAGCCAAGCTGAAGAGAATCGCCCGAAACCGCGTCCGTTGGAGAGGTGTTACCGCGGCCCTATGTTCCCCAAAAAATCAAAAGGCAGAGAAACAAATATAACAAATGCTACACATAACACTACAGATGCACCAAGTGTTGTTTTAAAATACAGTTGAGCGATTATAATATAACAGGGATATCCATGACCATCATGTGTAATTTGTGTTAAATTTAATAATGATTAAAATCAATAATTAATATATAAAAAAATGATATTGCAGACACTTTTGTAGATTTTATCAAGAATTTCTAAATACATTGCCGAAACATCAGACCAGATGTGGCAACAATGACATGATTTTTGTGACACCAGACCTAGCAGTTGATGGCATATAATCGTTCTACTTTATGTTAGTATAAAACTTGATTCCCAGCAATAATCAACAGGGAAGAGCTGAGAGGCTGCTGCTTTGTCTCAAAAATTTTGAAACAACTTGTATATTTCTCGAAGGAATATGTGAAATTAAAAACCAAAATCCAAATTCCGCCTTCTTGTGTGACCAGGCAGATTCTTAAATGGAATCCACAAGGGAAGCGAAAAGTGGGCCGACCAAAACAGACTTGGCGCAGAAGTGTCTCCAATGACCAGCTGTTGGACAGGACCAGACAACCGCTAATATGGGGATGGGTCGGCCACACACTCTGCAAGCCTGTTCTTGCGTTTACCGGCAGGTCTTTGACTGGAATCCACAAGGAAGGAAAAGTAAAAAAACAGAGTTGGCGCAAATAGTCCCGGCACGACATTGTCGCCCGGAAACGTGTCCGTTGGAGAGATGTTGTTGCGGCCCTATGTTCTCCAAGGAATCAAGTGTCACTTTTGTCTCGTCAGTGAACAGAACACAACTCAAGTACAACGAACTGATTGAAGCCTGCAATTTGTGTGGGGTATTAAAGGAGTCAGTTTCTGTCCATGGACCCGAGGATGTGATTTCTGGAGGTTTTCTGTCCAGCGATAAAAATTCGACCGTTTACCACGTTTGCTGCAAATAGTCCTGAAATTTATATGCGAAGTGTCCCTCAGGAATCGTCTAACCGTGTCCACATGACGACCTAATCGAACCTCTGTTCCGATATGGAAACCGTATTTCATCTGACGTGCCATACCATTCAGCTACAGGGAAGCGTCAGGTTAGCAAAGTCCAAATTACTGTTTATATCGGCAGCAGATATGATCGATCGATAAAAATTGTTGAAGATTGTTTGTTTATATAACAGTAATTCGAACTTGGCTAACGCACGCTTCTCTGTAGCTGAATGGTACAGCACGTCAGATCAAATGACGGTTTCCGAATAGGAATAGATGTTCGATTCCTGTCGGAGAAGGCGTATTTTCTACGAGAGTTCTCGAACATTCAGGCAGATAAATGTAATTAATATTGTTTAATTTAAAAACAGAGTGTTTACTTAAAGAAATGTTATCTATAAAGAGAATATATATATATATATATATATATATATATATATATATATATATATATATATATGTCATACTCTTTCTCTCTCTCTATCTCACTCACACTACACATATACACACACATATATATGTAGAAAATATGGAAAAACAAAAATCCGAATATGCAAGTATGCTGTTTTAATGTTGTTTCAATGTCGACGTCAGACGTTTCGGTCAAGTACACCTTCTTCAGGACATAGTTATTAAAACATAATTATAATTAGACGATATTCAAGTCAACATGAAAAAACGATAGACATAAGACTAATCAAAACAGAATAACTGAATTTTTTAAGATCAGCGTTCCGTTTCGCAATACGATCATGTCGGCGATGTTGTGAAAACGTATTCCTAAAATAGAGTTTATTTTAAATGAAAAAGAATTTTATTTTAATCTAAAGTTTATAAGTACGTTTGCCCAGCATTAATCTTGCCAGAAAAGGGGACATATTAAAGAAGCCGTGTCTAGTATTCACCGTGCGTGAGATAGATATTAAGCCTGCCTCATAAATCCGTCTAAGATTTTTATTATGAATATATTTTAAAATCTTCACAGAATCAAAATCGAAATTATGATCAGACTTAGTTATGTGTACAAATAAAGCATTGTTTAAACTACCGAAGCGAATATCTCGTTTATGTTCGAAAACACGAGATTTTACGGACCTACATGTCCTGAAGAAGATCTACTAGACCGAAACGTCTGACGTCGACATTGAAACAACATTAAAACAGCATACTTGCATATTCGGATTTTTGTTTTTCCATATTTTCTTCATACTGTCGGATCTATATCCACATATTTGCTTACACATATATATATGTATATATATATATGTGTGTGTGTGTGTGTGTGTGTGGAGTGTGAGTGAGAGAGAGAGAGAAAGTGTATGTACATTATATAAATGCTATAACAAAATGCCAAGGCAAAGAAAGTTCGTAAATACAAAAGCAAACCGAAACAAGTAAACAAAACATTTAACTAAATTGGGGCCTAGATGCAATGAAGACAAACCTTTCTCGTACGACCTAATTTCCTTTTCTTTTTTCTTTTTTCCTTCCGGAAAATAATCCGAAAAACAGGCGGACACCAACCTTTGAAAATAGTCAAAAAGTAGCCAGTCAGAAAGCGAGTGATTGATTCAAGGCAGTAGATAAATCGATGGGACGTCAGAGTGCTCGGTCAGGGAGCGATAAGGACTTCTTTGACTGGCGGAGCGATAAAACCCTACTTTGACCCTTTGCGCAGCGCGCAGGAACTTCAAAGGTGAACAAACTGCATCCAGAACGCCATGTTCCTGGCTGCCTCTGTCTTGGTTGATAAAAGAAATTTGTAATTGTCTAAATCTCCCATACGAGGAATCTTGATAAGTCTGAAGACGAATCACAGACTAGTCTATTAAAAAAAAAAAAATAGATAAAAGATGTAAACTTCCAGGGGGAGAATTCTAAGAACACTGTCTTTGAGTCGATGCGGAAAATTAATGTAACTCGATGACCAAAATATAATTATTCGTTGGCGGCAATGTTTAGCCAACATATGGAAAGGGGTTTTTCAAGAATGTTGGTCAGAATATCTGGAATTATTATTCTTAATTTTCCTGTTCGCTGATTCATACAAGCTTTACCAATTCTTTTACTTGTTACGTTATGCAAAAGTAGTTTTTTTTTTTTAAGTTATTGAGCATTTTATATCAGGAGTGTTATTATAAATATATGATCTCTCTCTCTCTCTCTCTCTCTCTCTCTCTCTCTCTCTCACACACACACACACACACACACACACACACACACACACAACACACACACACACACACATATATATATATATATATATATATATATATATATATATATATATATATATATATATATATATATATATATGGGGAGGGCACCTCGATGTGGTGTAATGGTTAGAAAAGCTTGTCTTGCTAGATCAATTACGACTGAGTAGTGAGTTTGTTCCTCACTGGGTGACCCATACTATTGGCCTTGTGCCACATCTAAACAAAATGACAATAAAATAAGCAAAATAAATTGACCTAAACAAAATAGCAAATCACACCCGTCAGAATAGACGAAATAGATTAAATAAATAACAAAATAAAAAAGACAAAATCAATAAACCCAAATAAATAAAGTAAATAATAAACAAATTCACAAACCATTATGACCAAAATATTAGTTAGACTATAAAAAAAACAAAACAAAAATCGGACGAAAAACATCGCTATAACTGTTACTATAACGATAAAAAAAAATTCAAAAACCGAAAAGTGTAAATAAAAATATACAGTATAATAAATAAATAATAAAAAACAAGTAAAATAAATTAATCTAAATTCATCCAAATAAATAAACTAACAAACCGATCCTGATAAAGTAACCGTTAGAAGAAACATATAAAGTTAATCAATCCAAATAAACACATGAAGTAATAAACATAGAAACTGCCAAAATAATAGTTAGAATAAGCGACAACAATCAACCCCAAAAACGAATAAATAGCTTTATCTTCTCAAACCAAAACAAATTTTTTTACTACGTTCATAAAAACACCAACTAATAAAAATAAAAAATAAATATATATATAAGATAAGAAATAAAACTTAAAAATAAAAAATAAAAATAAAAATAAATAAAAACTAGAAAAATAATTTAATCCAAATAAATAAATAAACAATTAAACGCCAAAATAGACTACCCACAATGCACCACTGACCCGTGTATATATATAAATAGCCGAGAAAAATAACAGCACTCATGGCCTGACGATTGCATCTAGCACGAAACAGACAGACGCCACTAATTTATTTATCCCATAAATATAGCACACCTTAAGACTATATTTCTTTATATATATATATATATATATGTGTGTGTGTGTGTGTGTGTGTGTGTATCTGTGTGTAGACTAATAGGATAGCCAATGGCGTAGTCCAATGGGCGTCGCCATAGACTTAAACTCTGTCGTACCTAGATGTCCGTCTGTATTTATGACGGACACCAACCACTCATATTCCAGCGAGGAGGACTTAGGTGTATGCATATTCCATTATATCAAACACAGAAATTAATGTTGAACTAAAATAATTTAAATATTAATTTGCATAAATTTCAAGAATCGCTTTTAGCTAAACTGATGAATAATTATGAGCGTTTCTAAATTTAAAATTTTTGAAAAACTAACGAAATCTTTGCTCTATTCTATAAATAATTCTGACAGATCAAAATCCTTACCATTGCCTAAGATAAGGTCTCCTTTTGTTTTTGTTATTTTTTTTTTTTTTTCATATATATATATATATATTAAAAGCATCGGGCGGCATTTAAGGTACCACCTTCGGCTTGTTCAAGAGTTTTAGAGTTCCTAAGTCTTTGCATATTCTCACCATTGGGAGTTCTTCTGGCTGCCGTTTGATCTGGGTTTTCATTTGCACGGGACTTTCTTTCCATCGCTGCAACCTTGGCTTTTTCGATTGTAATCTGGTCCTCTGTTGACGGAGATTTCTTTTAGCGAGCCATACTGCTGCCGTCTGCGATAGGCAGCAATAAACTACAGAACTCAAAATTGATCGCTGCATTTAAGTATTTCATTAATATTTAAGCTTATCATTTAAAAGTTCAACGATAATTCTTCTGTGCCACTTAATTTTAAGACAATTTGATGTACGTAGATCCTTACTTTCTGTACAAAGAATTATTTTTATTTTATGGCTGACTTTCGCTGGATTTCGCAATTAATTCCAGTTATTGCAAAAATTGTTTTCATACAAAAATTCGTCGCCAAAAATCACGTAAATATTTGCTGTAAACAATCTCACTCATGAAAAATGAGGAATACATAATTTCTGTAACATGAGCTATTGAAAGATAGAGAATTGTGTCTTTCTGTTTGAAAATGTGACACTGTCACACTGACATTCACCCTCTTCCATCTCTCTCTCTCTCTCTCTCTCTCTCTCTATATATATATATATATATATATATATATATATATATATATGTATATGAAGGAATATAGTCTTAAGGTGTGCTATATTTATGGGTAGATTGTTCACTATCAGAGATAAATTTAAAAGTGAACATTAAAGTTAACACTTAGAGGCGATAGGCTGTTTCATGCTAGACGCAATTGTCAGGCCACGATTGCGTCTAGCATGAAACAGCCTGTCGCCTCTAAGTGTTGACTTCAATGTTCACTTATATATATATATATATGTGTGTGTGTGTGTGTATATATATATATATATATATATATATAAACCTTTGTATAAATTAATTGAACCAACCCCTTTATTTTCCTTTCTTTCAGCATACGGTCAGTTTTAGAACCAATGGAGTGACAGGGTGTAATCAATTTCTAGTTTTTCCTCAGATTAGTTTACTTGGCCTTGAAAAATATTGCGTCATCAGTGATTACATCATATTTTCATCACGCCCAGACACTATTGCCTCGACTGTCGATTAGTTGTCCGACGGCCATTACCTGCGATGGAAATTACTCCAAGCAAGCGTACGAAAATTGTAACGCTGCGTGAACACACTGGCCGGCCTTACCAGTGAACAAATCAAAGTATTATTGACTGGTCAGATTTAAATCCAATCGAGAATCTGTGGTCAATCTGCAAGGAACGATTTTGTGGAATGGACATACGAAGTACTAACAGGGGAACTGGGTCATGTTTCATAACGGAATTATTCGTTTTGTATGATTTAATTTGTACACGGCTGTACTACGCAGAAAAAGTTCGAACCCATCTTGAATTTCTTTAAACACCGCCTTAACATGAGATATATTCTGTATTTTCTTTTATAAGGAAAAGATAGACTATTGCCAATGAATATTTTGTTAAAACTTCAGACGTAAATTAGGTTGGCCGGAGAATGCATCTCCCAAAATATAAAGATAAAACCAAAACTCACGAAGACAAGAACCAAAATAATATTCCTAAAACGGACATTAAACTTTTAAGAATGTTTTATAAATAGGCCTACTGAAGAAGAGAAAACTAGAAGTAATGAATTGTAAGTTATGGATAATGACTCGTGTAAATACTTCAGCAGTTTATTTGGAAGGCCGGAGAACACATCCACCGAAAATTAACGAAGAATCCAGTAATGATACCGATATTAGAGAGAAGCTGTTCTTGGATATGGGAAATGAAACAGGATGCATAAGCTTATGGAGCCCGGTGAATTACTCTGCCGAAATGTTGGTGAAAGTCTAACTACACACTGGACCGAAAGTCTTGTCACCCCCTACCAAAAAGTAATGAGTACACTAGAAGAACAATATCTGCCTATATTTCTGAGATGAGGTATTGTGTACACTATTTACATTATTCAGACTATTTTCCTCATCTTTGTCGCCATATTTATTACAACATTTCAGCCCTTCAGTATCTGTGTATATTTCTGAGATTAGGTATTATGTACATTATTTACATTATTCGGACTATTGTCCTCATCTTTGTCGCCATGTTTATTACAAAGTTTTGGCCTTTCAGTATCTGTCTATATTCCAGAGATGAGGTATTATGTACACTATTTACATTATTCGGACTATTGTCCTCATCTTTGTCGCTATATTCATTACAAACACACGTGGCAAAGTGGTTAAAGGCGTTAGTTAGATCCAGTGACAGGATTCAAAAAGTGTGAGTTCTATACTCGGTTAAGGCAGTGGATAACTTTCAGAGTTAACTGATAACTAACATCCATTAAAACATGGCACGTGGAACTAGAACAGCTTACCCCAGTGAGCGAAATAAAGGGTTCGACATTCCAACCACCTGAAGAAGGTCGGAGCGTACAATGGCCGAAACGTTGTAATAAATATGGCGACAAAGATGAGGACAATAGTCCGAATAATGTAATAGAAGAACAATACCGTAATACGAAGCACCTGTACTGAATTCTTTTTATTCGCTTTCATTGACTTCTGTCACACATCGAGAAGGTCTGTATGAACACCATCATTTTCGTGGCACAAGAAAATAATGCTGCGCCATGTCCTGTGTAATATTTTACGAAGCTGTGCTTTTTTGATTGTTCCAAAGGCTCTCCGAAGGACGTCCTTCAACCGATGGGTATTCTGGTATCGTTCTTGTGAAACTCTCCCCCTTGATAATAACCCCACACAGCGCTGAAATAGAAAGTTATATTATATATGTGTGACAAAACTTTCGGACCACTCTGTATTTTGCTCTCTATGTCTGCTATAAACACTGTGCCATCTGCATATGGTTACGTTGATAAGATTGCAGCAGTCAATAATAAATCCTCATCGGATTTCTAATTCCATCAGACTTGCCTCACTGTATAATACGTTAAATTTAAATTTACACTTACATCAATTGCCTTGTTAAAAACTATACCGCGAATTTAAAAAAAAATATCCTTCGTTAGGAATGTGTGTACAGGGTGTTCCGAAAGTCTTGTCACCCCCTACCAAAATGCAATGAGAACAATAGAACAATTAATACAGTAATGCAAAATACATCTACTGGATTTTATTTATTCACTTTCATTGACGCTGTCGTACATCGAGAAGGTCTGTATGAAGACCATACTTTTCGTGTCAGCCATCTGAAATAAAAAAAAAAATCTATATGTAGCGATGACAAGACTTTCGGACCATCCTGTACATCTTAGTGCTTTACGTAGCTTATTTCGTTAAGGTGTCGAAATTCCTCTAAACTTATAACCTTGTGCCAAACTTAGCCAAGCTTATCAAATCACCATAAAGCCTTCTCTTAAATCTACCGGAAGAGTTATTGTACATGGTGGTCCGAAAGTCTTGTCACCCCTACCAAAAATTAATGAGAACACTAGTAGAACAAGTAATACAGTAATACAAAAGCATATCTACTGGATTCAGTTTATTCACTTTCATTGACGCTGTCAAAAAAAAAAACATTATATAATGTCGGGGTGACAAGAATTTCGGACACCCTGTTGAATGCGAATAATAACAATGCAATATAATTATCACGACGGAGTTTCAAATAAAAGTCACTGTTAGCAGAATCATCATTTCTCGACAACTTTGGTTAGGAATCATTTCAAGAAGATAATCATAATAATGCCATCGACCAGGAAACGAAGACAAAAAAAAGCAGGAAAATCTGTAAACTTTTTTTAAAATATTAAAATATTAAAAAAAAAAGCAAAGGATTAAACTCAAATGTTTATTCCGTATAAAAAAAAAAACAACAAATTTTTCAAAAATGTTCTTGCCAAACTTCGTCCTCTTTCCAGTTTTCTCGAAGTGTTGACGTCCCTGGTCGCCAAAGTGAACACTTGTCTTTAATAATCGTTACTGTTTGACAGTGTCATCGCCGGCGAAATGAGGTCAGAACTGGGATTTAGCCAAGTCTCTAGCATCCGTCACGTTGCCAAGGGTGACACCATCCAGCACATTTCAAACGTTCAAGCTTTGCCACCACAAGTCACCCCGCTAGCCGCCACTACCCTTGGAGCCGCTGGGTGGGGATTCATGGCCGCCATCGGATAATCATGACAGTTTTAATTATCGGAAAATATCACCTGCCTTGGGGATGACGTGGATTTTAAAAGTACACGGGACACGGCTGAGACAGGTAATTTTCAATTACATTCTTTCTTTCTTTTTTGCTTTCTTTCCTTTCTTTCTTTCTTTCTTTCTTGATTGCTTTCTTTCATTCTTTCTTTCATTCTTTCTTTTCCTTTTAATCTGCTTTGCTTTCTTCATTTCTTTCCTGTTTGCTTCTTTCATTCTTTCTTTCTTTTCCTTTTAATCTGTTTTTCTTTCTTTTTTTCTTTCTTTCGTTCTTTCTTATTTCCTTTCTTTCATTCTTTTTCTTTTCCTTTTAATCTCTTCTTTCTTTCTTTTTTTCTTTCTTTTCCCTTTAATATGTTTTTTCTTTTTCTTTCTTTTGTTTTTCTTTTTTCTCTTTAATTTGTTTTTCTTTCTTTCTCTCTTTTTCTTTCTTTCTTTTCCCTTTAATGTGTTTCTCTTTTTCTTTCTTTCTTTCTTTCTTTCTTTCTTTCTTTCTTTCTTTTCCCTTTAACCTGTTTTTCTTTCTTTCTTTTCCCTTTAATATGTTTTTCTTTTTCTTTCTTTCTTTCTTTTTTCTTTTTCTTTCTTTTGTCGTTTTTCTTTCTTCTTTTCCCTTTCTTCTTTTTTCTTTCTTCTTTTCCCTTTAATCTGTTTTTCTTTCTTTTCCCTTTAATGTTTTTTCTTTCTTTCTTTCTTTCTTTCTTTCTTTCTTTCTTTCTTTCTTTCTTTTCCCTTTAACCTGTTTTTCTTTCGTTCTTTTCCCATTAATCTTTTGTCTTTCTTTCGTTTCCTTTAATATGTTTTTCTTTATCTTTCTTTCTTTCTTTCTTTCTTTCTTTTCCCTTTAATCTGTTTTCCTTTCTTTCTTTTCACATTAATCTCTTTTCTTTCTTTCTTTCATGCAATAGTGTGTGGAAAATCAATGGTATGGATTAAAACGAACATAAAAACAAATTCCTAACAAAGAACTAAACAGGTTCTTGGATGCATTCTGCATTTCTGAAATACCATATGTTTAACAGAATTCTGTTGGCGGGCACAAGTTCTGTAAGAAAAAAGAGCCAAAGAAACAGGATGTGAAGGTGACATTTAATTTGGCCGTGAATTGACGAATCAGTAATTAACGAGAACGCGATCTTCCCTTTTCAAAAAGATGTTTCTTCTTCTAAAATTCCGCCTGTCTGCCTCAGTCGTGCTATGCCGTCCTGTGACGACCAACTGGCTCGGTATTGGTCGCGGCACCCAAATGTGACGTTCTAACCTTTTGGTGATTCGGATGGGAATCTGGTTAGATTCGGTATCAGCCTCGTCGTTCCCAGCTCGCTTTCAACGTCTGGTTACCGAAGTAACTGCTTTGACCTCTAGTCCAACCTACCCACGTTGTGAATTGATATTAGGCAGACGAAATCAATCAGTCGCTGGGCCGTACTGCAAGTTGAGTTCGAATAAGGGTGATATCGCACAAGTATGTGTAAAGGAAAATAAAATAATAACGCGAAAAGTTCAAAGGTATCAAAAAAAGGATAACAATACTTTATATCTGGTTTCTGGATGCATAGGACTGCGTCTATCTCCCGACCCGCTATATGGATTCGTGACACGTTGTTTTTGTTAGGCGAGTCTTAACATCTTAAGTTGTCTGTTCTTTAAGAAACTGGTTCTTGGTGTGTCATCAGGCGATAGTTGTAAAACTTGTTTTGGTGGTATGAGTCTAAGTCGCTCTTCAAAAATAAATTGTTCTTGGAATGAAGATGAGTTCGGAATTGCGTGAATCTTTCAAGTCAGCTATCTTCGAGGCGGGACCCATTTCAACTGCGAACTGGAAACTCTGGAAAACTGAACTCAACTGCATTGAACTGAACTTCGCTCGCTGCGACTTTGCTTATATGGACGCCGACCAAAACCGGGTTGGGTTTTGTCGGGGTTTGATGTTCCTTGATAATTCCAAATCCACAATCCCCTTCTTTTGTTTTCGGTCAGGAAACATTTATTATTTCCATTTTTGGAAGTCTTCTCTTACCCCCACCTTCTTTCTTTCTCATATGGGTCTCTTACCATACCCTCAGAGGGCGTCAACGGTCTTCCTACTCCCTCACAGTAACATCTCATCCTATCCCCTTAATGAGTGGCAGCAGGCCTCTCCCCCTACATCACTTGATCACCTCCGCCTGGTTCTCGTTAACCTTCACCCAATGGGCGATCAACAGTGTGGGCGTGACCAGACTAGCCTTGTATTTTTTTTAAATATCTTGCTCAAAGAAAAAAAAAATTATCTCCTCTTTTTCTTTTTTCTATTTCCTTTCTTTATTTTCTTTTCTCTCTTCTTCTCTGGCCGCCAACAGAACAATACGACCCGTAGTGTGATAATCTCAATTCTTATACCAAAGTCACTTTCATCTGGACTTCATCAATCAGATTTTCGCCAGAACGAAGGGGCTGGCCAAACAGAGGCATTCACTTCTCGGTGCCAACCACTGATACGATGGACGACTTCGCCATTTTTCTGATAATATTGTTTCGCTGTCATAGTCAAATTTCAACACAAAACAGACACCTTGTCTAACGATATCTTTCCATCGACAAAAACTTAACCTAGGGTTGGGTTCCCTCTGTGTGTGGTCAGGACATTCTTATTAAATTTTTATCTCTTTAGAACTCTGTGGAGGCCCCAAATGGCATTCCCGTGACACAGTTAAATATTTATCTATTCTGTCCCGGAGGTTAGCTATCCAATCTGGAATTTGTCAAAAGGCCATAAAAATTTTCACCATTCTCCATTATCAAAATAACATCGCTAAATGCCCCTTTTGTGATGGCTTTCCTTTATCATCTGAGTTTTGACTCTCGCCTCTCTTTTTCTTTTTCTTTTTTCTTTCTTATTCCTTGCAGCCCTAAATGGAGTCACACAATGATAACAGCAAAAAATGCAATATGAGCACTGGGGAAAATAGTTGTTGAAGACATCAGATTTATAATACCCAGAAATTCACACACAAATGTCCTCATGGCACAGTGGATAAAGGCGTTAGTTCCATCCCGTGACAGGACACAAAGAGTGGGAATTCAATACCTGGTTAAGGCGGTGGAGAACTTGGAAAGGGGAATTAACAGGAGGTAACTAACATCCATTAGACATGGCACCTGGAACTAGAACGGTCTACCCCAGCGAGCGAAATGGTTCAGTTTGGCATTCGAACCACCAGAAGGCCGGAGCGTACAACGGCCGAAATGTTGTGATAAATATAGCAACAAAGATAGTCCGAATAATGTAAATAGTGTACATGCTACCTCATCTCAAAAATATAGACAGATACTAAAAGGCCAAAACGTTGTAATAAATATGGCGACAAAGATGAGGAAAATAGTCTGAATAATGTAAATAATGTACATAATACCTCATCTCAGAAATATAGACAGATACTGAAGGGCCGAAACGTTGTAATAAATATGGTGACAAAGATGGGGACAATAGTCCGAATAATGTAAATAGTGTACATAATATCTGATCTCAGAAATATAGACAGATACTGAAGGGCCGAAACGTAGTAATAAATATGGCAATAAAGATGAGGACAATAGTCCGAATAATCTAAATAGTGTACATAATATCTGATCTCAGAAATATAGACAGATACTGAAGGGCCGAAACGTTGTAATAAATATGGTGACAAAGATGGGGACAATAGTCCGAATAATGTAAATAGTGTACATAATATCTGATCTCAGAAATATAGACAGATACTGAAGGGCCGAAACGTTGTAATAAATATGGCAATAAAGATGAGGAAAATAGTCCGAATAATGTAAATAGTGTACATAATACGTCATCTCAGAAATATAGACAGCTACTGAAGGGCCCAAACGTTGTAATAAATATGGCAATAAAGATGAGGACAATATTCTGAATAATGTAAATAATGTACATAATACCTCATCTCAGAAATATAGACAGATACTGAAGGGCCGAAACGTTGTAATAAATATGGCAATAAAGATGAGGACAATATTCCGAATAATGTAAATAGTGTACATAACATCTGATCTCAGAAATACAGACAGATACTAAAGGGCCGAAACGTTGTAATAAATATGGCAATAAAGATGAGGAAAATAGTCCGAACAATGTAAATTGTGTACATAATACCTCATCTCAGAAATATAGAGATACTAAACTTATTAATATAAACATTTATGGCGAAATTTTACCGAATAATAAAATAAACATTGTCATAATGGAAAAATAATTTGAACAAAGCTGTTCGAACAACAAAATGTATATCGGGCCCTGTTTTAATATTTCCAGCTCTTTAGGGATATATTTCCGAAAGTTTTGTTAGTTCCACGTACATCTGTTTAAAAGCAGGTTGAATGGGATTAGCGCTCGACTCAACTTGTGACTGATGGACGACTAAATACTAGAGAGTTGACTAACGTTTTCGCTACGAGTGTCAAATGATGTTAATCGTGCCACGTTCCTCTCTTGAAATGTTATCCTTTTTCCTTATTTTGTCCTTCGCGCATGTCTCACATTAATATCACAATTCCAGCGATGCTCTTCACTCAGTGGGAAATCTGAGCTGTTCTCATCCTAGCCTTCGCACAGCAGCGTAAAATAAATAATTGGTATATAATGTATATGAACGCAAAAGCAAAATATAAATTAGAAATTGCATATCCTAAAGCCCTAGTCTCGTCTTGGATTCGATTAGAATCTTGGCACACATACACATCCGAGGTTAGATCAAGAAAACAGTGGACCCCGTAATATATTCGAGTTTCTCTCCTGACTTTCGATCAGAAATTCTTTCTACATAATGTTGTGTATTGTTCTTCTTTGCATACGGCGCACTGAGAATGGAGAATATTTTGCTGGAAAATAAATGTCACTTGTATAAAAAAAAAAAAAAAATTTACGGATTTATTGAAATAGAGTGGAACCTCGGTTCACGAATTTAATTTATTCCTGAATCCCGTTCGTAACCCGAAATTTTCGTAAACCGAAACTATTTTTCCAATAGGAAGCAATGTAAAATGGATTAATCCGTTCCTGGTCCCAAAATGATTGCTTATTCAAACTTTAACAACAGTACATTTTGCACAGGTTTATACACAAAACTAATAAAAATCATTAAATCTAAGAAAAATATAAATAAACCCAATACTAAACAGATAAAATATACATTATTTACATTATTCGGACTATTGTCCTCATCTTTTTCGCCATATTTATCACAACGTTTCGGCCCTTGTACGCTCCGGCCTTCTTCAGGTGTTTGGAATGTTGAACTGAACCCTTTATTGCGCTCACTGGGGTAGACTGTTCTAGTTCCACGTGCCATGTTTAATGGATGTCAGTTATCAGTTATCTCCTGTTAATTTCCCTCTGAAAGTTCTCCACTGCCTTAACCGGGTATTGAACTCACACTCTTTGGGTCCTGTCACTGGATCTAACCAACGCCTTTATCCACTGTGCCATCTGTCCTTGCGGACCGGTTAAAGCAGTGGAGAACTTTCAGAGGGAAATTAATAGGAGAGAATCCATCAAACATGGACTGTGTAACTAGAACAGTCTACCCCAGTGAGCGAAATAAAGGATTCAGTTCGACATTCCAACCACCTGAAGATGGTCGGAGGGTACAACGTCCGAAACGTTGTAATGAATACGGTGACAAAGATGAGGACAATAGTTCGAATAATGTAAATAGTTTATATATATATATATATATATATATATATATATATATATATAGAGAGAGAGAGAGAGAGATTTATATATATATATATATATATATATATATATATATATATATATATATATATATATAGATAGATAGATAGATAGATAGAAAAAGAAATATAGACACTCAGATAAAATATAGACGAACACTATAATATTACCGTAGGAGAGCTGATTGATGAAACTGCTCAGCAACGTTGATATATTCAGGAAAGATGTCAGAATAATCAAGAACCTATACTGGTAGCAAATAGCATGTATAAGCATAGGGAACAAGTTCAGTGAATATACAAAAATAGAAAGGGGTGTAAGGCAAAGATGCATCTTCTCACCCAACCTGTTCAACCTATACAGCGAGGTAATCCTAAGAGAATTGGAGACCCTACCGGGATTTAGCATTGGCAGCCTAAACCTTAACAACATAAGATACGCAGATGAGACAGTACTGATAGCAGACAAGAAATTACAAAATCTCCTTGTTGAAACTTGACTAATGCATGGAATAATAATACAACGCAAAATGTACTTAGAACAAAATGTATTGAAACAAGAAAGTGTACACAATATTTACATATAGTCTTTTGTATATTCTTGGGAAGAGCGTTTCTGGAGAATGGGTTGACTTAGTCGCAGTCGAGCAGAGTCTCTGGATTGGATCTCTTCTTCCTCACCCTCGTCTTCCGGGTACCAACCATATTTATATGGTCGGTACTCCACTATGTAAATTAGGTGGATCCTACCACAGCACTCCTACAGAAGGTAGTGACGGAAAGCGAGAAGAAGGGACTAAGCATAAAACACAAGTAAACAGAATGTATGGACATCAGTAAGCGGAAAGGCCGGAAATGCGATTCGGGAATACTAGAATGAAGCAGACGCGGAAGTTTAAACATCTGGGAAGCGTCTTGACAGAAGAAGATAATTGCGACACTGAGATCCGTAGACGTATTGGGATGGCCAAGGACACATTCCAAAAGCTGGGCAGAGTATTGCGAGACAGATGGATTTCTTTGGTAGCAAAGAAAAGAATACTGAGCTGTTACGCGACATCAGTTCTTCTTTAGGGCCGCGAATGTTGGAAGATTTCCTCAAAAATGAAGAAGAGTCTAAAGGCGACAGAGATGTGGTTCAACAGAAGGATGCTAAGGAGCATGTGAGCAACGATGGGGCCTTAACGAGGTTATAAACAAGGAGAAGGCTTATACTTAACATCAGAAAGAGGCAGCTGAAGTTTCTCGGAGCCTTAATGAGGAAAGAGGGCCTGGAGAATCTGATACTCACGGGTCGAATAGAGAGCGGAGACAAAGGAAAGCAACGCTTGATATACCTGGTTAGCTTAAGCAGTTGGATGACAGAACGTGGTCTGCGGGAGGAAGCAAAGGGAAGGAACTTGTTGAGAGCTGCAAGGGATGGAGGAGGTGGAGAGCCATGATCGCCCACGTCCTGAAGGGACATGACACATGAAAAAGAAAAGAAAAGAAAAGAAGTAATTGATGGCATCAGTGGAAAGGAGAAGAAAGAATTGTTATTGTTTGGAAAAGGGAAGGAAAGACATGATCGTCTCTTTATTTATAAGAATAGTATAGATCGTTGATTTTGCCATATGAAACTGAGTAGGAAGAGACAATATCATCAAGAATTGTTTTACGCTTAAATTTTATCTTTCCTTTGCCAATATCACTGCTAGTTTTCTTTGAAGCCATAACTGGGGGCTAAGGAAGAGGAAAAAGCCTCAGCACAATAAAATTAGAAAAGAAAAGCACAGCACAATGCATACAACATGGCAGTCGACTCAGAAATAATTCCATACGGGTTAACTCGGTTTTTGTAATCACTGTACCTATCGTGTTGCAGCAAAACAGCATTGTTTATAAACTTAAATATCCTCTAGTAGATTGTATCTCCAATGGTAAAAATAATATTTACGTTGGATACACTACAACAACGCTGTCTCGGCGTCTAATATTTCATTTGAACAATATGTCGAACATTTCTAAACATTTACAACATACATACATGTCCACATTCGAAATTCAGAAAAATTCTTGTCGAAAATACTTCTATACTTTTTCATGAAAGAAAATATGCAAAAACTAAAAATTCTTGAAGCTCTCTATATTAAAAAATTGAAACTAAACCTTAATAAAATTAATTATAAATACTCCACAAATGTTTTAAAATGTGGATAGTTCGAAATGCCAAGGTTGTACTAATTGTTTTTTACTACTTATTTCGTAAAAAAACCTACAACCATACTTAGTTACCTCCCCTTAAACTGTGTCAGCGATCACGTACTGACTCAGCGTTTTTCCCTCCATAAACAAGAAATTTAACTTTCAGACAAAACACAACAATTTTGTCTTTCACAATAATGAACACTACAACATTTGTATTACAATAAACAATACCCTGATGATGACATTGTACTATGTCGAAAGTACTCGGAAATAAAAGAAATATGTATCAAACACGGCTATTTTCTCTCGTCCGTCAATAACGACACCAAAAAGCTTATCCGTGAACATGAAAGGATCTAACTGAAAATAAGTAAATAAAACATGTCTAAATTATTCAACCAAACATATATATATATATAAATATATATATATATATATATATATATATTTATTTATATATTTGTAAACACTTACTTCCATAATTCCAAATCAAGTAGTAATACCTCAGATTTTCATAGAAACTTCATTTTCTTCACAAATGATGAAAAAATGGATTTGAAAGAATGTGCATTTATGCCCACAACAAAATTTTTATTTTAATGTCAAACAATAATAAAAAAAAATCACCAAAACACATTTAACATAGGACAAAATTATTGGCCCTCTTGCCTCAATAATCAATTTTGTAACCATTATTCTTGATTATTTCTTTTTAATCATTTTTGATAGTTCTTTACAAGATCACTAAAAATACTGTCAGGTCTTTTATTCCATTCCTCCTTGACTATAGTTTCTAGTTCCTTCAAATAAGAAGGGCTTCTTTTTCTTATGCTTTTTTCCAATATAACTAAAAATTAAGTTTCCGAATACTACGAACAAGGCCACAATGTGCTAACCATATTCGGAAATTAAAACATCCCTACTACACACTAAAACATACACATAATGCACACACTCAGTTAAGCTGAAAAGTTGAATCTTCCTTGATAATGGTTAAAGGTATAGCCGAAAGCGCTCGGTAATATAAAACATTTGGACAGCTTTTACACACTCTTCGTCCAGAAAAGAAAGCTCTTGTTCGGACACAAGAAAAATTAAATAAAAAGCTTAACCGTAGTACCTTGTCTGTCGTTTTTAATGACACACACACACACACACATATATATATATATATATATATATGTGTGTGTGTGTGTGTGTGTGTGTGTGTGTGTGTGTGTGTGTGTGTGTGTGACAGATGTTCACAAACTGAGATAGATAGATTTAATGGGATTAGATAGGTCCGCTATCGCCCGGATCACGTTCCTTCCTCATATTAAACGAGGTTAAATTTTGATCAGTTTTTCTTCGGTTCGTATAAGCGTTTGCTTTTCTGCTCATAAAGTGTGTAAAATCTGTTCTATGTATGCGAGCGCCTTCGTGTATTCTGTTGGCCATTATCAAGTTGCTGTCTTTTAGATGAAACTTATAAAGGAACTTTTTTTTTTATCGCAGTTACAATATGTTTGTCGTTGTCATTGACCCCTGAAGATGATCTTAGAAAGAGTCAAATGTCAGTCAATTATGAACAATGCGTGATAAACGCGTAGACGATCATGTATCTTTCGAAACATGACTGACGAGGCAGATTTTTTTTCCCCGCAGTAGGTTTGCCATTTCGTACTGCGGAAGACCAGTTGCCATCCAAAGCTATAAAAAACCAGTCTGTCCAGATATTTGCCCATAGATGTGAGGAGGAGAGAAGAAGAGGATTCACACATTTCCCAAGGGTATTAACACGTAAGTTAATATGATGGATTCGAAAGGAATTTGAACCCGGATCTCTGATACCACAATCCGAAACTACGACGCCTTTCTTGCTGGATTTCATCTTAACATCAAGAAACTGATGTGACAACTGGAAATGATCAATATGAAAATAAGTAGATATATTATGTCTATATTATTCAATGAAATATGATTGAAGGAAAATGCATATATATATATATATATATATATATATATATATATATATATATATATATATATATAATGAATTACTTTAATATATTTATTGTTTATACGTTTTTATTGAAACAAATATTTAAATAAATGTCCTGTTTATAATAAACTGTATTAACAACATTTACCGACCAAGAAATTTCATAGAAATTATGTCCTCCGACAGGAATCGAACCTCTATCCTCCACGGAACCGTCATATAGTCTGAATGTTTAGAAATAATAATAATTACAGTTATTCTAATCGTCGCTTGAGAATGAAACTGTACTCTAAAATTATGTTTAATATTGAAATTAAACTTTAGGACTTGAGTCAGTTTCAAAACATAGTAATTTCCTGTGTCGTGATGGAATCATATATTTTTAAAAAAATAATTATAATTTTAAGCTCTACTTCTGTATTGAGCACTGTTTTTTTTTTTAATAAAACCATAAATACTAAAGAACTTTGGATCATTAATCATTTTGCGATCGTCAGACAAACTGATTAATTTTTTTTAAATTTTGGGTTTATGTAGATTGCGTGTATTGGTGTTATTATGGGAGTGGGGGGAATCGTCGTCGTGATGTCATCGTGCAGACGCAAACATAGATGCATGTCCGTACACCCGATGAGGTACGCAGACACACATACACACTCGCTCGTCCGCCGAGTCTCATACAAACATAAACATATGTGGACAGTATGGGATTTGACATATGTATGTATATGTGTGCTGTTATCTATATACATACGCATTTGGTTGCTGAAATTCAAAGATCGGAAGTGTAGCGAAAATTTCTCGTGAATGTATACATGTCAGCAATCAGAGCATTTTTCTATTTTTTCGCTGAATAATATTTCCTCGCATGCACGTATATACGTGTGGTGGGGTCTGTGTAAAATTATGATAGGTAAAAATTGCTATTATTTTTAATTTTTTAAAGTGTATTTATTATTATTTTAAAGCTGGTTATTTAATACAATATAATTTATATAAAAATAACCAATAAGGATTACAAACTGCAATTTCTACCAGTTACATATACACAGTCATCAAAAACAAGCAAATAACCAGCTTTAAAATAATAACAAATAAACAGTTCTCAATGTAAATTTACAGAGCATAAATATTATCAATTAACTGATTTAAAATATGGTTTCTTCGCTACACAGGAATTACCATGTTTCAAAAACCGAAGCTAAAAACTTCAAATTTAATTATATAATTAAATTAAAAGCATTAGTTAAGTTTCATCTTCAAGCGAATTTTACATATCCCTTACCGATAGCACGCATCATAGTTTCAAGCACTGTTATACTTAAGAGCAGTTGTATTACATCGACTGCTGTTTTATTAACACCAGTAATGGTGCCATATATATATATATATATATATATATATATATATATATATATATATATATATATATGTGTGTGTGTGTGTGTGTGTGTGTGTGTGTGTGTGTGTGTGTGTTTGTAGAGCCTTATAATTATCTATATCTATTCGCGTCTCTGCCTAACTAATGACAATTTCTGTCTTTGATCGTTAGGAAGTTCTGGCGCCATTAAACACCGAATTACGACCCGAAAGCAAAAATACACATCGAGAATTAAGGGACGCCAAAGACTGTCACTAAAAGAACATCAAACATACATTCTTTTTTTTTCTTTTCTTTTTATTCTTTCTGTTTTTTTTTATTTATTTTTTTTATGTATAACTTGATTTTATTTTCACTTGAACTATCTCTCCTTCCAAGATTGATATGCACTCTTTTGGGCTGGGAAGTCGATTTTAATGCTGACATTAAAAAAAACAAAAAAAAACAAGCACAGCTTACACTGTCCACATCAAAGCTTGACGGAAGAATAACACTTTATTGCCTATAACCAGACAAATGCGAGTCTTATTTAACGTTTGTTACATATTATTGGCAGTTGTTTGACATTTTATTTTATTTTTTGCATCTTTTATTCTCAATTTCCTTTTTTCTTGCTTTGTGTTAAGCATTCTTTTTTATTTCCGTTTGCGTTCATTTGTGTCGGAGTAGATTCGCAATTTTTATTTTTTTCCCGACATTTTCTTTTTTTTTTTTTTTTGTTGTTGTTGTTTGTTTTTCCTTGTGCTAGCCATACTCGCATTTACTTAACGTTAAACTGCTTACGGACAGAAAGTTCTTTCTATTAAAAAAATTCTCCTAGATAGTTAAGATGGCGACACATGGACGTTCGTAGTTTCAAAAACAATATATATATATATATATATATATATATATATATATATATATATATATATATATATGTATATATATATATATATAGAGAGAGATAGATAGATAGATAGATAGATAGATAGATAGATAGATATTTGTAAACAAAACTAGAACTTGTAAAACTTGGGATGACCCATGCCCTTTATGCCTACATGAAAAACTACACATTATTAAGTTTCTAAATAATAAAAATCTGTTAAACAATAGACATGAGTTAACGGTTTTTTGTCGACATCATCAAATTTTTGCATTGAATAATTAGCATAAAAACAAACAAACAATAAAATAATTTTAAAATCCATAGTTCTAATAAATAGTTTAAATGTCCTACAAAAAAAGATAACCCTTTATGAAGTCGTCAAAAAACAAATGTTACGGCAGTTTTTATATACACAAAACCCTTTCAGAAAAAAATAAAATAAAAAAAATAAATAAATCTCCATAGACACGTAAACCAGACTAGGCGAAATCATCTTCCGTTTTAAATTTAGACACCCCAACCTTACCCTGACTTGACATCTGTGAATGTAACTTTATACTGATACAAATTACTAACACCTTACACCACTGTTTATTTAAACAATTGCTCTAGACGTTACCATAGAACTTTTGATTTCAATAATGAATATGCTATTAAAACACGTAAATTTCAGAAATATGTTATTCAAAAAAATTTTCGCTTGAAGATGAACAGAGCTTACTTTAATTCAATTTAATTCTAATAATTATATTGAAGTTTTCGGCTCTTGTTTTGAAACATGAGAACTCTTATATAGCGTGTTGGAATCATATTATATTATATATATATACGAATTGTTTTTGAAACTACGAACGTACATGTGTGGCTATCTTAACTATCTATTATTATTATAATTATTTATTCGAAAATTATAACATAAACATTTTATAAAATCACTAAAAAAATAGCCATTTTGTTTCAACTTTTCTGGTGTCTTATCAACTGATGGTGTTAAATGTAGAATAAAGGGATTGATTTGGACCTTTTAAAACCCTGTATTCTACATTCAACACCATCACAGCCTTATGTGAAGGTTAATTCTAACCCGATATATATATATATATATATATATATATATATATATATATCCTAATTCCAACCACCCCACTTCTATTATTAAGCACATACCCTCCTCCACTGAATTTAGGATAAGTACTAACTCTTCTAGCAAAAAGGTTTTTTTTAATAAACATAGAATTTTCTACATTCAACGCCATCACTTGAAAAGACACGGGAAGTGCTGAAACAAAATGGTGGCAATGGCTTCAGTGATCTTTTGCTTTCTATCAGTGATTTCCGTATCTTTATTCGACCCACGATATCTTTAACATAACCCCCATAAAAAGAAGCCCAGGGGAGTGATATCTGGTGAACGAAGGTGGCCAAGGAATTGGGTCATCCTTTCCAATCCACCTGTCGGGAAATGTTAGGGATTCATTTAACAGTACCTCTTTCATCAACAGGGTACCTGAAATACCAAAATGTAATGTGATTAAAAAGTTTGATAAAGACTGAGTACATAGAACAAATCTGATTAAGATAACTTATAACTGCCTTCGTAATATATATATTTTTTAAATTTTAAAGAGAATTTTTGGATACTCTTTATTGACATTAAGATATAATTATATTTTTATATATGACAGTAATCTTTATTCTTTTCAAGCTGTCAATTAGTTTCTATCTCTATCTTTTTCTCCCTCCCACTCTCTCTCGTTCTCCCTCATTCTCTTTCTCTTTTTCCTCACACCCATGATGTTACCGTAACTGTTTTTTTACAATATTAAAAAAGAACGATTGGTCGGGTAAACAAACTGTTATAATTTAATTTATTTTTAATACGTTCTCTATAAATGTGTTAATAAATATAGTATTTAACTTATATTAAATCCCTAAACTATTTGTTAAAAAATTAAATATTTAAATTGATAACAAACATCATATTAATTTCTTCAGGTTTTTTTAGACATCTAAATTACTATCAAGCATTAAAATCTATTCTTTACATAAATTGCTAAAACCCAATTACAGCCTCTTTCTCTTTACTTCCCTCTCCCTCTTCTTTCTTTTTCCTTTTCTTTCCTCCCTTCTCCCCTCCCATTTCAATACATCACTTCCGTTAAGTTAAGCGTCTAAATAGGTCAAGGTCTGGTCGCTCCTCCTCCCCCAATACAAAGTATGCTTGAGAGAGATATGAAATTAATCCCTCCCTATACTCTTCCATGTCTCTTTAACTACTCCTCTTACACTCTCTGTTAAATTACAAAAACTTACACTACCCATCAATTTTAATTTCATTTTTCGTTTCATTTCATTTTTGGAAGTGCTATCTGATGATCCGGCGTCCTTTTAAAAGGGCTCGGGTTACATAAATTATTATAATGGTATCTTAAAGTGGTCTGTTTTTCTTTAAATATATATATATATATATATACATTGTCTTCTTTAATATATATATATATATATATTTTATATATATATATATATATATATATATATATATATATATATATATATATATATATGATGAAATAGACAAAGTCCTACAATTATTTTAAGATTACTGTCGGAAGATGCATATTTTCTATAAAAATTTCTCGGACATTCAGGCCGGTAAATGTCGTTAATGCTGTTTATTATAAACAGAGCATTTACTTGAATATTTGTATCTATAAAAAATATGTATAAACATAAAAAACGTCTTAAAATAATTCTCGGACTTTGTTCATTTCATAATGTGTGACGTCATTTGTTTACTTTTGGATACACATTGAGCAGATATGAATGTACGAGAGAAAACCATGGAGAATTGTTGTTTAAAAACAGTAAATTTGAAAAACCTTTCTAACCGAAGCGCTCCTCTGTGGCTCAATCTGTAAAAGCACTTCAGGCTATATGACGGTTCCGTGTAGGATACAGGTTCGATTCCTGTCGGAGGACGCATATTTTTCTATGTAAATTTCTCGGACATTCGGTAAATGTCGTTAATACTGTTTATTATAAACAGAGCATTTACTTAGATATTTGTATCTATAAAAAGAACGTATAAGCATAAAAAATGTCTTGACAAGTATATATATATATATATATATATATATATATGCTATTCGCACACAGTACTGTTTCGCTGTATCCCTGTAGCGACTAGACATCCAAATGCCTGAAGCCAGGATCAAAATCAAACTTATTTGGTGTCAGTCAGAGCTTCTACTACTAATCTATCTTCATTCGGCGGAGTGAAACTGCTAAATAGAGCGTACTGTTTTTTCGAATGTAAAGAAAATCCAATCAGCCGCAGTTCCCTATTCATTTCACTGAAGAGCTTTACATTAACACAATTTGCTATTGTTTATAGAATCAGCTTATCACTCAACAGAGTTCAACTGAAATATATTTTTAAGAGTTAATTTATGTCATTTGCTGAAAGTACTGTCTCGCTGTATCACAGATCCTCAGTGTGACTAGATATACTTTAAATATCAGGAGATCAGTTGAATCCGCTACGTTGGTTTCAATTTTATTTTTTAAAAAGGCAAAAGAAAAAAAAATCACAATATTTCTAAACTCTGCCAAAAGAAAAAATTAGCAATTATGAAAAAATTAGCAATTATGAAATTTCAGGATCCAAAGAACCTTTTGAACGAGAAAACCAAAATTCCCCTTAAGCACATATGAGGTGGGATAAAAAAAAATTAATGTACATTTCAATTACCCACCAAAACCACCACCGATACATTTATAAGTCCGTTGCTTTCCTTCTTCTTCTTCTTCTTCTTCTTCTTCTTATTATTATTATTATTATTATTATTGACGCATCTTGTTTATTTTTCTCGGCAACAGTTCTAAATCCCATTCCCTTCTGTTTTCATTGTATTCTTCTTCTTCTTCTTTTTCTTCTTCTTCTTCTTCTTCTTCACCTCCTCCTTATTCTTCTTCACCTCCTCCTCCTTCTTCTTCTTCTTCACCTCCTCCTCCTCCTCCTTCTTCTTCTTCAACTCCTCCTTCAACTCCTCCTCCTTCTTCTTCTTCTTCTTCTTCGTCGTCGTCGTCACATCCTGCTCCAATTCTTTCTATTACCAACAACGTCGGCCGTTTGCTTATTTATTTTTGAAAATAATAATATAACGTTCATTAGAAAATAATAATATAACGTTTATTAAAAGATGAGCGCTGGGATTACATGGCACATTACCCAACTGAACTGTAACCTTCTTCTGCTTCTTCTTCTTCTATTTCTTCTTCTTCTTCAACTCCTTCTTCTTCTTCTTCTTCTTCTTCTTCTTCTTCTTCTTCGTCGTCGTCGTCGTCGTCACATCCTCCTCCCTCAACCCTTTCTATCACAAACAACGTCGGCCGTTTGCTTATTTATTTTTGAAAATAATAATATAACGTTCATTAGTTGTTTTTTTTTTTTTTAACAAATAAAGCGTTAAGGGGTCATTTGATAAAAATCGCCTCAGGATACCGTAAGGTTGAAACCAAGGTAGCGGATTAAAATTGACCTCCTGATTTTTAATATTAAAAGCTTTACATGTTATTTTTTACATTTTTTATTTTTATTTTCACGGTGTCTAATTCAACCCTGGCCACTCAGTTTCTAATAACAATTTCCCGAAATGTATATTTAAAAATGTAACTATTCGGGAAATCTTTATTAAAAGCTGAGCGCTGGGATTACATGGCATATTGCCCAACTGAAATGTAACTAAAATAAATCGAATCTCTAATAAAAAAAAAAAAAAAAAAAAACTATAAAAAGTTAAACAAACTCCAAAACTACCAAAAAGAAACCAAACTTAGTTAACTTCTAAAAATACATTCGGAAAATATGTAATTTTTCCGAGAAAACTCACTACTTTTTTTGGTCATCTAATTGAATTTTATGAAAAAAAAAATGACTCTTCCTTGTTGTTGCATTTCGTGTCTACCATACTTTGAAAATATTAAAAAATTAAAGTAATTTTTAAATGATAAAATTTATTGAAAAGCAAAGCAATAAAAATCTGACTATTGCTTTATTATTTAAAAAAAAATCAAATATTCAGTCAAATTACTGTGTAGTTTATTGTTGAGCAGCAGTTACGACAGTTATTCCATTTTTTTTTTCAGAGCGGAAGGAAGTTTATTTACAGAGTTACTTCTCTTGTTCTGGGTTTAAAACTCTTCGTATGTAACATATAAACAGAAATATATTGAAAAATAGAAAAGCTTCAAATAATATAATGTATTTCGTACGCATGTAAATAGCGATAAAATTATTGTGTTAATAGATAATATTTGCAGTAGCACTGACATAATTAATTATTTTCATATTTGTTATATAAATATACAAAACAGATAACTCCATTGTAATGGTTGCAATTTTGTAGTATTTATTAAGAGAAGAAGATGTTTCTCATTAAAAGGGTCTTTGCCGTCAGTGGCACTCAGTAGTTGCTTTGGCGCGTCTGGGCGGAATCACAATCAAGAGATTTCGGAGGCGCAATTTTTGTTACTTGTGGCAGCTGTAGCTTTGTATAGCACGGCGCCCGGGAAGAATCTAAAATCAGACATTTTATTATAAACAGAGCATTTACTTAGATATTTGTATCTATAAAAAGAACGTATAAGCATAAAAAATGTCTTGACAAGTATGTGTGTGTATATATATACATATATATATATATATATGCTATTCGCACACAGTACTGTTTCGCTGTATCCCTGTAGCGACTAGACATCCAAATGCCGGAAGCCAGGATCAAAATCAAACTTATTTGGTGTCAGTCAGAGCTTCTACTACTAATCTATCTTCATTCGGCGGAGTGAAACTGCTAAATAGAGCGACTGTTTTTTCGAATGTAAAGAAAATCCAATCAGCCGCAGTTCCCTATTCATTTCACTGAAGAGCTTTACATTAACACAATTTGCTATTGTTTATAGAATCAGCTTATCACTCAACAGAGTTCAACTGAAATATATTTTTAAGAGTTAATTTATGTCATTTGCTGAAAGTACTGTCTCGCTGTATCACAGATCCTCAGTGTGACTAGATATACTTTAAATATCAGGAGATCAGTTGAATCCGCTACATTGGTTTCAATTTTATTTTTTAAAAAGGCAAAAGAAAAAAAAATCACAATATTTCTAAACTCTGCCAAAAGAAAAAATTAGCAATTATGAAAAATTAGCAATTATGAAATTTCAGGATCCAAAGAACCTTTTGAACGAGAAAACCAAAAATTCCCCTTAACATATATGAGGTGGGATAAAAAAAAATTAATGTACATTTCAATTACCCACCAAATCACAAACCTTCATTTATAAGTCCGTTCTTTTCTTCTTCTTCTTCTTCTTCTTCTTCTTCTTCTTCTTCTTCACTTCCTACTTCTTCTTCACCTCATTCTTCTTCACCTCCTCCTCCTCCTTTTTCTTTTTCACTTCCTCCTCCTCCTTCTTCTTCTTCAACTCCTCCTCCTCCTTCTTCGTCGTAGTCGTCGTCACATCCTGCTCCACCGTTTCTATTACACACAACGTCTGTCGTTTGCTTATTTATTTTTGAAAATAATAATATAACGTTCATTAGAAAATAATAATATAACGTTCATTAAAAGATGAGCGCTGGGATTACATGGCACATTACCCAACTGAACTGTAACCTTCTTCTTTTTCTTCTTCTTCTTCTTCAACTCCTCCTCCTTTTTCTTCTTCTTCTTCTTCTTCTTCTTCTTCTTCGTCGTCGTCGTCGTCGTCACATCCTCCTCCCTCAACCCTTTCTATCACACACAACGTCGGCCGTTTGCTTATTTATTTTTGAAAATAATAATATAACGTTCATTAGTTTTTTTTTGTTTTTTTTAAACAAATAAAGCGTTAAGAGGTCGTTTGATAAAAATCGCCTGAGGATACCGTAAGGTTGAAACCAAGGTAGGGGATTAAAATTGACCTCCTGATTTTTAATATTAAAAGCTCTGCATGTTATTTTTACATTTTTTATTTTTATTTTCACGGGTGTCTAATTCAACCCTGGCCACTCAATTTCTAATAACAATTTCCCGAAATGTATATTTAAAAATGTAACTATTCGGGAAATCTTTATTAAAAGCTGAGCGCTGGGATTACATGGCATATTGCCCAACTGAAATGTAACTAAAAATAAATCGAATCTCTATAATAAAAAAGAAAAAGAAAAAACAAAACTATAAAAAGTTAAACAAACTCCAAAACTACCAAAAGAAACCAAACTCGTAGTTAACCAAAGCATAAAATACATTCGGAAAATATGTAATTTTTCCGAGAAAACTCGCTACTTTTTTTTTGTCATCTAATTGAATTTTTATGAAAAAAAAATGACTCTTCCTTGTTGTTGCATTTCGTGTCTACCATACTTTGAAAATATTAAAGAATTAAAGTAATTTTTAAATGATAAAATTTATTGAAAAGCAAAGCAATAAAAATCTGACTATTGCTTTATTATTTTAAAAAAAATCAAATATTCAGTCAAATTACTGTGTAGTTTATTGTTGAGCAGCAGTTACGACAGTTATTCCATTTTTTTTTTTCAGAGCGGAAGGAAGTTTATTTACAGAGTTACTTCTCTTGTTCTGGGTTTAAAACTCTTCGTATGTAAATATAAAACAGAAATATATTGAAAAATAGAAAAGCTTCAAATAATATAATGTATTTCGTACGCATGTAAATAGCGATAAAATTATTGTGTTAATAAATAATATTTGCAGTCGCACAGACATAATTAATTATTTTCATATTTGTTATATAAATATGCAAAACAGATAACTCCATTGTAATGGTTGCAATTTTGTAGTATTTATTAAGAGAAGAAGATGTTTCTCATTAAAAGGGTCTTTGCCGTCAGTGGCACTCAGTAGTTGCTTTGGCGCGTCTGGGCGGAATCACAATCAAGAGATTTCGGAGGCGCAATTTTTGTTACTTGTGGCAGCTGTAGCTTTGTATAGCACGGCGCCCGGGAAGAATCTAAAATCAGACATTTTATTCTTTGAGGTCATATTTTCTAGGTAATACTTCACAAAATGCTTCAATTTACTCATTTCTATCCACTTTGTCTTTACTCTGCAATTAAAAGTGGATTAGTTCCCTCCTGATTTCTTTCTGTAAACCTTTTTTAATACTGCTTACCCTAATACAAGCGATACTTACCTGGCACAGAGCTCGTCCCTGAGCTGGTGGTATCACGGCTAGGTCTAGCTTGGACCGTCTCCAGCCTGCACAAACCAAGACTAGCTAAGACCAGCGACCCGAGCGAAAATACTCGGGTCCCCACGTCAAAAACTGACCTTGTGTTACAACCTGACTCAGTGGGGGGTGTCAAGTAAATACACTTACCTGACACACAGGACTCGTCCCTGGGCTGGCGGTATCAAGGCTACGACTAGCTTGGAACGGCTCTGGACTGGACAAGCCAAGACCAACGACCCGAGTGAAAACATTCGGGTCCCCAGGTTAAAAACCGACTTTGTATCACAACCTGACTCAGTGTGTGTGGGGGGGTCAAGTAAAAACACTTACCTGACACAGGGCTCCCACTAGCTTGGACCGGCTCTGACCAGATTGGACCAGCTATGACCAGAGGCCCGAGTGAAAACATTCAGGTCCCCACGTTCAAAACTGATCTTGTGTCACAACCTGACTCACTGGTTTTGGTGGTGGTGGTGGGGGGGGGTCAAGTAAATATCTACAAGCGCCGTTCAAAGATTATTGTAAAAATTAATATAATTTTACTTTCTGAAATTTTTTTCTTGACTAGTAGCCTGTTGAACAGCCAACAATTTGTCTTCTGCTGTCATACCGATTTGAATAAGTTTGTGAAAATGTAAAAAATATTGATGACGAGCAATACAGCAATCAAAGAAAATTATATATATATATATATATATATATATATATATATATATATATATATATATATATATATATACAGTGTATCAAAAGGGAGGACACCCTCACATTTCTTCAAATATTTAAGTATATCTCTTCATGGGACAGCACTGAAAAAATTACCTTTGGATACAATGAAAAGTAGTCTGTCTGCAGCATATATAACAGAGTTAATTTCTTTTCCCCTCAAAATAACTCAAAATATAGCCATTAAAAGCTAAATCCCTGTCAATGTTTGTCAGTGTTGTCCCATGAAGAGATATAATTAAATATTTGAAGAAATGTGAGGGGTGTAGTCACTTTTGTGATACACTGTATATATATATATATATATATATATATATATACTCGACTCTCCCGTCGTATTCGACGTATGAGGGTCAAGCAGATGAGTTCCTCGGAACCAACGCACGAGATTTGATTATAGTGGTGAGGGTTTTGTGCAGAACCATCCACCCTTTTTAAAGGGCCGAATACAGACGTGCCCCAAGGTCCCCAAACGACCCTCCACAGGTTTTGAATTCAGAGTTGTCCTTCTCCTATAGCCATCCATGGCTATAGAACCCAGTCTGTCCTGTTATTTACCCATTATTGGGAGGGCGAAGAAGAGGATTAATATCTTTCCCAAGTTTATAGTACATTATTATTGGATTCAACTGGAATTCGAACTCGGCTCTCCGATTTCTCAATCCTAGCCGCTACATATATATATATGTAAAAAAAATAAAATATATACATATATATATATGTAAAAAAAAATAATAATCCCTTACTATAAAGGTAATTTACATTAACCAGAAAAAAGGCTTAGACACAAGAGTCTATCTTTTTAATTTTTAATTTTAATGTAACTATGAGAACAAAAACATTTCGATTTCATTTTTTCCCTTGAAAAAGTCGGAAGACGAAACACGTCGGCAAAATGTAGGATTTTTTTCCAATTGTCATTTGATACCAATCTGTCTTGTCCACAGAATTCATCTGGGAATTTAACTATATATATATATATATATATATATATATATATATATATATATATAATACGTTATTTTCGGGGTAAACGTAATTGTGCTACTATCCGTATTTTCTAAACACTGAAATAAATAAATAACCGGCCTATGCCTAGGTAGAGGAAATGTATGTACCTTGAACAGAAATAGAGACTTTATTGTGACACTATGAGTTGGATATATGCGCACGCGTGTGTGTGTGCGCCTGCACATCTGTGTGTGTGTGTATATACCACATCTGTGCGTGTGTGTGCGCGCACACATATGTGCGAGAAGATTAGTTAGATTTGATCTGGGTATCAAACTTCAAGACCCAATGACTAGATTAGGAATCTAGATAAAAACATGTTTTGGACATATGGCCAAAAGGGTAGATAAGTGTTAAGTACTTGTCAAAATACAAAGATAGTTAAAAGACCGGCTCTGGTCAAAACTTAAAAGGGTCTGAATTTAATGTCCCTGAATCGGAGTCAGCTAGGCTAAGAAATATTTTTATGTCCACTTTCTTCAAAGGGAGAAATGGTCATGAAAAAGTTATGGGTTTATTCGTGGGTGTCCCTTGCCCGGAAATGATGAAAGAGGACTCTGCATATATACGGGAGCGCTTTGGGTTTCACCAGAGAGAGACTTAGTTTAGGTTCGAGGAAGGTTGATTCAGGCCGGAGCAAGTAACAACGAAGTGCGACACATTAGCAGCCGGACATTGTTAGTTAAGATATATATTTTTTTTTTTTATAGCCGAGAATCAGCCCAGAGTTAATTATCCACAAAAGGTCACACGCCCTCCCTCCTCTTTTCGTCCTACCCAAGTTTGTAGTTGTGTTTTCTTTTTGCCTGTGAGCCTGCTCTTTTTCCTGATCCGCTGCACAGAAATTCTACGACGTGGCGTCTATATCTTTGTGCAACGAGTTGCAGGGGTGGGTAGGTTCACACTGGTGCCGCGACCAGGATTGACCTTGGGTAGCACGTTAGTACGATAGACCTTGTGGAGGAAGGAAAGATCGAATCGTCCGATTAAACACTCAATATATGCATAGGTGTATGTGTATATATGCGTAAATGAGTGAAGACTTCGATAATCCGATAGACACAGACACGTGTGTATATATATATAAAAAAAAAGACAACCAAAACAAAACAAAAACAGACGAACGACCAAACAAAGACAAATAAAAACAGAGGAAAAAGGAGGAAAGGGAACAGTTAAAAAGAAAGAAACGCAGAGTGAGAGAGAGAAAGGAAGCAAGAAAGGAGGGACAGACAGATACACATTTCTTCCCCCCCTTAGAGAACGGACACTTCAAGTACTGGAGATTTTTTTTTTTTTTAAATATATCTATATCTTTGTGCAACGAGTTGCAGAGGTGGGTAGCTTCACATTATCCCCTTCTCGACCAACGAAACCGATTCAATGGCGGAAACATGTCTTGTATTAATTTCGGATTGTAACACAAATACGTGGTACAGTAAAAAAAATAACGTTAATACTAATAATAGATAATGTTTGATAAAAAATTCATTCCCTCTGCCGAATAGATAGACAGATAGATAAACAGGGAAATGAATGTATTTAAATGAGACATAATTGAGCCATGGTCAGAGAGATGTAAGGTGAGTCTTCTTGTTAAAGTTGTTGTAGTATATCCAATATAATTATTTACGATTTTGATTGATCAGGCATACAGTTCCTTAAGGGACTGCACTGTCTCCTATCAGAATGGTTGATGCTCAGCTCCACGAGAGCGTCTCACTGTGCATGCTGCTTCTCACGCTTTCCACTGACCTGAGGTGGAACAACTACATTGAGTCAATAGCTGCATCTTCCGCAGGGAAAGTGGGTTCTCTGCGACGTGCCAGAAAGTTTTTCTCGTCTGAGTCCGTCCTTCAGATCTACAAATCTACCATTCTACCAGAATACTGTTGCATATATGGTATGCCCCCCCCACTGTACATAACGAGGTTCTCGACAAAATCCAAAGACGGATATGCAATATAATAGGTCCTGATCTGGCATCTTGCCTACAGCCACTTTCTCACAGACTTGATGTGGCTTCCCTCTGTCTATTTTTTTTTTACAAATATTTTAATGGCAACTGCTCTGACGAGCTACTTTCACTGGTACCCCAACGGTATGAATTTAAGCGTGCTACTAGGTTGGCATCTCTTCCACTGTCGAGACGGTTAAATGTAACCGCTTCTTCTCCTCCAACAGCTTCATCTCTCGCACTTCCCGTCTGTAGAACTTCTTTCCTCTTACTGGCTTCCCTGATAGCTATTATCTTCAAATATTCAAATGTAATGTCAATCGACATCTTCTGATACCTTGATCCTGATCCCAGTCCTTCTCTTTATCCTTGCTCCAACACCCCTTTTTACCCTCACTCTCACTCTCTGCAAACCTTTTCGTGCTAGTGGCACTCTCGCCTTGCTTGGGGTGAAATGTTTAAAAACTGTAAATTCGTAAATATTTGTTTCTCTGTAGTCTGGATCCTGCAGTTGATTTATTATTGTTAAGCATGAGGGTAGCAGTTTTAATTTTTTTGAAAATTAGGTCGCATTTAAATACATGCGCAGACTACATCCGCAAGATACTTGTAGACAATTCAAATATAAAAACCCCATCCACATGTAAAAATGTATAAAAATAATGGAAGCATTATGGATAAAAGAGAAAAATCCCCCAAAATATTAATGCAATACTAAAATGCAGCGATCAATTTTGAATTCCTCTGTTGTTCATTGTTGCCTATCGCATGTAACCCTCCCTAATTATTGTGATAAAGGCCCAATCAAGGGCTCTCTGCAGGAGCTAGCTTAAATGCTGCCTCATAGGGGAGGCTCTTAAGCCAGTATCTCTCCCTCTCTCTCCCTCTCGCTCTCTCTCTCTCTCTCTCTCTATCTATCTATCTATCTATCTATCTATCTATCTATACACACACACACACATATATATATATATATATATATATATATATATATAATGAAAAAATATAAGGTCCATATTTATAATTTATTTCACCAGGGAGTTTCTTTTTTCCTGGCTCATCAGACCTCACTTCCAAGGGTGGAAAAAGGAATTTAAATTTACATCTAATTGTTTGCACTTTTGAGAGGTAGTATTAATTTGATATAATCTGATATAGAGAGTGGTGAGAAACAGTGTGACACACACACAGACACACACACACACACACACACACATATATATATATATGTGTACATATATATATATACATATATATATATATATATATATATATATATATATATATATATATATATATATATATATATATATCATGTACGAAAGTGGGAGAATTTCAATAAAACTAAAAATCACAATTAATCTATTTTACTTGGAATTGAAAGAATCGACGTTATACACACATACACACATATATATATATATATTATTACGTCATTATTTTTGCACCAACCTAATATATATATATATATATATGTGTGTGTGTGTTGAATTTTTAAAAGGTAAGTTTAAATATTAATGCAATACTAAAATGCAGCGATCAGTTTTGAGTTCCTCTGTAGTTTATTGTTGCCTATCGCATCTACTCCCCACTACCAATTGTGATGAAGGCCCAATAAGAGCCCTCCACAGGAGCCTACCTTAAATAAGCTTATATATATATATATATATATATATATATATATATATATATATATATATATATATATATATATATAACGTGAATAGACCTGCAATAGTAAAGCAGAAGATAAGATCGGCTGGCCGTGATGAACAGAAACAGGTCAACGGGACCAGATGGGATTGTAATCGAGGGGGAATTTGAAATTAATAAAATAATAAATTAAATGTATAGCAGTGGCGACCTACCAGAAGGTTCGCTGGAAAATGGCTGCATAAAGAAAACCAAAGAAGCCAAGTTTAAATGAATATAAGCTGCCGCAAACAATCGGTTTTATTAGACGCAAAAATAAACCAATAAGTCGAATTCTATTGAACAGAACCTTTAACAGGATTAAGATTAAAAACAGCGTAAAAACAGTGCGATATTTAGGATGAGAATCTTATCAATGCGTGCAATAAAAATGTTAAAGAATCTATAGATCACAATTCATTGATCAGGAAGCATTTAAGATAAGGCTCAAAAAAACGTATTTGAGCTGCGAGTTAAGCTTAACAGATATTGGATAAAAAAAAAGAAAGATATTAGATTAGCATTTAAACGGATGGAACCGCTTGTATGTGGATGACAGGCTAGATACACAAGTGCCCCAAAATAGAAAGGAAGAATACACTTTCTCATCGGAATTACCACGTTTTTTTTTCAGAATATAAAACGCACCTATTAGACGCACAATTATTTTGAAGACAATTTCTTTAAAAAAGTAGTTATATAGGATGACCCAAAAAAAGGGGAATTTTTGAAGTGCGTATTGCCAGACATGAGCAAGTAGCAACACTGCGCGACAGTGACCTTAAGCAAGTAAACATTTCGCCATTTAGAATTCAAGATGAAATTCACAATATCCCAGCTGAGATGTTGCAGCAGTCAATGGGGAATCTCAACAGCAGATTTCAAGAATGCATTCGTACAGGAGAACGCCATCTACAGGGCGTAAATTTTAAAAAATGAAAATTCCATCATTTTTTCTTAAATGGCATATTTTAAGGTTTCAATTACTATGAATAAAATATTTTTCTTCCATCACTCTTGGTTTTATTGGATTGTTAAAAAGTTCCCATTTTTTGGGGTCACTCTGTATTTAAAAAAAAATTATTGCACAAAAATTCAATCTGATGTTTTAAAATTATTATAAAGTGTGCGAGGGATAAATTGTCTAAATGTCGCTAAAATGAAAATAACACTGACATCTCAATTTGACAGATATATTTACCAAAACGAGACAAAAATATCTTGAAATGCTAAAAATTAGCTTTATTACATAAAATCGCCATTTGATTCAACTGCAGCCTCCACACGACTTCGGAATCTCCTGCAACTCTTCTGAGTGGTTTACTTAAAAAGTTGGTGAATGCTACCATAATCCTTGCTTTCACTTTGATTAGTTTTGCTGGTCTCTCGCTCAGCTGAGCACCACACATAATAATCAAGGTTTGCAGCATGGGAATGTTAGGTGGCCAGGTGTAAGGGGTGCTGAGGTCGTCGAAATTGTCTCACAGGCATGACTGAGTTCTCTTGCTAGTGTGGCGTGGTGCAGAATCCTCTTGAACCAGAGCAACACTAACTCCTCAAGACACTTAATCCGTCTTGGGTACGACGATCAAGTATACCCGCGTCCTGGGTAAGCCGATAAACTAGATCCCATATCAAGGCCTCTGATCATGAGGTTTTGAGGAGCGTGGAACAACCTCTTTATTGCTGATGTTCCCACGTTCATCCTGACTCGGGGTGGTAGCACCTGTTAGGGTCCAAGCTATAAGGATTACATATATAGTGAATCGATATGTACTAGGGATATATGCATAGATATTATTTTAAATTGCTTTACTGTAGAAATACATTGCAAATTATTTACTACAGAAATGCCTTTCTACTAATTCTATGCTCTGTTGCCCTTTACGACACAGACGATCAGGGATTCTAACAACATCCCTCGTGAGTCTTAACGGATTTTCTCAATTTCAGAGTGAATATTAAAGCAACTAATGGCATTTATTGACAATTAATTTACACTGAAGATGCATTGAAAATTATTTATTTGATCAATCAAAACAAAATTTGGTGGGAAGACGTGCAAACAGATAATCGTGTATAAAGTACAAATGGTTTTACTAGGGTGCGTAAAAACCGCGAAGTGGGGTTTTTTACCAAAGTATTTTTTTTCAAAACAAATCAGTTTCTTCAAATTTCATCGATTGGTTTACGAAACTGGGCGAAACGTTGAATTTGTAATTCTCAACAAAGAAATTTTAGTGACACTCTGTGGAAAGCAAAATTTTTAGAATATAAAATTCTGTGATTTCTGTTAGTCTGTCCATCACACCCTTTAAAATAGCCATACATTGACCGATTGAAACCAAATTTAGCGGCGAGGGAAAGCAAACAGGTAAGTAGGTATGATGTAATGAATATGCATACACCTGGGTTCCCCCTCACAGTAATATGATTGACTGGTGTCAGTCATTAATACAGTGGAGGCTGAGGGGGACGCCTATAGTCTTCGCTTATTGCCTACGCCTATTGCCTACCACTACGACGAGGACCAGTCCATTATGGTTACCTGCTAGATTGTCCTACCCCGTTACGGTAGCAGGGAGTGGTGAGTAGACACGATTGTCCACGTCCTGTAGGGATACAGCGCAAAAAATACCGTATTTCTTCACTTATAAGAGGCTTCGATGCATTAGACGCCTCCACAAAAAAAAAAAAAAAAAAAAATTGAAGGAAGAAATCGAAAAGAAATTGAAAGAAATCTGAAAAAAATGTTTTTTTTGTTCATAGCCCTCCCTACTATCGCCAATTTTACCTACTGAATGATAAGTTTAGAGAAGTTTAGTCAGTCTTTCGACACGACGCTTACAAAAGGAAAAATATGAAAATTTTAAAAATGCATAAATGCAAAAATAAATTTACAAAACTTTGTTTAAACATTTTGGTTAAATCATCCTTTTTTTTTCTTTTTTTTTTTTTTTACTTGTAAATGTTCTTAATTTTCATGCTAAGAATTAAGAATTGTGCTCTATATAAAGAATATTGATCCACTTTAAATATTCACAAAGTTTTGAAAATCATATCGAAACATTTTATTTATTGCCTCATATTGTGATTAAGTTATCCATGTTTATTTATCATTTTTAATACTTCCTTGTATTTTTCAATTTATTTTATGATAAACAGAAAACACAAATATTGTTTGTTAATGGTTCATTCAAAATTTTAACCAAAAAATTAACAGAAAAAAACATAATTAAATTAGCTTTTTCTTATAATTGAATGTTTTTCCCATTTAGAGTTTAATAATATAAACATATAAATCTAAGTCCTTCAACCCTCATTTTTTCCTTTGATTTTTATTAACTAGTTGAAAAAGAAGCATTTAAGTTAGTTTTTGTTTGTGTGCACACACTCAATTTATTAAAAGCCCATCACTATTGGTGATAAGTTTTTTTTTTTGTTTTTTTTTTATTACCATATTTTGCTGCTTATAAGATGCCTGGTGCATTAGACACCCCCACAAATTTTGAAGGAAGAAAAAAAAATTTTTCCTTGTACTTCAGAGCCCTCTGCACTATCTCCAATTTTACTCACTGAATAGCATATTCTAGCCTGAAAACCTGACTAATCCTGAGAAATTCATCACAGACTGAGAAGTACCAAATTTATGGTAACTATTTAGAATGTAATATTTAGAAGAGAAGTTAGAGTGCATAATACAACTGAAACTTAATCTTATTGCTGCCTGAAATCTTCACTAATCATGATGAATTCATCACAAACTAGGATGAAGTACTAATTTTACATTAGATGTATGTAAATTTGGATACAGAAATAAGATTAAGTTTGATTTATTTGTAGATTAAAAAAACATATGATAGTGCTTACTGCACTGCTGAATCCATATACAAGTATTATAAATTGAAATCTTCATTACCAGTAATCTTGAAAAGTTCATCCCATCTTCATAAATAGCTTCTCTCAAAACATTAATTTCATTTTCAAACACTGGATTAACAGAAAAAACATAATTAGTTTTTTCTTATAATTGAATGTTTTTCACATTTAGAGTTTAATAATATAAACATATAAATCTAAGTCCTTCAACCCTCATTTTTTCCTTTGGTTTTTATTAACCAGTTGAAAAAGAAGCATTTAAGTTAGTTTTTGTTTGTGTGCACACACACTCAATTTATTAAAAGCCCATCACTATTGGTGATAAGTTTGTTTTTTTTTTTTTTTTTTTTTTTTTTGTTTTTTTTGTTTGTTTTTTTTAGAAATTACCATATTTCGCTGCTTATAAGATGCCCTGATGCATTAGACACCCCCACAAATTTTGAAGGAAGAAAAAAAAAATTTTCCTTGTACTTCAGAGCCTTGCGCACTATCTCCAATTTTACTCACTGAATAGCATATTCTAGCCTGAAAATCTGACAAATCAAGACAAATTCATTCACAGACCGAGAAGTACCAATTCTATAGTAACTTTTTAGAATTTTAGAATTAGAAGAAAAGTTAGTATGTATAATACGACTGAAACCTAACCTTATGGAAGCCGGAAATCCTGGTTGTTTGAGCTGTTGACGGGCGACTTGTATTTACTCGGCAAAAATTGACACCTTTAAGTACTGTAATTACGATTACTTAAGCGGAAATACCCAGCATATGCTAACGAATGCGTACTATACAGTAGTATTATTGTTAAAATGATCCATTCTGGAATATGAGTCATTTTCAATGGAGAATCTGGGAAAAAAAAACTCTCAATTATTATATAGAAGAAGGAGATGAACTAATCAGATTTGTGTCCATTAGATTGAAAAAGTGTGACACACCGACACTGGCATTTATTATAGAGAAGGAGATGAGCTACTGAGAGTTGTCTCCCTTTAATTAATAAGCGTGACACACAGACATTGGCATTTATTATATATATTGTAATAATTAGCACAGAAGTTACGGTGCCAAATTCGACTGAAAGCTCATCTTATTGCATGGTTGTTTCATCTGTTGGCGGGCTATGGTATTTGCACGGCAATAATTGACATATTTAAGTACTGTTATTTAAGATTACTTATCCAAGCAAAAATACAAAGCATATGCTAACGAATGCGTACTATACAGTAGGATTATTGTTAAAATGACCCATTCTGAATGGCGTACCTGTATGTATAATTTGCGTCGTTCCGAAATGAATTGATTGAGTGAGATAAACAAACTGCATTTCAACGCCCTAGACACCTGTTTCGATTTGCGGAATTTTGAATATGCCTCTCATATAGATATCACAGTACATAACACAATACATACATGAATACTTCCATAGGCCCAAAATCGTGGGTACATATACGCCACGCATACCCTGAGTATACAGTCGTATTATTGTTAAGATGACCTATTCTGGAAGATGACCCATTCTCAATGGAGAATCTATGAAAGAAACTATTGAATTATTACATAGAAGAAGATGAGAGTTGTGTGCCTTTAAATGAAAAAAGTGTAACGCAATGACACAACAACATTGGAATTTATTATATAGAAGAAGATGAGCTAATGGGAGTTGTGTCCCTTTAATTAAAATAGCGTGACACTTACATGGAGTTGAGCTATTGAGAGTTGTCTCCCTTGAATTGAGAAGTGTGACACACTGACATTGGCATTTATTATATAGATGTAATAATTAGCACAGAAGTTAGAGAGACAAATCGACTGTTTTTTTTTTTTCAGCTGTTGGCGGGCTATGGTATTTGCACAGCCATTTGACACCATTAAACAGAAATGACAATTATTTAACCAAGCGAAAAGACCCAGCATATGCTAACAAATGCGTACTATACAGTAGTATTATTGTTAAAATGATCCATTCTGAATGGAGTACCTGTTAGTATAATTTGCGTCGTTTCAAAATGAATAGATTGAGTGAGATAAACAAACTGCATTTCAACGCCCTAGACACCTGTTTCGATTTGCGGAATGTTGAATATACTTGTCATATAGATATCACAGTACATAACATAATACCCACATTAATATTTCCACAGGTTCCAAAATCGTGGGTGTATATACGCTACGTATTCCCTGCGTATAGCATGTTTGGGCTTTGATGCTGCCCAGTATGCTTCTCCCATTCCTACAATCGTAAATCTTGTGTATTCAAACTTCTGAGGGATTATTGTACGCTTCTTGTAAGCTAACCCAGCATGAGTTGGAGGTTAACTCAGCTATCCTTCCGGCCTGGAAGGCTTTACGAATGTCTTTTAGAACGTGTTGATTTCTCGGCATGTCGCTTGCTAATCCCTACTTAAACGATTCATAAAGACCGTGACGACTTCACAACACAGTGAGTGTCGCTATCTACCGTATTTCCCTGCTTATAAGTCGACCCAATGCATTTGACGCCATCTTCCGCCCCAAATTTTGAAGAAAGAAATCGGAAAAAAAAGGTTTTCCCTTGTATTTCATAGCCCTCCACACTATCCCCACTTTCAGCCACTGAATAGAATATTTCAGCCTTAAAACATGACGAACCTTGACAAATTCATCCCAGACCTAGTGGTACCAAATTTTGGTATAATTTAGAATAATTTGTGGCGTTTCGATTTTGTGAGGGGAATGAACAGATATAAACAAAATGCATTCGAACGCCCTAAACACCTGTTTCAATTTACAGATGTTAAATATACCTGTCATATATATATATATATATATATATATATATATATATATATATATATATATCACAGTACTTAACACAATACACACATCAATACTTCCACAGGTTGAAAAATAATAGGTGCATCTACACTACCCATACCCTGTGTATATCATGTTTGGGCGATGATTTTAGCCAGTATTCTTCTCCGATTCATACGATCGTAAATATTGTGTATTCCAATTTCGGAGGGATTATTGCATGCTTCTTGAAAAATGGACTATTGGAGGTTAACTCAGCTACCGTGCCGGTCCGGAAGGCTTTACGAATGTCTTTTAGAACATGCTAATCATTTCTTAAACGATTCATAAGGACCGTGCCGACTTTCCAACGCAGGGAGTGTCGCTATCTACCGGAATTCCGTGCCTATAAGTCGACCCGACGCATTTAACACCACCTCAGCTCCAAAATTTGAAGTGAGAAATCGGAAAAATAAAGATTTTTTCCCTTGCACTTCAAAACCCTGCGCACTATCTCCAATTTTCCCCACTGAATAGAATATTTCAACCTCACTAATTTTAAGAAATTCATCCGAGACCTAGAAGAAGTACCAAATTTATGGTAACTGTTTAGAACTAGTTTAAACGCTGCCCAATTGGGAGGCATTTAACTTCGCTCCTGCATATGGCTCTTGATTAGGCCTTTATTACAATACGTAGGGAGGAGTAGATGCGATAGTCTACAATAAACTACAAAAGAACTCAAAGTTGATCCCTGCATTTAAGTATTTCATTAATATTTAAGATTACCTTCAACGATAATTCTTCTGCCACTATTTAATTTAAAGACAATTTGGTGTATGGAGGTCCTTGTTTTCCGTACAAGCAATTATTTTTATTTCATAGGTGACTTTTGCTGGATTTCGCAATTAATTTCGATCATTCCCAAATTTATTTCCAAATGGCAAAACTTTTTTATCGTACAAAAAATATTGTCGCAAAATTCATGTAAAAAAAATCACCGAAAACAATCGAAATAATGAAAACTTGCGAATCTAAAATTTCAGATTTCATGGTTCGAATCCGGTCAGGAATGTCTTTAATTTACTTACGAAGGCGGCCTGATTCCAAAATGATATTTCGGGCTACGACCTCTAGGAATAAAGTTGAAAACACGGACAATTTTATTTTGAAACTCTGTAATTTGAGAACAATATTTTATATTAGTAATTATATTAGTAACTGGTTTAAAAGCCACCATGAACTCAAAATTGATCGTTGCATTTAAGTATTTCATTAATATTTAAGCTTATCTTATAAAACGTCAACGATAATTCTTCTGCCATTACTTAATTTAAGGACAATTTGATGTACGTAGGTCCTTACTTTCTGTACAAATAATTATTTTTTTATTTTCATGGCTGACTTTCGCTGGATTTCACAATTAATTTTGATTATTTCCAAATTTATTTCCAAGTTAGGAAAATTGTTATTATACCAGAAAATTTGTCGCAAAAAATCACATACAGTGTAACCCGGATATAAGAGACCCGGATATAAGAGAAACCCGGATATAAGAGAAACCCGGATATAAGAGAGATTGTATCTGGTCCCAAAGTGTTCCCATACTTACTTAAACAAAATAGACCAAACCCGGATATAAGAGAAACCCGGATATAAGAGACTTCTTCTCCGGTCCCGACAACTCTCTTATATCCGGGTTACACTGTACAAAATTATCAAAAACTGTTGCAGTAATTTCGCTGCTTATAAGTCGACCCGATGCATTAGATACCCCCCCTCCGCACCGGTGCCACTCCGCCTAAAATTTCGAAGGAAAGGATACGAAAAATAAAGTTTTCCCCTTGAATTTCTAAGCCCTCCACACTATCCACAATTTTACCCACTGAATAGAATATTTCAGCCTAAAAACCTGACTAGCCTTAACAAATTCATCCCAGATCTAGAAGTACGGAATTTATGGTCATTATTTAGAACTAGCTTAAAAGCCGCCCAAATCGGGTGGCATTTAACGTAGTCCCTGTGGAGTCCTCCGCATTGGACGAACATCACTATATCTAGAGAGGAGTAGATACGAGTGGCAACAATAAACTACAGAAGAACTCAAAATTGATCGCTGCTTTTAAGTATTGCATATATATTTCATCTTACGTTTGAAAAATTTAAAGAAAAGGTGAACTGTTGAGAGTTGTGTCCCTTTAATTGAAAAAGTGTGACACAGTGACACACCAACATTGGAATTTATTATAGAGAAGGAGATGAGCTAATGAGAGTTATGCCCCTTTAATTGAAAAAGTTTCACGCACCAACATTGGAATTTATTATATAGAAGAAAATGGGCTATCGAGAGTTGTGTCCCTTTAATTGAAAAAGTGTGACACAGTGACACACCAACATTGGAATTTATTATAGAAAGGAGATGAAATGAGAGTTATGCCCTTTAATTGAAAAAGTTTCACGCACCAACATTGGAATTTATTATATAGAAGAAAATGGGCTATCGAGAGTTGTGTCCCTTTAATTGAAAAAGTGTGACACAGTGACACACCAACATTGGAATTTATTATAGAGAAGGAGATGAGCTAATGAGAGTTATGCCCTTTAATTGAAAAAAAAAAAGTTTCACGCACCAACATTGGAATTTATTATATAGAAGAAAATGGGCTATCGAGAGTTGTGTCCCTTTAATTGAAAAAGTGTGACACAGTGACACACCAACATTGGAATTTATTATAGAGAAGGAGATGAGCTAATGAGAGTTATGCCCCTTTAATTGAAAAAGTTTCACGCACCAACATTGGAATTTATTATATAGAAGAAAATGGGCTATCGAGAGTTGTGTCCCTTTAATTGAAAAAAGTGTTGACACACCAACATTGGAATTTATTATAGAGAAGGAGATGAGCTAATGAGAGTTATGCCTTTAATTGAAAAAAAGTTTCACGCACCAACATTGGAATTTATTATATAGAAGAAAATGGGCTATCGAGAGTTGTGTCCCTTTAATTGAAAAAGTGTGACACACTGACAAGGGTATTTATTATATAAATATAATAATTAGAACAGAAGTTAGAGTGCCAAATACGACTGAAAACTCACCTCACTGCAGCCGGAAACATGGCCGCTTCAGCTGTTGGCGGGTCAGTGTATTTGTTCATTAATGTTTGACACCGTTAAGTACTGTAATTACGATTACTTAAGCGGTAATACCCAGCATATGCTATACAGCAGTATTATTGTTAAATAATATAGGATGAAGTCGGAAAAAGAAAAGTTTTTCTCTTGCATTTTCAAAGCCCTTCACACTATTCACAATGTTACCCACTGAACCGAAAAGTTCAGCATCAAAATACTTGTCTAATCATAAAAATGAATCACAGACTTAGAAAAAGTGCCAAATTTAAGGTAACTATTTAGAATGTTTTAATTCAAGATAATTTAATGGGCATAATACAAATGAAACCTAACCTTATGTCAGCCGGAAATCCTGGCTGTTTCAGTTGTTGGCGTACTACGGCATTTACTCAGCAGTTACTGGCACCGTTAAAATAGCGGAAAATGGTAAATACAAGACACGGTATAAGTAACTCCAGCATTTTAACAAAAAGACCATGATGAATTCTGGTAGGACTTCCAGTTCTCTCAGAATTGCCTCGCTGTACATGTTGAATTAGTCCGGCGAGAAGATGCATCATTGCCTTACGCCCCTTTCTATTTTTGTATATCTGATGAACTTATTTTCTATCCATATGCAGGCCGTTTGCTGCCAGTATAGGTTCTTCATTATTCTATTTCCCAAATATATCAAGATTGCTGATCAGTTCCAACAGATCTTTGTGGCGTACTTTGTAGAACGCTTTTGCGCAGTCTATGAAACATAGGTGCACGTCTTTCTGCATTTGTATTTCTCTTTCTGATATCATTCTGGGCATGAATATCGCGTTCCTTGTTCCGGTGTCTTTGACGAACCCGCAGTGTTCTTGTCCTATCTCTGGCCTGATTCTGCTGCATGTTCTATTCAGCAGGATACGGATGATGAGTTTTGATATGTGGCTCATTAGGCTGATTGCTCGGTCGAGGTCACATTCGTTTGTGCCTGGTTTCTTAGGCAGTGCTATGAAAATAGATCTGCTGAGATCTTCCGGTATATTTATTATTTCTGTAATCTTGTCTATGCCAAAATCATCTAAGACTGTCAATATCGCTGTTATAATTCTGTCTGGCCCTGCCACTTTGTTTCTGTTCAGTTTGTCCAGTGCAGTTTCTGCTTTGATTTTTAGAATTTTAGGCCCGTCGGTAGTTCTGTGTATTGCCAGTTGTTCTCTTTCGTCGTGGAAGAGTTCTCCAATATATTCGTTCCAGCGATGAATAATGGTTTTGCTCTCTAATATGAACGTTCCATTCTTTGATTTTATGCAGGCTGTTGATGGGCATATCTTCTCTCCTGTTAGCTGCCTTATTTGTTTATGCATATCTCCTTTGTTGGTGTTACTCAATCTCTCTATTTCTGCCCATTCTTTGTTTAGCCACTTTTCTTTACCCTGCCAGCATTTGGTCATTATTGCGCTGTGTAGTTTTCTGTATTCGGTTCCGCATCTTAGCAGAGTTTTCTGTCTCCTTTGTATCATGTCGAGAGTTTCACCAGTCATCCATTCGTTTTTTCTTCTTCGTCCATTTTCCTTTGGGGTGATATTGTTTGCTGATGTCACTGAAGCCTTTCTTCTATTGCACCTCTCACTTGTGGAACTCTCTTCCGACTTCCTTCATTGTTTCCACTCTTAATGATATTTTTGTTTTCCATATTCTCTGATACTCAGTAACCTGTTGAGTCTTAGCGACTTTCTTGCATTGTTGTTGGATATTTATTACAGAATTTGCATTCCGGGCTAATACAATTTTTCATTATATGGGTTTGGTAATTTGTTGTTAGTAAGCATTGGTCCTGTGCGGCAAGAATAAAACCTTATCTTGCCATCGTTTTTTGCAGTTGGTATATTGATTTGCTTTTGTATTTAATTTTAATTTCTTTGACCACTGTTGTAGATTTCATTTATTATTTCTGTAATCTTGTTTATGCCAAAATCATACAGGGGCCCTCAGCGGTTCTGTTACAATTCCGTCTGGCCCTGCCGCCTTGTTTTTGTTCAGTTTCGCCAGTGTAACTTCTACTTTGGTTTTTAGAATATAAGGCCAGTTGTGTAGTTCTGTGTATTGCTTGTTATTCTCTCGCGTCGTTGAAGAGTTCGCCAATATATTCGTTCAAGCTATGAAGAATTTTTCCTTCTCTAATATGAACGTTCCATCCTTAGATTTTAAGCAGCTTCTTGACAAGCATGTCTTCTGTCCTGTTAGTTGCTTTATTTGTCTATGCATATTTCCTTAGTTGGTGGTACTCAATCTCTCTATTTCTGCACATTTTTTGTTTAGCCACTCTTCTTTAGCCTGTCTGCATTTGATCTTTATTTCATTGTGTAGTTTTCTCTATTCCGTTCCGTATCTTTGCAGAGTTTTCTGTCTCCTTTGCATCATGTCGAGAATCTCATCAGTCATGCATTCGTTACTTCTTCTTCGTCCCTTCTCCTTTGAGATGTTATTGTTTTGCTGATGTCACTAAAACTTTTCTTTGTGCGTCCCATTTCGAGTTTCAATTTCCATTGTGTACCATTTATCTTCTTTTCACAATGTCCATATATTTTTTTCTTTCAGGTATGGGTTGCTCAGGAGATTTTTTTTGTTTTTTGTTTTGCATTGCAATTTCGGTGCTGCGTTAAGGCTTCTTCAGTTTCCATAGTTTCACTCTTAATTTTCATATAACAGGGTGATGATCTCTTCCGAAGTCGGCACTTGGGTAGGTTTTGCAATGAACTATTGCATTCCTGAATCTTTTGTTGATAGTTATGTTGTCAATTTCGTTTTTAGTTTCTCCTTCTGGGCTCCTCCATGTCCATAATCGTCTCGGATGTTCTTGGAACCATGTGTTGGTTATTACCTGGCCATTGACCGTGCACCATTAGATCCATTTTCCTCCACCTTCGTTGCGGGTTCCTGGTTCGAATTTGCCCTCTCTCAGCCTACTTTGGTATTCAGGTTTTCCATGATAATTATGACTAATTGTGATTTGCAATGGGCCTTGGCGTTGTCTAGCATGAAGTAGAAAGATTCGATTTCTTTTCCTTTGTGCTGTTGGTGCATACACTATTATGATAGCTACATTGAAAGGCTTTCCTTTCACCTTGACTACCTGAATTCTTTCGGATAGTTGGTAGTATCCCAGAATGCATTTCAACTGTGTCTTTCGCATCTTCTTTTCACACTGTCCATATGTTTTTCCTTCAACTACGGCTCACTCAGGGGTTTATCGTAATGAAATTTGGGTTCTGCATTAGGCTTCTTCAGTTTCCGCAGTTTTAATCCTAGTTTACATATAACAGGGCGATGATCGCTTCTGAAGTCGACACTTGAGTAGGTTTTGCAGTCAACCATTGCATTCCTAAAACTTTTGTTGATAGTTATGTAGTCAATCTGAGTCTTAGTTTCTCTTCTTGGGCTCCTCCATGTCCCTAATCGTCTCGGATGTTCTTAGAACCATGTGTTGGCTATTACCTGGCCATTGACCGTTCACGAATGTATCCATTTTTCTCCACGTTCGGTGCGAGTTCCTAGTCCGAATTTCCCGGATATGTCCGCTGCCCTTTCCCTGCCTACTAACTAATGTGTTTCCAAAGCTCGACAAAAGCCAAGAAAATGAAAATGTTGTTAATCTAATTTTGAAACACTTGACTTGGTTTACTTCCAGGGTCTCAGAATCAGACATAACTGGAGAAGCTGACACTCAGCCCAAAACCCTAAACTTCGATTTGTAAGACGCAGGTTGCTTTTTGGAGTTATTTTATAGGGATAAATGCGTCTTATTCATAGAGGATTTCTGTACGTGCCTGGTCTTCTTCGAGAAGCTTTTAATAACACAGCTTCACCCAAAACTAAATACTTTCTGCTTGATAACCAGTGGGCAAGCTTGTTTCAATTACAGGCATACCTCGATAAATGCACCAAAAATTGGATTACTGCAGATATGATACTCGATTAGTGAGGTAAGACATTTTTAAGTTTAACCATAGTAATTTGATGTAATGGAATAACCAGTCACCCCCATCAATGATTACTCTATAGGTATTAAGTATTTATAAAATCAACTGTCTACGGGAGACTTGAGGAAGAGTGAGAGAGAGAAAAATCTCTCTCCTGTTCATCACTGTCGAACTCTTTGCCTTGAGCAGAGAGGAACCCGGACGAGGATTTGCCGAAGGGCAAAGTTTCGTCCGGGGGTGGGTAGACAGACCCTGAACCCGTTTATGTGGGTTCTAAGGGAATATTTTTGGCTGAGCCTACGGGCTCGGAAAACCCACTGTAAACTCGGCCTTGTGCCACATCACTACATCCCTCGTGGTGGGGGGAGGCTGTTAAATATTAAGAGTGAGTGGGAGAAGACGTAAGCACGTCCGACCTTCTAATTAGTGGCACTCACTACTAGATTGACCTCCGTGTATAACTTTACCGTATTTCATATTGTACTTGTTGTGTACAATAAACCATTCTTCTAGTATCCACTTGATGTTATTTATTTATTCCCTTAGCACAGAATATAACAGTTTAATATGAATCATTTTTTATCTGGCGTCTCGTCTACAGTCACTCTCACAGACGCGCCGTCGCCTCTCTCTGTCTTTTCTACAAATACTTTCATGGTAATTGCTCCGATGAGCTGCTTTCACTGGTTCCCAGACTCCATGAATCCAAACGCCCTACGAGGCTGGCATCCCGTTCTCACCCTTACACTGTAGAAACTTTTAAATGTAGCCGTCTCTTCTACTCCAATAGCTTCATAACTCGCACCTCTCGTCTGTGGAACACGCTTCCCAGTTACTGTTTCCCTGAAAGCTATAATCTCCAACTATTCAAATGTAATGTCAATCGACATCTACAATTACCCTGATCTACCCACTATACTTCTCCTCATCCTTTCTTCTATCTCTCCTATCTGCTCTTGCTCCAAATCTTCTGCAACCCCCTGCATCCTAGTGGCTTCACGCCTTGCTCTGGGCGTAATTGCTTTAAAAAAAAATTTCTATATATATATATATATATATATATATATATATTGATGTAATGGACTAACCAGTTACCCCATGAATGATTACACTATAGGTAGCAAGTATCTATAAAGTCAACTGTCTACGAGGAATTGAGAGAGGAAGCGTGATAAACGACCCAAGCACATCCGACCTTCCAATTAGTGGTACTCTCTACTAGATTGACCTGTGTGTATAACTGTACCGTATTTCATATTGTACTGGTTGCGTACAATAAACCTTTCTTCTAGTATCCACTTATTGTTATATGTTTATTCCCTTAGCACGGAATATAACATTTATTTACAGTTTTTTAATCCAAATGTATCTAGATGCATAAGTTTAGCTGACCTCATTCAGCTTTCCATCATTGTTATTTTAAATATGTTTAAATGTTTAATCTATTAAATGTTTAATCTATTACAAAATATGTTTAAATGTTTATATATGTTTAAATATATATAGTTTATATATGTTTAGTTTATATATATAGTTTATATATGTTTAAATGTTTAAATGTTTATATGTTTAAATGTTTATCTATTACAAAATATGTTTAAATGTTTAATCTATTAAATGTTTAATCTATTACAAAATATAGCTTAGAAAGCCAAAGGTATTCCATAGATGCCAGTGTTATTTTGACAAGTCCTTAGACAGGTTGCCTTTATATTCTTTATGTAATGGAATAACCAGCCACCCCCATGAATGATTACACTATAGGTAGTAAGTACCTTTAAAGTCTACTGTCTACGAGAGAGGAGACAGAGAGAAGTGTAAGAGCGAGACGGTACAAGCACGTCTGACCTTCCAATTAGTAGCACTCTCTACTAGATTAACCTATGTGTATAACTGTACCGTATTTCATATTGTACTTGTTGTGTGCAATAAACCTTTCTTCTAGTATCTACCTGGTGTTACGTATTTATTCCCTTAGCACGGAATATAACAATTAAAAATTGATTTTTTTTAAATTTTTTTTTTTTACAGTTCCCGATATACACAATAACCGAGGGATGCCCGTATATAGGACGTAGAAGGTCTTTAAAAATGGGGGGAAATTCTTAGGTCACGTACACACGCAAAAAAAAGAAAACAAAAAAAAATGATAAAACGTTTTAGGCAGAACTTAATTATAATAGAAAAAAAATAACGATATTTGCAGAATTCGCTGCGATTACCAAAAGAAATTAATAGATGGAACTGAAATTAAATTTCACCATTCTTAAAGTCCAATACCAAGCAACCAACCAGAAGCCCGCGTGAAACACGCTTAGAAAAAGAAGAAAAAGAAAGGTGCAAAATCTGGTTTATTAATTTGCCTTGTTTTATAATTTTTTTTTTATTTATTTATATTTTTGGGGGGAATCAAAAAAATTTCCCGAGGAGAAGCTGCAGATAGAACGTTCATATTGTCAATTGGTTTCTTTCAATTGTGTTCCAAATTAGATTCTAATCGAAGCGAAGACGAGTATGACGCTTCTGGACATCAAAGTCATTTATATTTAACGCTATGCTACCTATGATTTGGGAAACTATTCGAGGGAATTAATATATATATCTATATATATATATATATATATATATATATGTGTGTGTGTGTGTGTGTGTGTGTGTGTGTGTGTGCCTGTATCGACCTATATATATATGTACACCATATATATATATATATATATATATATATATATATATATATATATATATATTAGAAATGTATTAAAGCTGACATATTTTTTTTATTTAATTGTTTGGAACGTTATTTTTAGTGGATACTCATATTTGCGTAGATGCTGAGTTATATATATATATATATATATATATATATATATATAGATAGATAGATATTTGTGTGTGTATTTATATATATGAATAGATAGATAGATAGATATTTATATATCTATATATATAGATATATAGATAGATAGATAAATATTTGTGTGTATATATATATATATATATATATGTGTTTTTCTTATTTACTTATTAAACACTATTTATTTACAACTACAAACGGCTTTTGTATATATATATATATATATATATATATATATATATATATATATATATATTTCGAGAAATCTTGTGAAAGAAAAATATCCTGCTGGAGGACGCATATTTTTCTAACAAGATATCTTGAATATTCAGGCCGGGAGATGAAATAAATAAAATATACCTTTCAATAAATAAATAAAAACACACCATCTACTCAAATATGAGTATCCATTAAAAATAACGCTTCAAACACTATATATATATATATATATATATATATATATATAGGTACTCGCTTAGAAAAGCTTGCGTATTTCGGCTTGTAGTTGAACAAACCAATACTCAAAGAAAAATGAGGAATAAAAAATGAAAGAACGAAGACCATGAAATTGAGACGAAAAAAATCGTCCAGAATTCAAACTCAAAGTCCAAAGAAAAAAAACCTCCAAAACGAATAAAAGTAACTACAGAAAGTGCTCAGTACCCGAAGTAGAGCCAACCTAATATAAACATAAAGAGCCAGGTAAACCTACCTAGGTTTCACCTAAATGGATAATCCTAAGGAGCCAGGCAGGCATACCAGGCTGTACCCTGAAGATCTGTTTAGGTGAAACTTAGGTAGGTTTGCCTGAATCCTTAGGATTATCTTGGGTTTTGCTCTACTTAGTGTATTGAGCAACCTTACGTAGTTGTACTCGATTTGTTTTTTTTTTTTTGGGTGGGGGAGACTTGGAGCTTAAACACTGGACGATTGTTTTCGCCTTTTTTAATGTTCTTGGTTCTTTCTTTTTTTTTATTCCCCATTCTTCCTCGGGTACAGATTTGTTTTACTGCAACTTCAGCTATCCGAGGTTTTTCCAAACGAGTACCACCATTTATATATATATAGATATACACACACACACACATATATATATATATATTTATCACAGGCAAGGTAATACATGGATGAGGTTACTCAGCGTTAGAAACTAAAAAGATTACTTGAAAATTGTTTTCACTTTCTAATGAAGGGTAAGCATGATTTTCAAGTCCTGCATTTGAAAGCAAAATGACAAATTCGAGTAATGGATATCAAAAAACATTTTTGTATGACTACTTGCACCCGTAAACAACACACTGTTTGATATTATTACTTACAACCCTGAAGATGACCTCGGAAGAAGATCGAAAGTACTTGGGAAATGGAAAATAAAAATGACTTTCATAGTTATAGCACATATCTCACATCATTTAATTGCAATACACGGAAGTTTATCCGTGAGTATGAAAGAATTTTATTAAAAGTAAGCAGACATAATATCTGTAATTTATTTAATCAGACATTCCTAATATACATATATTTTAAGACATTTTTATGTTTAACATTCTTTTTATAGATACAAATATTTAAGTAAATGCACTGTTTATAATAAACAGTATTAAACAGCTTTTACCGGCCTGAATGTCCGAGAAATTTTCATAGAAAATATTCGTCCTCCGACAGGATTCGAACCTGTATCCTATACGGAACCATTATTTAGCTTGATATGCCCTTACCGATTTGGCCACGAAGGAGCGTTCGGTTGGCAAGGTCGAGTTTACTGTATTTAAACTTTAATCTTCCATGAATCTCTCACGTACATTTATGTCTTCTCATACAAAGCTAAAGCGCTCAAGGGTGTTATGTGGTATATTAACTGCTGACAAGTTGCTTTTCAGCTTGTTTTTGTATCTTAGCCATGGAAGGCCTACATTCCTGTCGCCCTGATCTAACTGGCTGTATATGAGGATCTTGGGTATCCTGTCATCAGACATTCTCAAGACATGACCAGTCCACCGTAACTGAGACTGTATGATAAAAGTCTCGATTCCTCCAATATTACACCTGTTAAACAGGTCTACGTTAGATGTCCTATCTTGAAGCTTAACTCCACAGATTGCACGCAGACAGCTTTTATGGAAAACATCTAGCTCGCGTATATGGTACCTGTATGGAGTCCATGACTCTGAGCCATACAAAAGGATGGCAAGTACAACAGCTCTGTAAACCCGATTTTTCGTATCCAGTCGAATACCCCGCTCATTCCACAAGCGATGGCGAAGTTTGCCGAAAGCACTGGTAGCCTTAGCAATCCGATGCATGATTTCATCATCTAAAGTTCCACTGTAATTGACTTTGCTACCAAGATAGGTGAAAGACTTTACATAGTTCAGGGCTTTGTCTTCTACTCTCAATAGTCTCCCTGGAAATTTGTAGACTGGTGGTTTTTGCATCGGAGTAGGACAAGGTTGGTGCACAGGTTCAGTTTACTTTATGCTAAGTGTAAGACCAAATGCTTTACATACAGCAGAGAAACGATTTATTAGATGTTGGGCCTGCTCAAAGGATGTCGCTACAAGAGCCACATCATCAGCAAACAGCAAATCACGAATAATATGCGTACGAAGGTGGGTCTTGGCTTTGAAGCGCTGATGATTGAAGAGACCACCAGTTGTTCGAAACTGAAACTGGACGCCACTCTTTGTGTCTGCAAGTGCATATTTCAACATCACCGAGAAGAAAAGGGAAAAAAGGACAGGGGCCATGACACAACCTTGCTTGGTGCCATTTGTGACATTAAAGGATTCTGACATCATACCATCAGACACGATGTTAGCTTTCATTCCTTCATGAAAGGAGATGATCACCTTTAGCATGTTTTCAGGGATGCCAGTTTCCTCAAGACTCGCCAAAGAGCCTTGATTCGTTCTTATATATATATATATATATATATATATATATATATATATATATATATATATATTATTTAAAAAATGATAACATAAATATGTTATAAAATCACTACAAAAATAGCCAATTTGTTTCAACACCTCTTGTGTCTTATCAAGTAATGATGTTGAATGTAGATTGTAGAATAAAGGTTTTAAAAGGTTCAAATTAATTAACCCCCCTCGTAAGGGGAGACGCTGTTACAGAAGCTGGAATGACCAATCAAAATACAAGTATACGAGAATTCAAAAAACTTGTAAACGAAGTAATAATAATTTTAACTGCTTTAAAGTTGGGTTTATACTAAAATAGAATTTATTCTAACTAATAAGTATTAAATTGTACGAAAAAATTTGAAATTAAAATTAAAAACTACCCATTTCAAAAATGTAAATTTAATCTATATTAAGTTTAAAATTTTTAAAGTATTGAGTAAAAAAGAAAAAATACATATATTATTCTAATCATTTTGTTTCTATTGAAATAACGTTGGAATAAACGTTAAGATCGACTGCCCTTAACTTAATGAAATACAAGTGTATACATGGGATTATGACATCTTGCGAAAGAAAATACAAACACAATCAGATTATAATACATTAGCACGCAGACATATTTAGATATATACACACACAAAAAAGTAACGAGACAGGATATATATATATATATATATATATATATATATATATATATATATACATGTGTAAAAATATATAGAAAATAGGAAAGAACTTGTTAGGTAAATAATCCAAAGTTCTTTAGTATTTTTGTTATTATTTTTAAAAATAGTGCTCGATACAAAAGTAGAGCATAAATATAATCATTTATTTAAAAATATGATTCCAACGCTACAAGGATTAGAAAGAAGTAAATCTATATTTTTTAAGGTTTTATTGAAATTTTATTTAAGTTTCTACATGTCCTCCATCATTAGCAATACAAAAGGGTAATACGATTTTGCAGTTCACGGAAAACATTTGCCAACTGATTTACAGTGACGCCTGAAATCACATTAGTTATTTTAGCTATACTTAAAACTAGGTACATTAAACTTTATAACATTTTTTATACATTATTTCTATCGCAAATACAAATAAAGTTATAAATGTTTTAAAGTGCACACGAACTTTATGGACACCCTATATATATATATATATATAACGATTTTAAATGTGTCTTCCGTTTAAGCGTCTAATGATTTTTTCTTTCAGATTTAACAACTTAAGTCTTTGGCAGTTTCAACTATGAAAAGATTAACAATCAAACAACGTCTTGAAGTTATCGAAGCGTATTACAAAAATGGACGTTCAAACAGAAATGCAATGAGAAATTCCCAGGTTGCATCATCTCTCGAAACAGCGAAGTCAATTGACCACCAGGATCGTTCGACTTGACGCCTTTAGATTTCTTCCTTTGGGGGTCATCTCAAAAGTAAAGTCTATACCATCAAGCCAACAACAATTCAATAGTTGAAGGATCAGATAATAAGGCATATAGGTGAGATCAAGGATCAACTATGCAGAGACGTCATCAAAAATTTTGACCATCGAGTGGAGGTGTGCCGCTGAAGCCTTGGCCGACATTTGGGCGATATTATTTTTCACACATAATTGCCATGACTTTAAATAGCATGATCCAATAGAGAAATGCTTAATTTGTCATCAATAACACTGATTTATTTACTGCTGACTTTGATCTGTCTTCATGAAAAATATCTTGAAATACTAAACAGTGTTTTTTTTTTCAATAAAATGATTTTAACCATGGTCTCCAGACAACTTCAGGATCTCCAGCATCTTTTCTGGACGGTCTCCTTGTTTAAGTTGGTGAATGCTGCCATAATCCTTGCCTTTAGTTCATCTTTGGTGTTACAAGAATTTTTGTTGGTCTATCCCTCACATAATAAACAGAGAGAATCCGCGAAAGTTTTTGGTTGTCATGTAGATTTTTTTAAAATATATATTATGCTTTATTTTCCATAATGTTTAACATCAAGAATATTTAACATCGAAAATGTTTAACCTCGAAAAACATAAGGAAAATTAATTCCTTTTAATAATATGTGGAAATATCCACTCTTTGCCTGAAGAAGGCATCGAGACCCGAAATACGTATTGCATATTCATGAAAAATAAAGCATATTTTTTTTTAAAAATCCAAAAATACAAGTGTATGACTGGTTCCTCCTGCTTGTGAGGCATGGTTCAGAGTCCTGTTGTCAGACATAGGCTCTTCTAGCAGCCACCCTCTTGACCCAGGGAAGCACTACCTCCTCAAGGCACTTGAAGATGTTGAGTCTGAGGCCCTAACCAACAAATTTGGGAATCAAACAAACACTTTCTATTCTCTTGTATCAACAATTTTGTTGTATTATCAGTCATATCAAGTGATGGTGTCGAATGTAGAATTAGGGGTTTGAAAAGGTTCAAATCAACCTAACACCCCTCCAAAGGCGAAACGCTGTTACATAAGCTGCAATGACCAATCAAAATGCAAGTATATGAAAATTGAAAAAAAAAAACCTGATTGTTTATAATCATTAATGCCTTAATGTTAATGTTACACTAAGATAGAAATCATTCAAAATGATTAATCTTAAATTTTACTATAAAACTGAAAAGAAAAAAGAAATATATATATTGTTGTGTATGATACACCTAATTTACATAAGTGGAGTACCGACCATATAAATATGGGTTGGTACCGGAAGACGACGGAAGATTAAGAGATCGAATCCAGAGACTCTGCCCGACTGCGACTTAGTCAACCCATTCTGCAGGAACAGTCTTCCCAAGAATATACCAAAACTACCTGTAAATATTGTGTACCTTTTTTCATTGTTTCAATACATTTTGTTACGTACATTTTGTGTTGTATTATTATTATTCCATGCTTATTCAAGCTTCAACATATATATATATATATATCGAGTAAAATTGCCCAAAGCGTGTAACAGCATGAGATAATTATCTATCTCGCACATCTGTTATAATGATACAGCTAAATTTGATAGGTGTGTCCGAAATGTCCGACTTTAGAGTCTCGATCTTCGAGCTTCAGTTTAGTCAAAAGGCTAATATATAATTAATATCATCCATCTTATTACCAATATTGTTACCATTTTATCTTCTTATTCCGCAAATTTCATTAACAGGCCTCTTATATATATGGTGGACTCTCCTGTCGTATTCGACGTATGAGGGTCAAGCAGATCAGTTCCTAGGAACCGACAGCCCTGACACCAGCAGATATGATTTGTGGTGTAGGCTTTGTGCAGAACCAACAACACACTTTGAAGGACCGAATACAGAGACCTGGTGTAATACGTGCCACAAGGTCCCCAAACGACTCTCCGCAGGTTTTGAAATCAGAGTTTTCCTTTTCCTAGACCGGTAGCCGTACAAGGCTATAGAACTCAGTCTTCCCTGCTATTTACCTATAAAAAAAATTAACGCTATATTGTTATTTTCAAAAATAAATGCACGACGTTGCGTGTAATAGAGAAGAAGAAGAAGAAGAAGAAGAAGAAGAAGAAGAAGAAGAAAAAAAAAAAACAAAGTTGAAAGGTGAATTCGAAGGTAAGGATGTAGAAAGGGTAGGTGAAGATTTGGAAAAGAGAGAAGAAGAAGAAGAAGAAGAAGAAGAAGAAGAAGAAGAAGAAGAAGAAAAAGCAAAGTCATTGTATATGTATTGGTGTGTGTGAAGCGTAATTGAAATGTACATTACGTTTTTTAACCATCCTCATATGTTCTTAAGAGGAATTTTCTAATATGTAAGCAAGGACTTAACACTTCGGATTTCTGGTTTAAAAGGTTCTTTGGATCCGGAAATGCCATAATTGCTAATTTCTCCTTTTGGCAGAAGTTGCAATGATTGCTGTGATTTGCTCTTTTTTTAAAATTTTCATCTTTACAATAGGATCCCTGTTGTTTTTTTTTTTTTGTTTTTTTTTCTTTCAAATTCCACACATAGCTAGTTTTAAGAGGTCATTTGATAAAAAATCGTCTCAGGATACCGTTAGGTTGAAACCAAATTACCATTTAACTGGCCTCCTGATTTTTTAAAGTTATATATATATATATATATATATATATATATATATATATATATATATATATATATATGTTCTCACTTTTTTCTTTCTATAACTAGTTGATTTTTCAATTTTTCATATCCACTGGACCCAACAATGGCAGTAGTACGACTAAGTTTTCATGAAAGTAAATTTGTTATAAAGAGTTACTGGAGTCAGGAAAATATCAAAGATGTTCCAAGACAATTTCGAAGACAGTTTCACAGGGATACATCAATTCGACGCACCATTGTTTTCATCAGGGATAAGTTGGAGGCCGGCGGAACTGATCACGCCATCCACAAGCAAAATTCAGGAAGAGCCAAAGAAGTAAACGCTCCTCCAGTCTCTAAAGACAGTTGGAGGACAAATGGTTATCGTCAGTTGGAATATTTGTAAACAATTTTCCAAAAGGGAACACTGCTAAGAGCTACAAAGAACAGGAAGTTTTGGACAGCCATGATCGCACACTTCATGTGGGAACATTGTACAAAGAAGAAGAAGAAGAACGACAACAACAATAGCAACAACAACAGCAACAGCAACAGCAGCAACAACAACCAGCGGAAGAAGAAGAAAAATAACAACAACAAAAACAACAGCAACAATAACAACAACGACAAAAACATCAAGCGGAAGAAGAAGAAGAAGAAGAAAAAGAAAAAGAAAAAGAAAAGAAGAACAACAACGAAAGAAGCGTAAAAAGAACAACAAAAACATCAAGCGGAAGAAGAAAAAGAAAAGAACAACAACAACGAAACAAGCGGAAAAAGAACAACAACAACAACAACAAAAACAACAGCAACAACAATAAAAACAACAACAAAAATATCAAGCGGAAGAAGAAGAAGAAAAAGAAAAGAAAAACAACAAAATAAGCGGAAAAAGAACAAGAACAAAAACAACAAGAATAAATGCAACAACAACAACAATAACGATAACAATAACAACAAAAACAAAACATCAAACGGAAGAAGAAGAAGAAAAAGAAAAGAACAACAACAACGAAACAAGCGGAAAAAGAACAACAACAACAAAAAAAAACAGCAAGCGGAAGAAGAAAAAGAAAAGAAGAAGAACAACAAAAACAACAATAACAACAACAAAAAAAAACACCTCAAGCGGAAGAAGAAGAAAAAAAAGAACAACAACAAAACAAGCGGAAAAAGAACAACAACAAGAACAAAAACAACAAGCGGAAGAAGAAGAACAACAACAACAATAACAACAACAATATCAACAACAAAAACAAGAAGAAGAGACGACGTAGAAGGAGCTCGAATAATAAGAAGAAGAACAACAACAAAAAACAAGAGGAGGAAGAAGACGGAGACGAAGAACAACAACAGCAATAGGAAGAAGAGAAAGAAGAACACGTAGAAGAAGAAGACGGAGAAGGAGATGGAGAAGAAGAAGAACAACAACAATAATAACAACAAGAAGAAGAAAAATTAAAGAAGCACAAGAAGTGGGAGAAGAAAAGGGCAAACAAGAAGAATTTAAAACGAATCTGCGGATAAATAAATAACATTTGATTTTTTACGGTTTATCAACCTTTGAAAAAGGTAGAGACTGTCCGTTATTGACATCCCAGTCGACAACCAGCAGACATCTACCATTTTCAAAAATTCCATACTAAAAAATACCATAAAAAAAAGACATTATTAATAGCGTAGTATTTTATTGTTGACGATAGATGATGAGGACATTTTGAGGAAAAGGGCAAATATTTATCACCTAACAATGTAAGGAAACACTTTCTTTTTTTTTTCTTCTCTAATTTTTTTTTTTTTTTTTTTTACATCTTACATCAAGTCATGAATGTAAATTAAAGAGATTTCCCAAGGGCCGCACACAAAAAGGACCCTTGTACTATCGTAGGAGAATTATTTTTCTTGTAATAGAAATATGGAGAGCAGCGTTCAATAATAAAAAAGACAAATAGAAAAATAATGTATTCATTACGATACCTTTTCTGGTCGAAAAACCTTTACATTATGGATATCGCGTTTTTTTATTTTTCGACATATATATTTCTACGTGAGACAATGACGTATAAATGATATATATATATATATATATATATATATATATATATATATATATATATATATATATATATATATATATATATAAAAGAGAGAACAGTAAGATACATAACCCGGTGTCCTTATAGATATTTTTATTTATACAAAATAGTGCTCAATGTAAATTCAAAGAGCATTAATATTATAAATTAATTGATTTAAAATATGTTTTTTTTTCGCTACACAGTTCTAACCATGTTTCAAAAATGGAAGTTAAAAGCCCTGAATTTAATTTTTTGTAATTAAATTAAAGACATTAGTTCCATTTCATCATCAAGCGAATTTTGGAGTAACTTTTAAAATAACTGGGTTTTAAATACACAGCTATATATATATATATATATATATATATATATATATATATATATATATATATATATATATATAGTTGGATCGATGTGGTTTGTGATCCTGGGTTTCACGCTATTTGCGGTCGTCAGACAAATTGATTAATTGTAAAATTTTGGATTTATATATGATTGCGTATATCGGTGTTTTTAAGTACCGCGCATATATAATATATAAATAATATATATAAAAAATTGCATATATATATATATATATATATATATATATATATATATATATATATATATATGAAAATTTCTCATAGCTAACCTGTAGAAAAGACAATATAAATGACAATAGGAAAACTGTAGTAGTTGCCAAGGCGTTTCATCAAATGTGGACTTTCTCAAGGCAAAAAAACGAACAAAAATGATACATCTATATATATAAAATATGTTTGTATATATATATATACACACATTTTACATATATATATATATATATATATATGTGTGTGTGTGTGTGTGTGTGTGTGTGTGTGTGTGTGTGTGTGTGTTAAAAAGAAGTAAGAAACCGCAAACTTAAAAAGAAAAATATGCTTTATTTTGCATAAGTTTGCAATACGTGTTTCGGGTCTCATGACCTTCTTCAGGCAAAGAGTGTATATTTCCACAGCATATTAAAGGAATTCATTTTCCTCGTGTTTTCCGATATTAAACGTTTTCGATGTTAAATATTCTTGATGTTAAACATTATAGAAAATAAAGCATAATATATATTTTAAAAAAATCCACATGATAACAAAAAACGTTTGCGGTTTCTCTCTTCTTTTTATTGTGTATACTTTTCTCTCACTGTATATATATATATATATATATATATATAAACTTTAAAAATGAGGAGGTCTGTTGTATCCGCTACGTAGGTTTCAACTTCACGGTATCCTCAGACGACGTGGGGAATGTGAAGAAGAAGAAGAAGAAGAAGAAGAAGAAGAAGAAGAAGAAAAGCAAGTGTATTGTAAATTGAAAATGGTGGGGAGGTAATTTTTTTTTCTGTTGGCAGTGGCTCAAAATATGGTTGTGATCGTTGTACCGTTTTGAACAGGTATCCGTTGATAAGGTGGAAAATTTAAAACAAATCAAAACCATCAAAACAATTAGCGATTATGACATTTCCGGATTTAAAAAAAAATCTTTTAAACCAGAAATCCGAAATCTTAAGACCTTTTGTACATATCAGAAAATTTTTCTTAAGTGCATATGAGGCTGAATAAAAAAAGTGATTTAAAACCACTCCCCGACCGATGAATTTACAGTACATTGGCTTTTTCTTCTTCTTCTTCTTCGTCGTCGTTGTCGTCGTCTTCTTCTTCTTCCTCTTCTTCTTCTTCTTCTTCTTCGTCGTCGTCGTCGTCTTCTTCTTCTATATATATACGTGCATGCGAGGAAATATTATTCAGCGAAAAAATAGAAAAATGCTCTGATTGCTGACATGTATACATTCACGAGACATTCACGAGAAATTTTCGCTACACTTCCGATCTTTGAATTTCAACATACAAATGCGTTCGTATATAGACAACAGCACCCATATACATACATATGTCAAATCCCATACTGTCCAAATATGTTTATGTCTGTATGAGCCCCGGTGGACGAGCGAGTGTGTATGTGTGTCTGCGTACCTCATCGGGTGTACGGACATGCATGTATGTTTGCGTTAGCCTGAGTGACATCACGATGACGATCCCCCCCACTTCCATAATAACACCAATACACGCAATCTGCATAAACCCAAAATTTTTAAAAAATTAATCAGTTTGTCTGACGATCGCAAAAGCGTGAAACCCAGGGTCACAAGCTCACATCAATCCAACCAAATATTTATATAAATATATATATATATATATATATATATATACACGATATATATATATATGTGTGTGTGTGTGTGTGTGTGTGTATGTTTGCAGTTTCTCTCTCTCTCTCTCTATATATATATATATATGTGTGTGTGTGTGTGTGTGTGTGTGTGTGTGTGTGTGTGTGTGTGTGTGTGTGTGCAAATATATAGAAAAATAGGAAAGAACATGTTAGGTAAATAATCCAAAGGTCTTTAGTATTTTTTTATTTTTTTTATTTTTAAAAAACAGTGCTCAATACAAAAGTCGGGCCTTAATTATAATTATAAATATTTTTTTATTAAAATATGATTCCTTCGTTACATAAGAGTTCTCATGTTTCAAAAACAAAAGCCGAAAGCTCTGTTTCATCCTCAAGCGAAATTTTTTGAATCACAAATTAATGAAGCCTACGCATCTTTGTAAGCAGATTCATTCGTAGAATTAATTACTATGGAAACGGCTGAAGCGACCAGTCCAATAGGGAGCGTAAGGGTTAACAATTTGTATTAATATATCAGTCACTCTCGGAAGGAAGCCAAGCCAAGTCAGGGCTGGGGTATCCATTTCAAAGCGAATGATGACATTCCTATACGCACATTGTCTAATCCGTCTTAACGACATAGAGTTATTGGCACCATTTTACGCCGTTAAGTGTCTAAAGATTTATATATATATATATATATATATATATATATGTAAGTAAATATATGGATATAGATCCGACAGTATGGAGAAAAATATACGGAAAAAACAAAACAAAAATCCTAATATGCGATTATGCTGTTTTAATGTTTAATGTCAACGTCGGACGTTTCGGTCTCATAGACCATCTTCTGGAGATATTCATAAAACATAATTAACATAGACCATATACAACTCAAAATAAAATTCTTTTCGTTTTTCATTCAAAATACTCAAATTTTAGGAATACGTTTTCACAATATCGTCCACGTGACGACGACGTGATCATATTTAAACGGAACGCTGATCTTATAAAAGATTTCAGTTATCTGTTTGGATTTGAATTGTATTGTTTTTATGTACATCGTCTTTTTCATGTTGAATTGTATAATGGTCTATTATTTGTTATGTTTTATATGTTATATGAATATGTCCTGCCCAATAGACCCTGTAAAAACATCATCATCAGCTATGCCTGATTCTATAGTTTTGCCACTATTTACGGTTTTTCGATCATATCTCATCCTTAATTTTAAGGCTTGACGGATTTCTCCTTTGCATTCTTTGCTACAGCTGCAATGGATTCTGTACACGTAGTTCTTAATCATGATTTTTCTGTAGCGCCGAACTGCTTGTGATATATTGTTCTGATTTTAAACGGACCGTATGTCGGCTAATAATGACCACTTTCTGGTGTTATTCGGCTCCGAGTTCGTGAGTACTTTTTCACTTCATATATGATCAGCTATGCCTGATTCCATAGTTTTTCCACGAATTACGGTTAATTATGACCACTATCGGCTCGAAATGACAAATCGGAATGCCGAGTTCGAATTCAGCCGGGTTCGTCACGTTCACTTACGCAAAGAAACGAGTGGGTTCACATCTTGAGAAAGGTGTGAATCCACATCTTCTCTCCCTGTTTACTCGTTCAATATTAGAAGTGACTGGATTGCATTGGTTGTCAACCAATCTACCGCAGATAGAAGCAGCAGCCTCCTGCGGAAATATTTTCTGATTGTCAGCCAGGAATTGAAAGAGACATGATCGTCCAAGCATGTATCATGTATGGCACTTAACTGACTGATATGCAAACCATTGTCCAGATCTTCGTTTCGGCCTTTGAACCTTCTAGCTGTATGGCACTAAACTGACGGTTGATGACGACCAAGTACGATTAACCTTGTGTCAATCCAAGACAAATTTGGTAAATAGAAGTAACACATGGCACAGTGGATAAAGGCGTTTGTTAGATCCAGTGACAGGACCCAAAGAGTGTGAGTTCAATACCCGGTTAAGGCAGTGGAGAACTTGGAAAGGAGAATTAACAGGAGATAACTGATAACTGACATCCATTAAAACATGGCACATGGAACTAGAACAGTCTACCCCAGTGAGCGAAATAAAAGGTTCAGTTCGACATTCCAACCACCTGAAAGAAGGCCGGAAACGTAAACGGCCGAAACGTTGTAATAAATATTCAACGATGCCGAAAGTCCGTATAATGTAAATAAGTAATAATACCATCATCTCAGAAATATAGACAATAAAGAAAGAAACGTTGATAATGAATATGGCCATAATGATAAATAATAGTCTGAATAATGTAAATAGTGTACATAATACCTCATCTCAGAAATATAGACAGATACTGAAAGGCCGAAACATTGTAATAAATATGGCAATAATGATGAGGACAATAGACCGAATAATGTAAATAGTGTACATAATACCTCATCTCAGAAATATAGACAGATACTGAAGGGCCGAAACGTTATAATAAATATGGTAACAAAGATGAGGACAATAGTTGAATAATGTAAATAGTGTACATAATACCTCATCTCAGAAATATAGACAGATACTGAAAGGCCGAAACGTTGTAATAAATATGGCGACAAAGATGAGGACAATAATCCGAATAATATAAATATTGTACATAATACCTCATCTCAGAAATATAGACAGATACAGAAGTGATTTTGTATTCAATTGTCAAGTCTCATCATTTTTTTAAAATCTGATTAATGTTTTTTCCACTCATTGTAGACAAAGATTGTAAATATTTTATGAGGATCATTTTTTTTATTTGACTCTTTACTTTATTTCTGTTTTTTTTTATATCCATCCCTATCAGTTCGTATGTTTACAATTTCCCTACTAGTCTCGTCGATTATTTATAAAGCCAGAAAGATTGCAATAACATAAGTTGGCGATATTGTTTTATCATTTGCTTATTTATTTCCCCATATTTTTTTTCTGAATATCTGAGAACGACAGATTTCTTTCTTGCCCGCAGTATTTGCTTTTTAAATGATAACCTACCTTTCTATGCATCTGGGTCTTTGTTTCATTGGTCAATAAAATGCAATATTCTTCGAATTTATTTAATAAATCATTGCCAATTAATTTTAATTTTTATTACTAATTTAGATCGTATTGCTTTTGATTTTATTATTAAATTGTTAATATGAGATGTAATACGATTTTCTTTTAAATAGGTATCACCCCATGCAAGGCAATAAAGCCACTAAGACACAAGGGTTTACAGGGTGTGGAAGAAATTAGGAACAGAAACATTAATAATGAACGGGAAGAGGAAAGAGTAATCAGGAGGACAGTAGATAGCGATTGACATTGAATTTGGATTTCTGTAGATTAAATTTGGATGGAAAGCATGTACTCAGATGGGAGATCTACAAGCAAGGTATTAAAGCCACTAAGACACAGGGATTTACAGGGTGTGGAAGAATTAGGAACAGAAACATTAATAATGAGCCGGAAGAGGAAAGAGTAATCAGGAGGACAGTAGATAGCGATTGACATTGAATTTGGATTTCTGTAGATTAAATTTGGATGGAAAGCATGTACTCAGATGGGAGATCTACAAGCAAGGTATTAAAGCCACTAAGACACAAGGATTTACAGGGTGTGGAAGAATTAGGAACAGAAACATTAATAATGAGCGGGAAGAGGAAAGAGTAATCAGGAGGACAGTAGATAGCGATCGACATTGCATTTAAATTATTGCAGATTAAAGTTGGCTAGAAAGCATGGAAACGGAAGGGAGTTTCACAAGAAAGGCAACAAATCCACTAAGACGCAAGGGGTTACAGGGTGTGGAAGAATTACTGACCAAATAGCGAAAGAAAGACAATCAAAGCGGTTATTTCAATGAATTTGCATGAATTGTTGGGACAATTGTATTAATATATATTAAGTTGTTGAAAAATAATTTCTTTTTTTTTTATTTCGAATAATATGTGAAAAATTTCAACAATCTACGCCAAACCCAGTGAACTCACTTCAAAGATTTTCTAAAAGCTTGTCAACTATATAATGTAGTTCATTGACTGTACTAATACCAGGTACCTTTAAGATGTTTCTAATCTTGGGTAAATGATGGCACTCGGGATTTTCGCATCAGCCTAATATGGAAATGACATTTAGGGAAAACAATCGGATCACAATTTAATTTCCCTTTTATTCATGTGAAAGGGCTAAGCTTTCGTATATACAAGATTGACCCTGACGTGGATGCATATGTCAATTGGATTACGTGGGTCTTTTGCAATTTGTTAGCACCATCACTCAATGATATCAACAAACATTGAAGGGAATGAATGTAATTGATATTTCTTCTTATTCTTTTTCTTTCTTTCTTTCTTTCTTTCTTTCTTTTTTCTTTGTCTCTTTTTTTTCTCTCTCGTACGCTTTCATTGATTTCGCTCTTATTTCATTTCAGTTTTTCTTTCCTTTTTTTCTTCTTTGCCCTCTCTTTTTTTTTCTACTCAGTTCCTCCTCTTTTCTTCTTCTTCTTCTTCTTCTTCTTCTTCTTTTTAATCTTTCTTTCTTTGTCTCTTTCTTTCTTTCTCGTTCGTGGTTTCGCTCCTATTTCTTTTCTATTTTTCTTTGCCCTTTTCTTCTTTTTCCTCTCTTTTCGTTTTTTTTACTCAGTTTCTCTTCTTTTCTTCTTTTTCTTCTTTCTTTCTTTTTCTTCTTTCTTTCTTTCTTTCTTTCTTTCTTTCTTTGTCTCTTTCTTTCGCGTACGCTTTCATTGATTACGCTCCTATTTCAATTAAATTCTTCTTCCATTTTTTTTCCTGTTTTTTCCTCACCTTCTTTCCTTTTTTCTGCTCAATTCCTCCTCTTTTCTTCTTCTTCTTCTTCTTCTTCTTCTTCTTCTTCTTCTTCTTCTTCTTTCTTTCTTTCTTCCTTCGTCGTAGGCTTTCATTGATTTCTCTACTATTTTATTTCAATTTTTCTTTCCTCTTTTCTTCTTTTATCTCACTTTCTTTTTCTTTTCAGTTCCCTCTTTCATCATCATCATCATCATCATCTAATTCTTTTTCTTCTTCTTTTTCTTCTTCTTCTTCTTCTTCATTTCTCTTCAGATTGTTCTCATTTTATTTCTCGTTCTTTCTTTCTGCTTTGCATTTTTCTTTCCTCTTCTTCTTCTATTCTTCCTTTACATCTCTTTCTTCTTCTTCTTACGAAACTGGATTTTCAGAAGATGTCGGCACCCAAAAGTCTAACTCGAGACCGGAAGTGGCTCTCGCCGCGTATGCATTAACAGAGAGGTTTGTCCTGCTCTTAGAACGAAACTTCTACCCAAAAGTATAGGCAAACTGTATGTACGATATGGAAAATTAGAATAACATGAAACCGGGAGGAATGTTCACTTAATTTTAGTAACATTGCTAAGTTTCATTATCATTATATTATTATTATTATTATTATTATTATTTCCTTCCGGGTCCCAACCAGAGACCTAAGTTCAGAAATGGCTTCATGACAATTTCCACTGATCATTTTTATGAAAACAAAACAAAATCTGAGATAACACATATTTTTCATAGATAAAGTTTTTTTTGTAATATGTGAGCTGTCGTTGTATGTACATTTTTTTCAGCCTTTATTACTGAATAAACATTCTTATTTCTTTCATGTTGTTTAATACTGTGACGTCACTTGGTCCAGGGTCGAATCCTTTGGTCACGACGCCAACTGTGACGTCGCTCCTCCTGGTCGCAGCGTCGACTCTGTCGCTCGATCTCGTTCGCGGCTCCAACTGTGACGTGACGTTTTTGCCGCGGCGTCAGCTGTTCGCTCCTCGCTGCTCCAAGTGTGACGTTCCAACCCTTTGGTTAGATGATTACCAGCCTCGCCGTTCTCAACTCGCTTCCAACACCTGGTTACTAGGGTAACTGTACTGATCTCCGGTCTGCATACCCACGTTGTGATTAGATCTTAGACAGACGGGATCAAACAGGGATTGGGGCCGTATGCAAGCTGAGTTCGACGGGGTGGCAACACACAAGTAAAAGAAAAAACTCACGAGGCCAAAAATTACTGATAAAAAAAGGGTAACAACCTTTTTATATCTAATGTTCGTTACATAAAAATTATTCTTACTTCCCGACCCGCTTTGTGGACTGTGGCACCAAGCTTCTATCATACAACTTAAAGACTTCGAGTTGCCTACTCTCTAGAATTTTGTATGTCGGAGTGTGGTTTAGTTTCGACACTGGGCGCTAATCTCTACCAGTCGTTCACGGCTGATTCTTCTCTGCGGCTTGAGTTGGACGAGCTTATTCACTTCAGATTGAGTTGGACGAATTTCTTCACTTCGATTTGGGCTGGACGAATCTCTGTTCTTAGGCTTGGTTTGATTTCAACTTCTTCTATGCGTAACTGCAAGTAACTTCTTCTTCTTCCGTCCTGCAACTCTTCTCGCCAAGGTCCGAACTCTTCTCTCTGCCGTCTGAGGTGAACTCTTCTCTCTGCCTTCCGGGGAAGTGAACTCTTCTCGCTGCCGTCCGGGGCTGAACTGATTTCTGTCTGTTTGGCCTGCAACTTCACTGCCTGTCTGGCCTGCAATTCTTCTGCTTGTCTAGCCTGCAGCTCTTCTTCTTGTCTGGCCTGCAATTCTTCTGCTTGTTTGGCCTGCAGCTCTTCTTCCTGTCTGGCCTGCAATTCTTCTGCCTGTCTGGCCTGCAGCTTTACGAGCAATTTTCTTCTCTTCGACTTGGCTGGACGAATTTCTTCATTCTGGATTCTCTTGCCCGCAAAGGGGCGAGTGAACCGGGCCTGCCGCCCGCATTCCAACTGCTCTGGCCGTCTACCCCGCAACTCTCTGATTTCTGTCGAGTGGGGTCCTGCTTTTATTGACGCCGCAACAAACTAGGGTGGGTCTGTCGGCGTCAGGGTTTTCTTGATAATTCCAAAAGTCACATTATTTCTGATTTCCCATTATCGCTCTTATTTTCACCCCTACTTCCTCACAGTGCCTCTGGGTGGGAGATGCATACCTATCTCTCCCGGTCTCTCGTATGTCAGGTGACCGTTTTCGACCAATGGGTCTTGGTCGAGCGTCCTTTCTCCTCTTTCTCGCATATCACGTGACCGCTTTCGGCTAATGAGATTCTGGTTGGGCGTCTCCCGTCCTTCGTGACGTCTCCAATCGGGCGTGGTCTATCCCGGCTTTGTTCTGGGAAAGAGACACCTTGCTAAAAAAACAAAAATCCAATTTGACCTTTTTCGCACGCACGAAAATGACAATCTCGGCCTTTCTCACTTTTTTGGCTTTTTGTCAAAACAGCCCGCCGCTAATTAGATATGACTTCAGGAAGAATTTTTCTCGTCTCGCTGGCGCTTTCTGTGAGCCAAAACAATTGTTTTCACCTCTTTGTTTCTGCTCAGACCTGATAGTCAAAAATCTTAATTATCTGAATTGAAAATGTCTTCACTTCATCATCGTGGGGGTTCTAATTTTCAACAGGTCAGGATCTGTATACAATTCCAGCGGTCACCTTCTCATCCCAAAAGACACCCTTCTCCGATTAATATTTCGTTTTCCATTGTTCTAAAAATCCCATTTCTCCAAATTGATAATGAGCTTCTACACAAAAGTAGGCCAGATGTTTTGACCGATATTTTTATCAATCGTACGTATGTTCATACACTTTTACCATGTCCGTTCACTATCTCTAAACTTATTCTTTCAAATAACAATTTCCATTGTTTTTGAAATTCGGTCAGGCGCGTTGGCCTAGATATCTCTTGACACCTGTTATGACCGGATTATCTATTTCTCCTCCTCTCCTTTTCTTTTCTTTTCCTTTTTCTTTTCCCCTTCTTCTTCCCTTAGGGTCGCCTAAATACAATTAGAGAATTATTCTCAAAACTTAATTATTCTTCGTCTAAATAACTAACAACTGGTTAATAAATCGAATAAAAATTAAATCATATTTCTATGAATATTTCTTTTTAGTTTTTCTAATAATGCAGGGTGCCACATACAGACGATTATCCAGTCTTCTATAGTTTCCAGGTATCTTTGAAGATCGATTGCTTTGGCCTTGTAAGACAGTTCTAGTTGAACTAATCCTCTGCCTCTTTCGGATCTGGGCACATACAGACAATTAACATCGACATTAGGATGATACAAGCGGTTTGCAAGTGACAAGATTCCTCGTTTTGACATTATTATTATTATTAATATTATTATTATTTCTTTTGATTTCTGTTCTATACATATTTACTTCCGGGTCCCAACCAGAGACCTAAGACAGAAATGACTTCATGAGGATTTCCACTGAGTATTTTTGTTAAATTAGAAGAAGAAAAATAAGCAATGAAAGATCGCACACATTTTAAATAGATAAGGCCTTTCGTAATGTGCGAGCTGCACTAGTAAGAACAATTTCTTGTATTTTTTAAAGCATGGGAGCCGAGTGGCCTTAAAGTCAAATCTAATCGATATCGATAATAATTCCAGTTATATTTTGATTGATTGGAAAAGTTTCCGATGGAATCCCTTCAATAAGTCTGTCGGGACCCTTTTCCAATCAGTTCGAGGGCTCCAACTACAACTGGAATTACTGCTGTCCTCATGTGCCACATTTTGGGGATTTCGATTTCAAGGTCCTTGTAGTTTGATAGTTTTTTTTTAAAGACCTTAAAAGATACATTGCAGTCTGCAGGGACTGCCATGTCAAGAGAGACAAGGGATATCAGCGTGTGACATACCTGGTTAGCTTAAGCAGATAGATGACAGAACGTGGTCTGGGAGAGAAAGCAGAGGGAAGGAATTTGCTAAGAGCTGCAAGGGATAAAGGGAGGTGGAGAGCCATGATCGCCTACGTCCTGAAAGGACATGGCACATAAAAAGAAAAAAGGTGTGGCAGTACTTGTGAGGATTTTTTTTATTTCTCTAAGTCATGGACTACCAGGAATCCATCCAATGGGTCTATCGGAACCTTTTTCCAATCAATCCGAGTGCACCAAATACAACTGGAATTATTGATGCCCTCATGTGCCACATTTTTGAGATTTCGATTTCAAGATTATCGTATTTTCATAGTGTCTTGAAGATCTTTAATGGAACATTGCTATCTGCAGGAACTGTCATGTCAATAATAACTCACATTCTGTTCATGTTTTCTTTGATCCCGATGTCAGGCAGATTAGCTTTGATTGTTCTGCCTGTGTGTATTTTAAAGTCCTATAAAATTGTAACAGGTCTTATCCCTGTAACCAGGTCTGGGTGATGTTCATTGTAGCAGTAGTATTACATTTATTATTATTATTATTATTATTGTCTGCTGTCAATATACCTCATAACACCATCGAACACTTGGAGCGGATAGAATGGAGATCAACATGTTTTAGTGAACTCAGCTGTTTTCAATCTTCTCGTCTGAATCGTCTTCAAGAAGCGAGAACAAGATCTAAAAGATCAGCCCATCTAACAGTGATCTCACCCCACAATCTTCACTCTTGCTCCATATGCGGCCTCCTTTGTAAATCACTAGCGGCTCCTAAGTGCCGCTTAAGATTATCGCACATCATTTCATAACCGAATCAATTCGTTAAGTTTTCAGATCTTCATACTTCGAAACTGACGGAAGAGTCCATTATTATTATTATTATTATTATTATTATTATTATTATTATTATTCCCTTTGATTTCTGCTGTATACACATTTCCTTTCCGGGTCCCACCAAGAGACCTAAGGATAGAAATGTCGTCCAGACATGTTCCACTGAGCAATTAAAAAAAACAAAAAAAACTCACACATATTATTATTATTATTATTATTATTATTATTATTATTATTTCCTTTGATTTCTGTTGTATACTCATTTCCTTCCGGCTCTCAACCTGAGAACTAATATCATAAATGGCTTCAAGACATTTTCCACTGATCATTTTTGTTAATGAAAAATAAATAAGATCACACAAATTTTACATAGATAAAGCTCTTCGTAATATATGAACTGTAGTTATGAGTACATTTTTTTTTGTATTTCTTTAAGGTATGGTCTTCCAGGAATCCCTTCGATAAGTCTATCGGTTCCTTTTCCAATCAATCCAAGAGCTCCAAAATGATGTCTTCATGTGCCACATTTTCAAGATTTCCATTTCAATATCCTTGTATTTTCATAGTATCTTTATTATTATAATAATAATAATAATAATTATTATTATTAGTAGTAGTAGTAGTAGTAGTATTTTTTTTTTATTCCAGGTGTGTACTCGTCTCTTTCCGGATCCCTCCCAGAGACCTGAAGTCAGAAATGGCAGCATGATATATTCTACTGAGCAATTAAAAAAGCCCCTCGTAAGTGTGGGCTGTACTCCTGAAAACAATGTTTTGTACTTCTTTAAGGTATGGGCTTCCAGGAATCCCTTCAATGAGTCTATCGGATCCTTTTTCAATGAACCCCTGCGCTCCAAAATGATGTCCTCATGTGCCACATTTTTGAGATTTCCATTTCACGATCTTTGGATTTTCTTATTGTTGTTATTCGTAGTAATAGTATTAGAAGTATTTTTTATTCACATTATTCACATTACCGTTATTTTATTATTATTATTATTATTATTATTATTATTATTATTATTATTTCTTTGATTTCTGGCGTTTACACATTTCTTTCCGGGTCCCGCCCAGGGACCTCTAACGGTTAAAATGGCGTCATGACACTTTCCACTGACAGAAAAAAAAAAGAATTAAATTACATAGATAAAGCCCTTCGTAAGGTGTGGGCTGTACTTGTCATAACAATTTTTTGTATCTCCTTGAGGCATGGACTTCCAGGAATCCCTTCAATTAGTCTATTGGAATCTTTTCCAACCAGTCCTAGGGCTCCAACTACAACAGGGATTGTTGATGTTCCCATATGCCACATTTTCGAGATTTCTATTTCAAGGTCCTTGTACTTTGACAACTTTATTCCTGGTGTTTACACATTTCTTTCCGGGTCCCGCCTGGGGACCTGAGGTTAGAAATGGCATCATGACATTTTCCACTGAGAGAGAAAAAAATATTTTACATAGTAAGGCGTGGGCTGTACCCGTGAGATCAATTTTTTGTATTTCTTTAAAGCATGGTCTACTAGGAATCCCTTCAATGAATCTATTGGAATCTTTTCCGATCAAATTATTATTATTATTATTATTATTATTATTATTATTATTATTTCTTTGATTTCTGGTGTGTACTCATTTCTTTCCGGATCCCGCCCAGAGACCTAAGATCAGAAATGGCATCAGGACATGTTCCACTGACAAAAAATGAAAAAAAAACAAAACATGCACAAACATTTTACATAGATAAATTATAGATACAGAGATAAGTAAGAGTATTTTATGTGCGTGTGTGTGTGTATGTGCTTGTGTGTGTCTGTGCGTGTGTGTGTGTGTAAGGAATATCGTGCTATGTTTGGGTCAGTAATTGTGGCTAGGTTGTTTAAGACTTCAGTATTTTCCCTATAATTTTTCGGTTCTCCAAAATTGTTTGAAATCTCCACGATAGTAATATTGCGATAACGACTCGCATTACTGAAAAGAAGGTTAAATAAATATGAACTCAGACAGTTGTTTTAGAATTTCTCCAAGAAAATCTTGCCATCAACATTTCCTGAAAGAAATGAAAATGCTCAGAGGAAGTAAAATAAGAAAAGGTTATTTCCTTTTTATTTATTTAAAGATAATAAAATCAGGCTACGATGCACAGGCATTTGTAAAATCAATATTTAATATGTATTATCAACAATAATTCAATCCCAAGTGACAGATAAATGAAACGACTAAATAGTTCTTTAAAGGATAATGATGCAGTCAAAAAGTCAACCGAATTTAGCAATATACATGGCGTCTGAATTGGCACCCTCTTTATTTTCAATGTATTTGATATGTGATATTGTGGAAGTTATAAACAAGTGTTTACCTCCGGAATATTTTCTATCTCCCTGGCCAGTCAAGGAATACGAGGAATCTGTAAGCTAAAAATTTAGTCGAGGGAAAATTACAGATTGGCAGATATATATATATATATATATATATATATATATATATATAGATAGATAGATAGATAGATAGATAGATAGATAATGTTCTATCTATCTCACTTGATAACTTCAAACTTATATAAAGACATAGATCTTACCCGAGGTACTTTTTGATTTTTTGCTGCAACTATATATATATATATATATATATATATATATATATATATATATATATATATATATTTTGTGCTGTATCTCTCTCTTCCAGTTTCTTTTCTTTTCTGTGTCTCTTCTAGTTCAGCATCTTACATCTATCTATCTATCTATCTATCTATCTATCTATCTATCTATATATATATATATATATATATATATATATATATTTGTTTTAGCAGCAAAAATCCCAAATTACCTCGGGTAAAATCTATAGTGTATATTATATTAGTGTTGTCAACAATACTTGTTGTCAACATACTCGTTGACAAAACTAATATAATAGCATCATCTACATGCTAAAAAAAAGGCTAAAAATTATGGAAGCCTTATTAATAAAAACAAAAAAACTCTTAATAATATTAACTATGAAAATGAACACAATATCTTGACCGTGTTTTGAAAAATGAAAACATTTTATAAAACATACACACAACAAACTATTTCTTATTTAACAGTTAAAATATTTAATCCTTGAAAATGGCAAAATATATAGCCGAAAGCGCTCGGATAAAAAAAAAAATTTGGCCAGTTTTTATATAATTTATCATCTGAAAAGAAAAAAAAATTATTACAACGCATGAGAATTTGTATAAAATATTAAATAAAAGCACCTTGTCAGTCGTATTTAATGAAATGTGCATATATATATATATATATATATATATATATATATATATATATATATATAAATATATATATTTAAATATGTCTACGGATACATAATTGTATGTAATATAAATATGTATATAAGCTTGCATATGGATATGTGAATTTATTTGTGTATGTATATATGTATATATATATATATATATATATATATATATATAGATATAGAGAGAGAGAGAGAGAGAGAGAGAGATGTGGGGTGTGTGGATATGTGTGTAAATATGTTCGTAAATTTAGATAGGTATGTGTGTATATATATATATATCAATTCATGTATATGGGATTACCTATATGTTTGTATATGGATATGTATATATGTATTTACGAATTTATATATGTCATATGTAGGATAGAGTTGTATGCATATATATGTATCCATGGATGTTTGTTTATGTATCTAGAGTTATAATGGAAGGAAAAAAAGTTTTATTACCTGTTAATCTTACTTTCTCTTGAAATAATTTCTAATTAGACTTGAAAGATTGGAAATTTTACTCATCTGAAGATAATCTCACTTTGAGTTAAATTTAAAAAATGATACTCCTTAACCATTATTCATGATATTAAACTTTAAAATATTTTTTGAAATTTAAACACTTAATTAACCATCTAACGTTAATTGTAAAATTTAAGAAAAAAATTCAAATATGTATAAAGAAGGATACGTATGGAGATATGTAAATATATATGTAATTATTAGTATATGTATATACGTATATACTGATGTATATCGATACATGTGTATGTGGTTATATATGTAATTGTACATGTATATGAATGTATGTGTAGGTGGTTTTACCTAAATATGTATGTGGTGTGCGCAAGAAAAAAGCAGTATTTTTTTTATGATTACGTTCAAATCTTACTCCATCTTGATTTGAAATCTAAACTTTAATTAAAAAATATTTCTCATCTAAAAATAGCTACAAATTAAATTCATATATTAGACTCAAACTGATAAAGATTTTACCTTAACAATCATTCACAGTATTAATATTTTACTACTAATTTGTTTTTTATTAATCTGATATTCGGCTTATATTAAATCCCTAATTTACTTGTGGAGAAGTTGAATATTTAAATAGCTAACAAGCATTAAATTTAATTTCTTTGTAGAGTTCTTTAAATATTTAAATTATTATCAAACGTTAAGATCAGTTTTTATCTATCAGGAAATCCCATAAGTTCTGTCCGAACTTTAACTTTTTGTTAAAATGAACGAAATTTAAAGAGTATTTTATAATGTCTAATCGAGTTGAACATTATTTTTATGTTTAGATGCATTTAAACTGATCAAATTTTATTTCAGAGAAAATTAAATTTTGTTTCATTAAAACCCTGCTAACATGGAAGTACCCAAGAATTATTTGAGGCACATAATGCTTTATGAGTTCAAGAAAGGAAACTCAGCTGCCGAAGCAGCTAGAAACATTTACTCAGTTTATGGAGAGGAATGTGTGAATGAAAGAACTTGCAGAAGATGGTTTGCAAAATTCAGAGGTGGAGATTTCGCCATTGAAGATGAAGATCGAACCGGACGTCCGGTTGAGTTTGATGAAAAGCTTCTTGAAGCAGCCCTTGAAGAAAATCCTGCTTTATCAGTTGAGGAATTGGCAGTGGTTCTCAGTTCAAACCATACAACTGTTCATCGTCATCTTCAACAACTTGGAAAAGTTCCTAAACTTAGAAAAGGGGGGCCTCATGAATTGTCTGAAAACAACCTCAAATCCCGAGTTGACATCTGCTCTTCTCTCCATTCTCGCCTACTTGTTTCACCTTTTTTGGATAGACTTGTGACTGGCGACGAAAAATGGATCTTTTACCGAAATGTTAAGCATCGTAGACAGTGGCTTGGTAAAGGGGAAGGACCCCAGCCACAGCCGAGAAGAGAACTTCATGGGCAAAAGGTTTTTCTTTCAATCTGGTGGGATCGCCAAGGAATAATCCACTTTGAATTCTTACCAGCTAATGCAACAATTAATGCTCAAATATACTGTCAGCAATTAGAGCGTTTGAACCAAGCTTTGAGGAAAAAAAGACCTGCTCTAGTGAATCGAAAAGGAGTGATGTTTCATCAGGACAATGCGCGACCCGACACAGCAAGAATCACGTCACAAAAGATCGAAGAACTTGGTTGGGAGAAAATTCCTCATCCACCTTATTCTCCCAATCTTGCTCCTTCAGACTACTATTTGTTTCGTAGCTTACAGAATCATTTGGAAGAAACAGCTTTCGGAACACAGGAAGAGGTTAAAACTGACATTTGTGAGTTCTTCGAATGAAAGCCAAAAGAATTTTAGAGTAATGGAATTAGTAAGCTTGTTAATGGATGGAAGGAAGTCATAGATAATCAGGGAAAATACATTGTTGACTGAATCTGTAATTAAATGTAACATTCGGTCACTTGTTTTCTTTATTCATAATTCGGCCAGAACTTATGGGATGTCCTGATAAATTCCTAAAGATATACCACCTCTCTCCTTCCTCCAAAAAAACCTACGTAGATCTCTTATCTCTTTACTTCCCCCTTTTGTTTCTTTTTCCCTTTTTTCTTCTTTCTTCCTTTTCCCATATCATTTCCGTTAAGTTGACCTATTAAAGAGGTCAATGTCTGATCCTTACCTCCTCCTTCCTCAATATTAAGTATTGTAATAAAAAGAAATATAAAGATAAATTTTAAACTCTCCCTTCCCTCTCTAAACTCGAGCATGTCTCTCACACCATTCCTCATCACTCTCTAATTCAACTTATATAAGCTTAATACTGCCCATCAAAATTGTAAATTTCTGAATTCATTTTTTCGTTTCACCTTTGAAAGGGAAATCTGAAGATCCAAAGAAAAATAAAATTTCCTGGTGAAATAAATTCTTACAATGGAGCCTTAAACTGTTTTTCATTTAAATTATAATATATATATATATATATATATATATATATATATATATATATATATATATATATATATATATATGTGTGTGTGTGTGTGTGTGTGTGTGTGTGTGTTGTGTGTGTGTGTGCGTGTGTTGTAATGTCCATATAACCTCTCTGATGATGGCTCATGTGAGCTAACTAAAACTTAGAACGTTTCATAACCAAGCATAATACACATTCGTTGTTTGTTATATTTAACTATATATATATATATATATATATGTGTGTGTGTGTGTGTGTGTGTGTGTGTGTGTGTGTGTGTGTGTTTGTGTGTTTATAAATATAAATAAATATATATATATATATATAATTATTTATATATTATATGCACTTGGTACTTAATAGAAATCGCTCAATATCATCAGAGAACATATTATTTGTTGGATAGATGTGAGTTTGTGACCCTACAAACTCACATCTATCCAACTAAATATATATATATATATATATATATATATATATATATATATATATATATATATATATAATAAAAGGCTTAAACACTAATATTCCATGGTCATAATTTATATCATTGAATCGTAAATACAATCCGATTCATCAGACCTACAAATTCAAAAAGAAAACACAAAAAAACAACTCCGGAAATAAAAAGTGTAAGTATGAGAGTGTGGGACGAATGTTAGAGCTATAGAGAGGGGTAACAGACGAGAGAAGGTAGGGATTAAAATTTAACAGAGAGAAGTTTTAGAGAAGTGAGTCAAAGACGGTTGAAGTGAGAGAAATATGAAAGTTGTCGGATGTCTAATACATGTAACCGGAAAAGAGTATACATTTTGTGGTGACACAAACACCCAATAGAGGATCTAATCTTAAAGATCAGAAGAAAAGGGAGGGAGAGGAAAAGAAAAGAAAAGAAGAAGGGATGAGGGAGAGAGATGGGGAGGGGGAACCGAAGAGCATTCATAAAAGGGCCGCTGTGTAATTAAGAAAATTTGACAAAATTAACATCGACTACAGGTTACAAATCAAATATAAACATATAAAAAAATAAATATAACGATTATCTAATCTAGCAAAACATGCGTATATGCACATACACAATAACATATACACATACATACATATATATAGGCGTGTACACACATACACACACATATACCCATGTACACATATACACACATATATATATATATGTATTCATATACATATATATATATATATATATATATATACACATATACACATACATACACATACATATATGTATACATATGCATACATAAAGACACACACTGAATGATCGCGATGTATGCACACTAAAAAGTACTTTTTGAGTTCGTACGAATCCGGTTGAAAATATGCATAATTTATTTACCCCCCCCCCAATACAATTTGAATAATCTTACCTTACTCTTCCTCTTATATTACACTTCATTTTGTGCATTCATATATGAATAATAAAGCCTTAGGTAATCATTTGGCTTATGCCACCTGATTGAAACCATGGTATTGGCTGCTCTCCTAATTAATATATATATATATATATATATAATATAAATGTGGAGACTAAGGTCAACGCCGAACGACAGCAATCTGTTTCATACTTGAACGCAATATTAAAGCCATGTAATTTAACTGCATTCAAATATGAAAAAGACTCTCACTGCTCTGAGTTGACCGTAAATTTTATATTTACATATGCTCTGTCCCTGTTATTGAGCACTTTTACACACGAATATATCATACCATAAAACTATATATTTTTATCATCGTATATAAAGGGTGTTTCATTAAGACAGATTATATATGAAGGGTGTTTCATTAAGACGGATTATATTTAAGGGTGTTTCATTAAGACGGATTATATATGAAGGGTGTTTCATTAAGACGGATTATATTTAAGGGTGTTTCATTAAGACGGATTATATATAAAGGTGTTTCATTGAGACGGATTATATATCAAGGGTGTTTCATTAAGATGGATTATATATAAGGGTGTTTCATTAAGATGAATTATATATAAAGGGTGTTTCATTAAGACGGATCAAAGTCAGCAGTAAATAAATCAGTGATATTGGTGAAAATTTATTTATTTCTATATTGGATCATGTCATTTAAGTCATGGCAATTATGTATGAAAAATAATATCGCCCAAATGTCCGCCAAATCTGAAAGAAAAAGAAAAAAAATCATTAGACGCTTAAAGTTAATTCTCATTAAAATCTGTTCAAGTTATTGGAACACTCTTTATAAGGACAAAAGCCCTTCAATGTGTTGCAACGCATAGCAAGTATTTTTACTCTATAACAATCATTATTGAATAGTGAAATCAATTTAATCACGTGCTCCATACTTTCGGCCACGTGGTACATCTAACATATGCTTACTAAATCACTATGCAGTCGCTTTCTGGATACTTCGACGTGGTATAATTGGCAGCATGTGCGCTATGCAACCGGCCATATGCCACATCTAAGCTACGCTTAATAAATCACTTAGCCCTCCGACATAGTGTAATGGTTAACAAGCTTGTTTCGCAAGCTCAATTACAAAGGAGTAGTGTGTTCACGCCAGATTGGGTGCGCTATAGTTGAGTTTGGGATAAAGATATATATATATATTGAGTGAAATGATGTTATGAATTAAACAGTTTTCTTTGGATTTTAAACTTTTTTAAATCATGCATGTTGGCTTGGGAAAGTAATAATTCTTTCAGGAATTAAAATATTGGAAAATATCCGATTCGCAGACCTATATTTTGATAAGATTCTATAGCGCCACTCTCGAGAATTCCCCGTCTAAGTTATGTTCTCCTTTTTTTTTCTTTTTTTTTTTTTTAAGCATTGTGCCCCAAGCAAGGCGTGAAGCCACTAGGATGCAGGGGGTTGCGGAAGATTTGGAGCGAGAGCAGATAAGAGTGATAAGAGAAAGGAAGAGGAGAAGGATAGTGGGTAGATCAAGGTAATTGGAGATGTCGATTGACATTACATTTGAACAGTTGGAGATTATAGCTATCAGGGAAACAGTAATTGGGGAGGGTGTTCCACTGGCGAGAGGTGCGAGGTATAAAGCTATTGGAGTAGAAGAGATGGCTACATTTGAAGGTTTCTACGGTGTATGGGTGAGAGCGGGATGCCAGCCTCGTAGGGCGCTTGAATTCATGGAGTCTGGGAAACAGAGAGAGCAGCTCATCAGAGCAGTTACCATGGAAGTATTTGTAGAAAAGACAGAGAGAGGTGACGGCGCGTCTGTGAGAGAGTGACTGCAAACAAGACGCTAGATCAGGGCCAATTAGATTACATATCCTTCTCTGGATCTTGTCAAGAACTCCGAGGTAAGCAGAAGGTGCTCCAGCCCATATATGGCAGCAATACTCCATGCAAAAAAATAAGCATTGTTTAGACCAGCGGTCCTCAACCTTTTGCTGGTCATGTGCCGTCTTAGGGTTTTAAAATCATTCAGTGTGCCAACAGCATACGTATTTTTATACAAGTCAAGGTCAATATACCTGTTCTACAATATATTTTATATATAGTAGATATACTTTAGTATATATTAGAATTAAAACAACTAAATATCTTTGGGTTTAAGTAGTTATTGGGTCGGACTTCGTGATGTTATTTGCGGCTGAATGCCATTGGGTATTGCTTGGCGTGTCATGTTTGGCACGAGTGCTGTAGGTTGCCGAAACCTTCATTATAGGATGAAATAACTTACAATGGTCATTAGTTTTAATAGTTAACATCTGGATTCAATAAATTCCGATGTTAATTACTCTTTTGTAAATAGAATTACTGTTGATTTCTTTTCATTATCCTCGACATCGTCTTTGTGGCCGTCGGCGTTCATAATATTATTTCGAATGCCGGGCTCTTTTTTTAGTCAACTCTTCGCACAGCCGTCGGCAAGTTTGCTCTAAGGCATGTTGCTTTTTTTTTTATCCTTCCATGTAATCACTCTCATTTTTGGAACGTTTTAATGAAGAGATATTAAAGTCGCATACCGGGTCTCGACGTAAAAATTCAAATCGGCGTGTCAGGTTGGGAAAGGCATGAAACCGTTAGTTCTATTCGTTAAATAGACGGGAATCATGTTGAAATATATTTTAGTATTTTAATTATTTTACTTATACTTTAGAAAAAATAAAAAAATTGCCAGGTCAGGATTTGAACACATATAGTAATATATAGTATATATACTTTAGTATATGTTAAAATTGAAACAGCTAAATATCTTCTTTGCATTGTGGCAGTTACTGGTTGGGACTTCGTGATGTTATTTGTGGCTGCGTGCCATCGGAAATTGCTTGGCATGTTTGGCAGATTTATATTAGGTTAGTGCAAAAATAATGTCGTTTTTTGACGTTAAGTTGAACGTCAAAAAACGACATTATTTTTGCACCAACCTAATAATCTAATTATTTAGGATACTTATTTTTATACAAATCAAAGTCAATATACCTGTTTGATAATATATTTTATATAGTAATATATAGATTATTTACATTATTCGAACGATTGTCCTCATCTTTGTCGCCATAGTTATTACAAGGCTTCGGTCGTTGTACGCTCCGGCCTTCTTCAGGTGGTTGGGATATTGAACTGAACCCTTTAATTCGTTTACTGGGATAGACTGTTCTAGTTCCACGTGCCATGTTTTCGAAAAGTCAGTCCGAAGTTCCAAGAGCCCTCCTCTTAGAGGAGAGCCGCCAATAATCGAAATAATAAGCTTGCGTAATTGCTTGGCACGAACAGGTATTAGGAGAGATAGCAAAAAGACAAAACATTATTAAGAACTACAGAAGGAAGGAAGCTGTGAAGAGCCACGATCGTTCACGGTTTGAAGAGACCCAACACATGGGAGAATAATTTTGAAATATATTTCAGTATTTTAGGGTTTTTTTTAATTATACTTTTTTTAAAAAAAAACAAAAAGGAAAAATTGTCAGGCGCTGGGATTCGAACACTGTTCGGCGATTCCAATTACAGTATTAACACATTCCCCATTTGCTTTGTGTTTTGCTAATGGTGCCACGCAGAAATTGCCAAACGAGTATTATATCAGATGTACTAAGGCGGGGGTAGGCAACCATTTTACTTTTACAATCTTGACTGCCGAGTTGGAGAGGGTTAAAATCATTGCAAAAGCATACGTATTTTTATACAAGTCAAGGTTAATATACATGTTCTACAATATATTTTATATAGTAATATATAGTCTATATACTTTAGTATATAGTAAAATTGAAACAGCTAAATATCTTCTTTGCGTTTTAATAGTTATTGGTTAGGACTTCGTGATGTTATTTGTGGCTGCGTGCCATTGGAAATTGCTTTGTGTGCCGCTTTTGGCACTTGTGCCGTAGGTTTTCTGATCCCTGCTTTAGACCAAAGTTGTGCTTGAATTTATTTCCCCGTATAACTAATTAAATTGAGAAAATGTTGTGTATAAGTTATCTTTTGTATTCATAGATTTGTCGTATTTCTCTTTTCTTTTTTTAATAATGCTATATTCATTTTTTCGGTCGTATATTTTCGCGTTTAGAGATAGACTTAGCCAAACAGTCCCTGGAGCATTCAGCTAGCAAGCGCTATCAGGGCCAGGTAATTAGGCATAGGTTAACTAAACTGTCTAATGAAACCGTAGGCATGGGCGGAGAATTGCGCAAGGAGGAAATACGTCAAGTTTCCGATCGTTTCATTTGTCAGGTCGACACCCTGAATGAACGTAGCCTGCGGTCGACCAACACCACTTGCGAGGCATTTCGGCCGCATTTCCAGAACTGATTTACCGAGGTCCCTGGTCTCTGTGAGCAACAGTTACGCAGCTATTTAGCGAGGCATTGAAAAGGGACGGCAGTGGCAAATCTCAGGGTCTTGATGGTCTGCCCTACGAATTGTATTTGAGGTTGTCGAACATGTTTGTTCCGAATTGGGCAGCGTTGTTCAACATGTTCCGGAAGGAGTCCGTTCTGGATTGGATCTCCAGTGGTCTGATCACGCTGTTGAAAAAGAACAAGCATGTGGGGCAGGATTTAGACGATTACAGGCCCATACAGAGTTTAAGATTTTGGACAAAACCCTGACGAAACATTTGCAGTCTGTTGCTGATATTATGTCGGGACGGGAGAAGACTGGTGTTGTGAGGGGCCGACCAATTCAGAACAACCTGTATTCGATCCACACGATCATATAGAGCGTAGAAGACGGTGAATAATCCGTGCTGATCAATTTTTTATCAAATCGAAGCATTCTACAGCGGCGACCATCAGTTCCAGCATTATCGCTCACCCAGTGCGTTTGTACAAGTGAACGGGTAGCGGGCAAGAGATTTTATGTTGTCAGGGTCGGTTTGTCAGGAATGTCCGCTATGGCTCCTACTTTAGCGCTGGAGCTTCTCCTGCGCCGGCTGAGGGGAAGGCTTGTGTAGACCGTCCCTACGCTGAATCAGGCGCTTCTAGAGGTACTTGAGCCAGGGTTTCCGCGTACGCTGACAATGTATCCATTTTCGTGTCATGCCGCTTTTGAACTGTACGGGTTCATGGGGGCCAAGATTAGCAGCAACAACTTGCGGTTAGGTGATTGATAGGACGTTGCTCTTCAGTTTGATTGACGGTCTAGTACGCAAGCTTTGGGTGTTCGGGCCGGATCCTCATCTGGAGAAAAACCGGTTGTGGGTACAGGCAAAAGTAGGAGCGGTGGTCTGGACTCGGCTCTGAAGACGGTTGTCCGTGAAGGGTGGGGCTGACGCGTACTCCGTGTACGGCTTTCCCCTAAACATTTACTGAATGTCTGTACTCCCTCTCTGCAAGGATCATTAGGAGGCGCTCGGTCGCTTTTTGTCCCTCTTGTTTGGGTGGAAGTGGCAACCTGATGGTCCGCAGAACTCTCTGTTTCCAGCAGCCGTGTCATGAGGAGGGGGCTGAAAATACTGCACTTGGTGAGTCACCGACACGTCTCGAGGTTGGCTTTCCTACGTTAAACGAGAAACCGCCGTGGGAGAGATGAATTCCCTAGTCTTAGTATCACTCATTTCCGTTCCGTGATTGAGCGCCGTCGTAAGCCCCGGAATCAGTCGGATTTCCTAAACGAATGTCGCCAGTTCTTGCGTTGTTATTCATCAGGTCTACTCACCTTTCACGGCCTAGGAGGACATTGTCTCGGGGATTAGCAGAAGAGGTCGCATCGGAGCGTCTCCGGGAGCGGTTCAGCTTGACGGCTGCCAAGTTTCGCACTTTCTGGATCCCAGCGACGGATTACCTCAACAACCCTGAGCTTTCGCTTACCTAGCGATTGATACGACACGCAAAGACGTGCGTTTCTGGGCGAACGTGGCAGAGAGGACCCATTGTCACCGAGTGTGATCGTGGTTTAAAAAATAAACGGCCTGCACACTTTCTCCTATTGCCGACCGGTACGCCAGTCCTGGGATCATGCCGGCGAGTTGACGGCTCGTATCGATCCAAAACACCACGTGTGTATCGATCTCTCATACGATATTGTTCGATAATGTGTCGCCCCGGTGATCTGGACTGAAACGTCTGACAAGAATGGTAGCGTGGGTACGCAGATCGAGGGAATCTTATTGAACAAACACTATTCTCATCAGGATCTGATTGGACTCTTTGGGTATCAACTCAAGATTAAGATCAGAACCGATAGAAAGCGTTTGCCCGGATTTTCACGTTTGGTTTGCGTGAATAGGGCCAATTTTCATTTTCGTTTACTAATATTCTAAAGAGAGTCGTCCTCGGTGAGGCGTTAAACTACGTCTATCAGCAAGGATTCTGATCAGGAGTTCCACTCTGACCCGGGGTGGTAGCACCTGTTAGGGTCCTAGCTACGGGCAAATAGTTAACTATTACCAGCAATACTTTTTTTGAAAAAAAATTATTACCAGCAATACAATTTTGAAGGAAATATATTACCAGAAACAGATTTTTGACAAAACAAAATATTACCAGCAATAAAAATTTTTGTCGGCATTAAATAACCCATTGAGGTTGATATGCCGTAAAACAAAATAAATCAAACCCAACCTAAAGACAGAACGGGACAGATTCGTGACGGACCCCAAACCCTGGTTAAGCTAGACTCTTTTGCACATCCTAGTTAATGTTACTGACTATAGTTCCTGGCGTGTTACCCAACATTCCCATTCGCCCTCGTTTGTTTATTTTATCCTCGTTTTATCTTGACTTGATCAAGCTTTGCTATTTCCCATCCCATAAATTTATCCCTCCTGCAACTCTTGCGAGCGAGCTACTTGATTCTGCTTATCGGTAGAATACAGCGGCCGCTTTTATTTTTGTGGGTTGGGCTGGTCATACGAATAAATTTTTATTTTAGTTTGAATGTTTTGTTTTCCTTTTATGTTTATTGAGTTCACCTTTCCTATCTAATTTTATGATATTTTTTTTTTTTAAATGGGAGAAAAAGTTATATGTATATATTGGAAAATTTTTATATCATGAGTGTTTTAGTAGGGACCCTGCGAAAATTAGGGAAGGATATACTGGCCTGAGTAGAGAAGGATGGGCTGTTGTGGTGATAATGGAAATTGTTAGAGTGAATAGGTTGCGAATCACATTAGCCAGGTGTAGGATCGACAGTTTCATTCAGCAGTTCCAGACTTCCACTTGGCCTTGTGCCACAGTAACATTTTATAAATAAACAGATATCAATCACCACCTTAAGATTGGGTCCTGCATGGAACTCAGAATTGTGCTACCGGCGAAGAAAAAAGTATATTTATAATTAACACACATATCTATCTATCTATCTATATATATATCTATCGATCTATCTATCTATCGATATATATATATATATATATATATATATATATATATATATATATATATTAAACATTAAAACAGCATAATCGCATATTAGGATTTTTGTTTGTTTTTTCAGTATATTTTTCTTTATACTGTCGGATCTATATCCATATATTTGCTTACACACACACACACACACACACACACACACACACACACACAAAATATATATATATATATATATATAACTGTTATATAACGATAAAATAATACTACGTTACATAAAAGTCGAAAAGAGAAAATAAATATATACAGTATAATAAATAAATAATAAAAAATACAGGTAAATTAAATTAATCAAAATAAATAAACTAACAAACCGATTCCGATAAATTAACCGTTAGAAAAAAACAATTAAAGATAACCAATCCAAATAAATAAATGAAGCAATAAACAAATTAAAAACTGCTCCCCCAAAATAATAGTTAGAATAAACTACAGCAATCAACCCCAAAGTAACTATTAAATAAGAGATACAAATTTTTACTACGTTAATAAAACAACGATTAAAATGAAAATAAATAAATAAATAGGATAAAAATAAAATAAAAATAAAAAATAAATAAAAACAAGCAAAAAAAATCTAACTCAAATAAATAAACAAATAAACAACTTCCGGCAAAATAACCGACAAAATAGACTACCCACAATGCACCACTGACCCGTATATATAAATAGCCGAGCAAAAAGAACAACACACATGGCCTGACGATTCCGTTTAGCACGAAACAGCCTGTTGCTTCTAAGTGTTGACTTCAATATTCAATATTATATTTACACTCGCTCTATTTCTGATATTGTGCACTTTATCCCGTAAATATAGTACACCTTAAGCGTATATTTCTTCACACACACACACACATATACACATATATATATATATATATATATATATATATATATATACAGAAAGAGAGAATGATTGAAAGAGAGAGAGAGAATGAATTAGAAATAGAGAGATGTATATGAGGTAGGTGCGGCGGTTTCCATGCTTTATATCGAGAGCTATTCGTAAGGCGTAATAAATTTGAGTATTTATACCAATTATTTGTCTGACAATGAGTAATATTCACAAGAACTGCTTGTAGCAGTTTTGAGGCAGATTTTTTTTTTTCACAGTTTTTTATTTATTTCATTATTTTTACCAAAAGGCTTAATACTATACAACCAAACAGTGATGTTATTGCAAAAAAAAGAAAAATTCCTGTGCAACTGTCAGGGTTCGGGTGAGGGCTGATATTTACATGCACGTATTCAGCTATATCTTCAGCGATTTTCGATTGCTTATTACCGATATCTTGGGAAGCGTTCCTGAAATTCTCTCTTCCTTCTCAACGCTCTCTCATCTTGGATATATACCTATTTTTTTCCTTTACTTTTATTTTTTTCTTTTTACAGAACGAATTCATTATCGAGGATGGATTCGCAAACATATGGCTTGCGCTAAAAAGACTGAAATATTCATGTCGCCTGCCTTCTACGAAATAGCAGTTCACGATAGCATATAAAAAAAATTGAGATATGCACATATATGCTCATCATCCACCTCTCGCTCCCTATACACACACACACACACGCACGCACGCATATATATATATATATATATATATAGGTAGTAATCCGTTGATATAATCCAGGCAATTCCTATTGACAAAATATAGAATTCGAAATATGTTAAAACTGACTCACATAAGAGCACTTAATGTTTATTTTCATTAAACAAAGAATTTCTTTTTACAATTGGAATTAAGATACCATTATTTAAATAAAGATATCTTGTAAAAATTTGTTGTATAAATATATATATATATATATATATATATATATATATATATATATATATATATATATATATGAAGAAATAAGGTGTGCTATATTAATAGGATAAAGTGTTCAATATCAGAGATAGAAAGCTTACGTAATTATAAATATAAAAGTGAATATTGAAGTCAACACTCAGAGGCGACAGGCTGTTTCAGGCCTGACGATTGCGTCCAGCATAAAACAGGCTGTCACCTCTGAGTGTTGACTTCAATGTTCACTTTTATATTTATATTTATGTGTGTGTGTGTATGTATATATATATATATATAGAGAGAGATAGATAGATAGATAGATAGATAGATAGATAGATAGATAGATAGATAGATCTGACAGATGGACTGACTTTTGGTAAACTTTGGATGCAACAATTAGTTTCATACAAATTTCGGTTTAATTATCTAAGCCTGATGTGAAACTCTATATCTCATTAGTGTGTGGTGTCTAGTTTATGTTTTAGAACGGAAGGTAACTAAAACACACAATTCGACATCCCTAAAATTATGAATAGCCGGCAAATCACGTAAAAGTACCTGCTCTTGTACTATCACCCAAGTTAAGCAACGTTTAATCTGGCCATTACTTAAATGGGTTAGTATCGCTTGGGAGTACCAGGTGGTTCTTTTTTTTAAATCTATCGCCGCTGTTTAATAAATAAGAAAGGGAAGAACTATCCACTATAATAATGTTTTAATATATATATATATATATATATATATATATATATATATTTATATATATATATATATATAGCCGAGGTACCCAGCATTGCTCGGGTGGACATGACTGCAATTGTAAAACTGCACCCTCTGCATAACCACACGCCCTGTCTAGAATATGACTGTCTGCGTCCTCGCTTGCATGCATCATCCGTTGGTATACTAAGCTACTTTCTCCTCATCTTTTTTATGGTATGCCCTTCGCAAGTGTTTGATTGTTCTTAATAAAGGAATTTTATGGATAAAGCCTTCTTGCGTAGTTGTTTCTCGGGGTTAAATTTTTTCAATGTTTTAGATATTTAGTGAATTTCCTATGGCCGTAATAACTTTCAAATAGTATGGTATTGTTCACAAATCTAATAATCAAACAAAAACAGGGATGATGCGTCAGAGTTTTATTTAACTGAAAGTTCAAACGCATGAATTTTTCGTACGTTTACTGTAAAGGTGTTGTTAATAAGAGGATTTTCGGGATGTTCTCCATTTAACGCGCCAATAATCCTTCTCAGTCTTTCCATCAAAGGCTGATGGAAGGCCAATTTAGGATAGAATCATCTGAAGAAACAATTAGCTAAATTGTAAAAGCCGATTTTGGACCTACTTTGCTGAAGAGGCCATCCACTTAATTGAAATAATCTAAACCAAGCATTCACGCAAGGCAATTTGTGTGCCATACGTAAGTTACATGATAAATTTGGAAAGCATCGGATGTAAAAAAAAGAAAGTTATTGCCGAAAAACGAACTTTTTCAAGTTTTCCCTGGTTTTTCGTCATACGCGGGCAAGCGAACAGAACTAAAACCACTCTATCTTATTTCTTGTACGATGGTGAATTTTTTTTTTGCGTCATGTTCGAAGAAAATCAGGCAAAAAATGAACAAGTTATTCAAGTTTTTATTTTAAGTCGTTCGAAAAGCACGAGTTTTTCACATTTCTTTATATTGTTTTGTGTAAAGCCCATGTCACAGGAAAACTATCAAGCACTCTACAAAAACCTCGTAACCTGAGCTATGTTTTGCAATAAGTGCAAAGAACAACAGCCCATCCAATAAAAATTTTAATCGTACCCAGCTTCAGTTTTATGGCTTTTCTAGCAAACCCAGGCGGAGGGGTCTGGAGATTGAAAAGTTAATTTTAACTTATTTCATAAATTAGAGAGGGGGGGGATAGAGGGGAGGGAGAGAGAGGGGGGGGAGAGAGAGAGAGGGAGACGGAGAGACAGACAGACAGACAGACGGATAATTTGTTGTAAATAAGAAGTAGAAAATTGCCATAAAACTGATAAAACCTTTTTAGCTAATGTGGGATATTCCTTTTGTATTGAAATCCAAAATGTTTCAATGTATATTTTATCCTGAGCCCTTAAAATTTTTTTTAAAAATGAATATCAGGACAAAGTATTTGAAAATACCATAATCAAAAAAAATAATTATATGAAAAAAAAGTTTAATACTTATTAATATTATTCAAATATTAACTCTGTGCAATTAGTACTTACACACACACACACATATATATATATATATATATATATATATATATATATATATATATATATATATATATAAAAATCTATCTATCTATCTCTCTCTCTATATATATATATATATATATATATATATATATATATATAATCTATCTATCTCTCTCTCTCTCTCTATATATATATATATATATATATATATATATATTTAAAATCTATTCTTTACATAAATTGCTAAAACCCAATTACGGCCTCTTTCACTTTACTTCCCTCTTTTTTCTTTTTCCTTTTTCTTTTCTCTCTTCTCCCCTCCCATTACAATATAGCACTTCCGTTAAGTTAACCGTCTAAATAGGTCAACGTCTGGTCACTCCTCCTCCCCCAATACAAAGTATGCTTGAGAGAGATATGAAATTAGTCCCTCCCTATATTCTACCATGTCTCTTTAACTACTCCTTTTACACTCTGTTAAATTACAAAAACTTACACAACCCATCAATTTTAATTTCATTTTTCGTTTCATTTCATTTTTGGAAGTGCTATCTGATGATCCGGCGTCCTTTAAAAGGGTTCTGTTGAAATAAATTATTATAATGGTACCTTAAAGTGGCCTGTTTTTCTTTTAAATTTATATACATACATATATATATATATATATATATATATATATATATATATATATATATATATATATGCCGTGACAATATTTAAGAATCGCGTAGATCGGCATAGCGGTTGAGAAAGACTGGTTTAGGGAATCGTTTGTGCGCAGGGCTTTGTAAACAACGAAGGCTGATACATTGATGAATAATTCCTCAGAATTATTAATAAATAAGGAATAATAAAATAAATGATAAAATCGAACGAATTTATGGAAAAACTAATAAAAGATAAGCTCAATAATTTTGTAAAAGTTAGGGATCGTTTTGACACTGTATTGATATTATAAACAGAACCCCCACTTTTAAAATGATGAAGAAATCAATATGTTTTCGGTTCTGACAAATGTGACTGCGTAAGGAATGTGAAAATAATTCTAATCTACAAATAATTTCCTCTTCCTCATCTAATAAATAATATACGCCCCCCTCACAAAATATCATTCCCCAACACACAACCCAAAATAATAATATCCTCCACACACACACGCAAAAAAATAATATCCCCCATACACAAAAAATATAATATCCCTATATACAAAAAGAATATCCTTCCATTCACAAAAACACGCACAGAAATAATATCCCCATACAAACAAAAAATATCCCCAATACATAAGAAATATGTTCACATATACAAAAATAATATCCCCCACGCACACAAAAAATAATATCCCCCACGCACACAAAAAGAGTATACCATGACCTACACAAAAATAGTATCCACACACACACACACAAAATAATATTCCCAGATTAAAAAATAATATCCCTCCACCCACAAACTCACACATATACACAAAAATAATACCCGCTCACACAAAAGATAGAATCCTCCCATACGCACACAAAAATAGTAACCAACTCCCACACATAAAAATAGTATTCCCACACAAACACGTTTTTTTTAAGCATTTCACCCCAAGCAAGGCGGGGAGCCACTAGGACGCAAGGGGTTACAGAAAATAGGAAGATCAGATAGGAGTGATAGAAGAAAGGATGAGGAGAAGAGTAGTGGATAGATCAAGGCAACTGGAGATGTCGATTGACATTACATTTGAATAGCTGGAGATTATAGCTCTCAGGGAAACTGGAATAGGGAAGGGAGTTCCACAGGCAAGAGGTGCGAGACATGAAGCTATTGGAGTAGAAGAGACGGCTACATTTAGGAGTTTCGACAGTGAAGGGATGAGAGCGGGATGCCAGCCTCGTAGGGCGCTTGATCTCATGAAGTCTGGGGACCAGCGAATGCAGCTCCTCGGAGCAATTGCATTGAAAGTATTTGTAAAACAGACAGAGAGATTCGATAGCGCGTCTGTGAGAAAGTGACTGTAGACGAGATGCCAGAGTAGGGCCAATTATATTGCATATCCACATCTGGAGCCTATCAAGAACCCTGAGGCAAACAGAAGGGGCTCCAGACCATATATGGCAGCAATATTCCCTGCAAGGGCGAATTGTTGATTTGTAGATCTGGAGGATCGATTCCGGGGAGAAAAATTTCCTGGCGCGGCACAGGAGCCAACTTTCCTTGCGGTGGACGAAGCAATTGACTCAATGTATTTGTTCTATCTAAGGTCAGCCGTCAACGTGAGACCTAACAGCCGCAGAGAGTTGCTCTCGAGAAGTTGAGCGTACCAAGAAAAATAATTCCCTTAATTTTTTACGAATGGACCAATGTATTAATATAGTGCCGAGCAATTTCCTCGTCTTTTTTGTTATGGTCCCAACGATTCCATCGGTTTTCTTCAGGTGTCTCTCGATCTAGGCAAGCTACAACAAATATCGAATTGAATCATTTGACTTGTAGAATCAGATTCCTACATTTTTTTTTAAATCTTACATTTTGTGCAAGTTAAACAACCAAATATAACAACTGATGTATTTTGATTGGTTGTAAAATATTAGTTAGGTGTCGTCAACTACATCCGAAGGTACCGACCCAAATTTTGACCTCTAGTTGACGCCATAAAATTTAAACATGTTCACGAGCCTCACCACGTGACCAAGAGAACTAATAAAAACGAAACATCGACGCGACTTGGTCAGTGGGCACTTAAAATATTGAAACCAATTCCCTTGACTTCATTGAAAATCAACACAGTAAAGGAGCCGAACTTTATCTTCAATACAACAACAAACCTTGTCAACCATTTCCAGGCTTAACACTCACTCCCACAAAATATTCTATTCTACAGGAAGAATCCCTGGTTAATGAGCGATAACTCTATAACAATCAATGAGTCAAGAACAATACTTTTTTTCTATTTAATACAAAAACAAAAACAACTGTTTAATTTTCATATAAAAGCAAATATAGCTAACTAAACCTTGTCATTTTCACACATACAGTAGAGTAACTCAAATTCTTTCAGTAACACACACACCAAAGAACTCTATTGTGTTTATCAACTTTTGCACTATATATTATGTATTTGTTGTGTTTATAAAAAAAATATTTATAACGATTGAAATTCCATTTAAATTTTTGAACATCAAAATTATTGGAAAACAAGAAGCCAGAAGAGAGTTTCACAAACGATAGGCGCTCTAAAAAAAAAAAAAAACAGTTAGAATAGTACTTACTATTACATACAACCAAACAACTGTAAAATGATAAGACCGTGTTAACAATCTATTACTACGTTTTAATTCAAAAAGTATACGATCATAGAAAATAAGTTTGAATGTCGTTTGGGGAATTATATCTCTGACAAATAAGTACATATATTGGTTTGACAACCACATCATTGTCGAGAGGTGTCACATTCCATTTATCGGGTACAAGAAAGCAAAAAGCCTAAAGAGATTTCCACAAGTGAAAAGAATGAGAGAAGAAACTGCTAGCCTTGAACTGATGATTACATCAAGCCATTTAAACTGTAAAATGATGAAAAACATTGCCACCAATGTAGTACTGTATAGGTTGAATAAGTCCGGTAAGAAGACTCATCCTTGTCTTATACCCCTTTCTATTTTTCTATATTTACTGAACTCATTTTCTCGTCGTATGCAGGCGGTTGGCTGCCAGTGTAGAATCTGGATTATTCTAATATCCTTGCCAAGTATGTCAAGGTTACCAAACACCACCAATAGTTCTATGTGACATACTTTTTCACATGCTTTGCATAATGTATAAAACGCAGTAATGTTGTTGTTGTTGTTGTTATTATTATTATTGTTGTTGCTGCTGCTGCTGCTGCTGCTGTTGTTGTTTGAGTTTTTTAAATCATTTTACAACAAGCAAGGCAATAAAGCCACTAAGACGCAAGAGGTTAGTGAGCATTAGAGAATATGAAGAAATTTTTATTAAGGGGACAGATCAATAAAAGAACAAGAATTAAGAAGACAGAAGATAACGATTGACATGCCATTTAAATTTTCGAAAATCAAACTTGACTGAAAAACAAGATTTGTCTATATTCCTGAGATGAGGTATTATGTACACTATTTACATTATTCGGACTATTGTCCTCATCTTTGTCGCCATATTTATTACAACGTTTCGGCCTTTCAGTATCTGTCTATATTTCTGAGATGAGGTATTATGTACATTATTTACATTATTCGGACTATTGTCCTCATCTTTGTCGCCATATTTATTACAACATTTCGGCCGTTGTACAATCCGGCCTTCTTCAGGTGGTTGGAATCTCGAACTGAACCCTTTATTTCGCTTACTGGGGTAGACTGTTCTAGTTCCACGTGCCATGTCTAATGGATGTCAGTTATCAGTTATCTCCTGTTAATTCCCCTTCTCCACTGCCTTAACCGGGTATTGAACTCACATTTTTTGGGTCTTGTCACTGGATCTAACTAACGCCTTTATCCATTGTGCCTTGTGTCCTTGAGAACAGGACCCAAAGAATGTGAGTTCAATACTCGGTTAAGGCAGTGGAGAATTGGAGAGGGGAATTATCAGGAGATAACTGATAACTGACACCCATTAAACATGGCACGTGGAACTAGAACAGTCTAATGGAGAAACTACACTGGACGGATAATTTAGCTTGGTAGTGGAAGGTGAGAGAAAGGGTAAAGACAGAGCTTAGAGATTGGGGGTTAGTAGTGGTCGGTTTCCTCAAAACAAAACAAAAAAGGTGAGAGGGGAGAAGCGGTGGGGTAGTGGTAGCTTAGATATTCTGAATTTTTGGGAATATGTAAATGGGTTTCTCTCGTGGGTTGAGTTTTATGATGTGTTCACTTGTACAAATAATAATTAGAAACTTAATAAATAAATAATAATCTTACTTATTATAAAACGCAGATTGTGTGTGTGTCTGTACGTTTATATATTGGATCGGATTTCCAACATTTTTCAGCCGATTTCAACAAAACTTCACAGGACTACGTAAAATTACCTTGCGGTGGTTCTGACAGCGCCAAAAATGGGAAAAACACAATTGTTTTTGCACGAAATCAATTTGAAAACACGATAAAATATGATTCTGTCGCCAGAATAAAAGGGAGACAACTCATATCGAGCTATACTTATAAAACCCCGGTTGTTTGTGTGTGTGTGTATGTGTGTTCGTTTATATATGGGATCGGATTTCCTACATTTTTCAACCAATTTCAACAAAACTTTTTTTTGGCAGGTAGTGTTTCTTATTGTCTTGCACACTTTTTTCTTTATTTTTACATTCAGAATGCTTTAAAAATTCCATTTACAAAACAATTGTTTATAATAAAATTCTATTCAATCGATAGACTCATAACGATTGAAAACAATGTTTTTGTTTGAGTTTGGGTTTGACCAATTCGTAAAAAAAAAAAAAACTAATTAAGACATGCGTGTCCATCAACCTTAAACAATAATCTTTGTCAATTTTATTTTTCAGTCTTTATGTTGGTCGATACTTGATCTATCTCTTACTGTTACATCCCCGGGCAACGCCGGGCTCTACTGCTAGTAAATGATAAAATAATAAAATAAAAATAAATAATACTTATAAATCATAATAATGTGTCAGGTACAATATGTGGATGCATTAAATGACTTTGGAGAGTTGATAGACATTCAAAAAATAAACACCAAACTTAGAGTGGGTTTTGGCTTCTGGAATGGCTGAAGAAGACAGTAAGTGCGACACTGAGATCCGTAGACGTATTGGGATGGCCAAGGACACATTCCAAAAGCTGAGCTGAGTATTGCGAGACAGGAGGATTCCTTTGATAACAAAGAAAAGAATGCTGAACTGTTAGGTGACATCTGTCCTCCTTTACGGCAGGGAATGTTGGACGATTTCCTCAAGGTTGAAGAAGAAACTCGAGTCGACGGAGATGTGGTTCTACAGAAGGATGCTGAGGATATCCTTGACCGAGCATGTGATCAACGATGAAGTTTCAAACAAGGAGAAGGTTTATACTTAACATCAGAAAGAGGCAGCTGGGACATATAATGAGGAAGGAGGGCTGGGAGAATCTGATACTCACGTGTCAATTAGAGTGAAAGAAAGATCAGGGAAAGCAGCGCGTGATACATCTGACGAGCTTGAGCAGGTGGATGACAGAACGTAGTCTGGGGGAGGATACAGAGGGAAGACACTTGCTGAGAGCTGCAAGGTATAGAGGGAGGTGGAGAGCCATGATCACCCATGTCCTTTCAGGACATGGCACATAAAAAGAAAGAAAGATGGTTAGGTTAGTTGGTTGGTTGGTTGGTTGGTTGGTAATGCCAAATTTAGTTATATATATATATATATATATATATATATATATATATATATATATGGTTGGATAGATGTGAGTTTGTGACCCTGGGTTTTTACGCTTTTGTGATCGTCAGACAAACCCTTATACACACTTTTCACACACACACACACACACACACACACACACACACACACACACATATATATATATATATATATATATATATATATATATATATATATATATATATATATATATATATATATATATATATGAGAGGCACGGAGTAATGGATAGCGGCTTGGATTGAGGAATCGCAGAGCTGAGTTCGAATTCAGTCGAATCCATTACATTCACTTACGTGCAAATATCCTTGGGAAAGGTATGACTCATCTTCCTCTCCCTCCAGCTATGGGTAAAATATCAGGACAGACTGGGTTCTATAGACTTGGATGGCAACTGGTCTAGGAGAAGGACAACTCTGAATTCGAAACCTGCGGAGGGTCGTTTGGGGACCTTGTGACACTTAGTGCACCAGGTCTCTGTATTCGTCCCTTCAAAAAGTGTGGATGGTTCTGCACTATAATCAAATCTTATGTGCCGGTGTCGGGCTGTCGGTTTCCTGGAAACTGATCTGCTTGACCCTCATACGTCGAATCTCGACTGGAGAGTCGATTATATATATATATATATATATATATATATATATATATATATATATATATATATATATATATATATATAAAATATACAATACTATTAAACGTATAGCTGGCAACATTATTTTTTAAAAATTATTGTTTCGTATAGCTGGCAACATTATTTTCCCGAAAACATTATCTGAGGCCTTGCTGTTGGATGTAGTTTATCGCCATATCCAGGATGCGGATGTATTTTATCGCCATACACAGGACGCGGATGTAGTTTATCGCCATACCCAGGACGCAGAGATGGTTAGTCGAGACATCGATATGAGGGGAACAAAAGGGGGAGATGTAGAGGAGGTGAAAGGTTTGGAGAAAAAGAAAGTGAGAAGGAAACGGCGGGGTAGTGGTAGCTTTAGCATCCTGACCTGCCTAGATATTTCTTAACTTTTTGAACTATGTAAATGGGTTTATAGAGTGAGTTGACTGTTATTAATAGTCACTGTTGCAGTTAATAATAGGAATCCTTATGATATTTTCAGATACAATAGGTGGATACAGCAAATAACTTTAGAGAAACTAGAGGCGAATTGACATTTAAAAACAAGTATCAAACTTAAGGAAGAAGCTATGAATTATGGAAACGTTATAAATTGAATTACTTTGGAAACCTGGATAAGAGGGTTTTGGGTTCCACCATGAATGTAGAAGTTCACAAAATACTATCACATAGGTACTTACGCACATCCAGCTACGTGTCCAAATCTACATATCGACACATCGGTGTGGTGCCATGATTGCTACTATCCTCATCAACGAACCACCACTACCTGTGTCAAACTCGGTAAGCGTTTTTAGAGGATTTTAAGTTTGTTTTTATGTCTACATTTAAAGATAAGCTCGTTACGTTGGTTTAATAATTGGTTAGCTTTTGTGTACTTGATTATTGCGATTTTTTCCTGTATACACAGATCGCATCTGACCCAGAAGTTGTCGAGAGTTCTTCACCGATAGATGATTTCCCATTAGCTTACTTTAATTTGTAACGTATGTAGGCAGAAAAAAAAGAAAACGTGGATGATGTTGTGAGGGTCAAAAAGCACTGACCGGGCCCCGCAGTCAGGCTTGCACCCCTGCCGGTCGTGGTTTTCTGGTAGTAGTACGCACCGACCCTGTTCTCCTATTTTCATTTGTCATTATGACGATGACGTTACAGAAGTTTTAACTGAAATTAAACTTAGACGATCATGGCTCTCCACAGCGTCAAAACATTAATCTGTGTGAATTGTCATGACTTCTCAATATCAATTTGCCGTAGCTTACTCCAAAAGTTACGTATTGAATTTTTGTTTTTGTTTTTTCAAGTGCCTGATACCTAAATGTTGAGGACTCAGTCTACGTTACAATTTAACTCGAAATCGTGGGGTAGGAATATATTCACGTCTTTCCCGAGTGTTAAAGTGAATGCAATATACTATACCCGAATTTAACTTTTGCGCTCGCCTCACGCCGAAATTTTGGCTTAAGGTCATACAAAACCCAATAAAAAGATTTTGACTACTCAATAATGACGCCATGAATTTATATATATCGTAAAAAGATTTTCATAAAAGTCTGACCAAATATCGAAACTGTTCATGTTTTAGTTTTCTTTCTTTCTTTTTTTTCTTTTTTTTTTTTTGGTGGGGTTATGTTGGTCGGTCTGAGAACTTTCCGCCATTACCTGGTGTATCTTTTCATTTCTGGATGAGTAGCTTTCGTGAGTGCGATGAAGGAATTATCAAGGTGGAAATAAATAAACATTCCCTGCTTTGTTCGATATGCGGTCGAATTATCGATTGGCGTTTGTTGCAACTTTTTTGTATATTCCGGAAAACACAGGAATTCTAGTTAAGAAGGGGAAACAAAAATACGCAGTAGTTTGTCGATTGGTGATAGATAGATAGATAGATAGATAGATAGATAGATAGATAGATAGATATGAAAAGACAGCTTTGAATAGTGTTAGATAGATAGATAGATAGATAGATAGATAGATAGATAGATAGATCAAATGCTTATTGAGATAGATAGATCAAATGTTTATTGAGATAGATAGATAGATAGATAGATAATGAAAAACTGCTTTGAATAGTGTTAGATAGAGAGATAGATCAAATGCTTATTGAGATAGATAAATAGATAGATAGATAGAAATGAAAGTATTGAAAATAGATAAGTGTGAATAGAATGAGATACATAGATATATTCAAAATAGATACATACATGCATACATACATATGAATGTATTTAAGATTGATAGATCTATCTATCAATCTTAAATACGTTCAGATAGATAGATAGATAGATAGATAATGAAAATATTCAGATAGATAGATAGGAACAGATTAAGACAGATAGATAGATAGATAGATAGATAGATAGATAGATAGATAGATAGATAGAAAGTGCAGATTTTCAGTATCCCTCTTTTTCCTCAAGCTAACGGACAGCTGAAAAACTCATGACGATGCAGCTGATGGCGATCCCGAAAAAACTCACAACACCATATTGAAAAGTCCATTACTTAGATAGGCGAGGATATTACTTAATATTAAATCGTTATATCTTTATCAAATGAACGGCTTTCCACAATATTATTGAAATGTCGCCAGTGTATCATAAAATGGCTCCCCTAAGTAAATGCCCGAAGATTTGTCATTTGACTATATTTTTTAAGCTGATTTGGGCCAACCGTCCATGTTTGTTTGCTTCATTTATTGTTGTCGTATTTTTTTGTAATTTGAGAATGAGTTGTTAAATATTCCAATCAAATCCGTGGATAAATTTTCCAAAATTACATTTTTTGTTTCCTATTTTTATATGTTCTTTTGACGATTTTAATCATTTAGATAGATAGATAGATAGATAGATAGATAGATAGATAGATAGATAGATAGATAGATAGAAAATGAAAGTATTGAAAATAGATAGGTGTGAATAGAATAAGATACATAGATATATTGAAAAGAGATACATACATGCATACATACATACATAGGAATATATATAGATTGATAGATCTATCTATCAATCTTAAATACGTTCATATAGATATATGAGATAGATAGATAGGAACAGACTGACATTTATATATATATATATATATATATATATATATATATATATATATACACACACACATATATATATATATATATATATATATATATATATAGATAGACACACATATATATGTATATACAAAGAAAGAAAGAAAGAAAGAAAGAAAGAAAGAAAGAAAGAAAGCAACAGACTGGGATAGATACGAACAGACTGGGATAGATATATACATACATACATACATACATACATACATACATAGAGAAATAGATAGATAGAAAGATAGAAAGAAAGATACTGACATAGATACGAACAGACTGAGATAGATAGATAATAGATAAATTTTCCAAAGTTACATTTTTTGTTTCCTATTTTTATATGTTCTTTTGACAATTTTAATTATTATCAAGGAATATATATTGTTATTACTCGCAGTATAACCCGCCTTTGGCCGAGTGTTTCATTACTAGGAATGTTTGCCCTTCATTTGGAGCAGTTTAAGTTTAAATTCAGCCCACCCGAAAATATTAGTAACAACAGTTGGGGGCAACTGAGACACATACCAAATGGGGTGTTAGAAATTTGAACACCGGGTGACCATGAAAAGGCCCGATTTTGCGTCCTCTCCCACGGACCGTCATAATAATAATATATGATAATTTTTATGTATATTATAATTTTATTTTATAATTCTAATAATCTTTTGCGTTAGATTTAAAAACTATAAACTGATTGTAAGCTGTTTCTTACAGACATTAAATTTTGCTTTGATTTTTTGCGCAAAGTGTAAAGAATCAGTTTTTTCGATTTTTCACCTTCAAGGTTGTAATTTTTTCCAGCCAATTTGGACTCCAAATCTGCACTAAAGAATTATCTATCAAACAAAAAAATTTCATCGAAATGGGATGAGAACTGTTGCAACGCGTAAGCAACATTCGCACACACACACACACACACACACACACACACACACACACACACACACACACACACATACATACACATTTTGAGAATTATAGATATAAATAATATTATTGTAATAATTTAAACTATTTATTTTGATTAAAGTTTTTATGAAAGATATGTCCAAGAGCAGATAGTAAATCGTTACAGAGGGTTATAATGGACAGGAAGTAGTGGAGAGCCATTATCGCCAACAATTATAGATATAGACTAACAGTAGAGCCCGGCGTTGCCCGGGGATGTAACAGTAAGAGATAGATCAAGTATCGACCATCATAAAGACTGAAAAATAAAATTGACAAAGATTATTGTTTAAAGTTGACGGACAGCCATGTCTTAATTAGTTTTTTTTTTTTTTGTTTTGTGTTGTTTTTTTTAGTTTTTTTTTACGAATTGTTCAAACCCAAACTCAAACAAAAACATTGTTTTCAATCGCTATGAGTCTACAGATTGAATAGAATTTTATTATAAACAATTGCTTGTAAATGGAATTTTTAAAGCATTCTGAATGTAAAAATAAAGACAAAAGTGTGCAAGACAATAAGAAACACAACCTGCCAAAAAAAAGTGAAGTTTTGTTGAAATCGGTTAAAAAATGTAGGAAATCCGATCCCATATATAAACGAACACACACATACACACACACAACCTGGGTTTTATCATAAGTATAACTCGATATGAGTTGTCCCCCTTTCATTCTCGACAGCGATGCCTCTTAATCGTCTTTTCAAATTGATTTCGTGCAAAAACAATTGTGTTTTTCCCATGTTTGGCGCTGTCAGAACCACCGCAAGGTAATTTTACGTAGTCCTGTGAAGTTTTGTTGAAATCGATTGAAAAATATAGGAAATCCGATCCCATATATAAACGAACACACACACACACACACACACACAAACAACCTGGGTTTTATAATAAGTGTAACTCGATAAGAGTTGTCCCCCTTTCAATCTCGCGATGCCTCTTAATCGTGTTTTCAAATTGATTTCGTGCAAAAACAATTGTATTTTTTCCAATTTTTGGCGCTGTCAGAACCACCGCAAGGTAATTTTACGAAGTCCTGTGAAGTTTTGTTGAAATCGATTGAAAAATGTAGGAAATCCGATCCAATATATAAACGTACAGACACACACACACACACACACACACACACACACACACACACAACCTGGATTTTATAATAAGTATGATTACAGTCAAATATTTGTAGGCTATATGGTTTTGTTTTTCTTTTAGCTTTTTGCAGTGCTAGTACGCATACGTACGCGTATCTGAGAGAAGGCAGTAACAAGACCTAGTTCCCCAAATTGCATTTCTTTAGTGAATTTGGCACAGAACGGCTGCTGTTTGCAATGAAAAGGAAATAAAATAAATTAATATTATATTTACTTCAATTAATTACGCTGAAGTTATTCCAAAAGAAAAAAAATCTTCTGAAGCTAATTATAGCGAAGAATCTAAACCGAAATGAATATATTTTCATTGCCAGTAGAACGACGAGATTTGAAATACGCCTCACGATCTGGACGAGAGTTGCACTATTTTTTTGCTTTTTAGTAAGAAAAAGAAAGAAAGAAAAAAAAGAAAGAAAAAAAAAGAAAGAACAAGATAAAGACAAACGGAATTTTACTCAAAAGGTATCAAAGACTCAAGTGAATAATGGTAACATTTCATTGCAAATGACGATAATAATATTGGTTAATTTGCAGTGTAACACTTGACTTGATAAAGTTGATAAAATCTACCTTTTTGGATTTATCGATAGTGGAATTTGGGATTCATTCGCGTCTTTGGTGGCAACCATTACTCGCGTTGTTTTCATACATTCACTGCGGAAAGCTAAACGCGGAAGACAACGGAAAGCTAAGCTCGGAACTGATCTTTCTTGTCTAAATTTGTCTCAATTACTGCGCACGAGGACTATTTACGTAGACACGCTCAGTTTGCGCAATGATACTTACACTGTAGCTATTCTGCAGTGAATGTATACAAACAACGCCCGTAAAGGCTGCCTGCGACGTGAATGAATCCGAAGTTTCACTGCTGATAACTCCAAAACGGTAGATTTTATCAAATTTCTCAAGCCAGATTCGAATGGAGCATGTACAATTACACATAAATGTAAGTATTTTGGAGATTTTTAATGCTAACTGAGTGCGGGTGTTACACTGCAAATTAACCATAATTTTAACCGTCTCCCTACAAGGAAATATTTTGGTATACATCGACTGATCAGTCTTTCCGGTTGAAATTTATAAAATTTTTCTCTGAAAAGACTATTCTAAAGACCAGTAGTTTTTATCGCTTTTCACAGTGTTGGTGAATGTTTCCTTCCCAATCTTTTATTTGGAGTAGTGTGGAAAGCCAACATCTTGATTATGTCATTATTATCTATTCAAGTTACGAGTGTGACCCATTTTAGTTGTTACCGCTGTTGAAAATGCTCAAGTGATGTTGTTTCTGTTATTTGGTACAGTTCTTTGTTTATGATTGTGTAGCGCCAGTCCACAATATTCAAAGAAGGATGATCTTTGCCAAGACACCCAGGATTTGAACGAGTATGCTCAAAGCCTTTTTTCACCATCGGTCTTAGTAAACGGTTGTATACAGCTGACAGTTGAAATATCTCTGAACGGGCCCGGCGCCATGCGTGACATCCATACTGAAATCTCAATCTGACGTGTCTATTTAAGAACACGGTTGGAGTTTTCGGGTTGATCTTTTGGTTTCATAACTATTTGCGATGTTGGGCAAATCTACCTTTAGCACCGCCCATTCTAGATTTAATTTCTTTTTCACCCAATCTTAGTTTGGATTAATTTGTTTTGTTTTACGGTATATCAACCTCAATGGGTCACTTAATGCCGACAACATTTTTTTCCTGGTAATATTTTTGTTCTGTCAAAAATCCATTTCTCAAAAACGTATAGCTGATAATATTATTTTTTTCAAAAACGTATAGCTGGTAATATTTTTTTTTTCAAAAACGTATAGCTGTTAATATATATATATATTTTTTTTTTCAAAAACGTATAGCTGTTAATATAAATATATATATTTTCTTTTTCAAAAACGTATAGCTGGTAGTATTTTTTTTTTCAAAAACGTATAGCTGTTAATATATATATATATTTTTTTTTTTTTCAAAAACGTATAGCTGTTAATATATATATTTTTTTTTTTTCAAAAACGTATAGCTGGTAATATTTTTTTTAAAAAACGTATAGCTGTTAATATATATATATATATTTTTTTTTTTTTCAAAACGTATAGCTGTTAATATATATATATTTTTTTTTCAAAACGTATAGCTGGTAATATTTTTTTTTTCAAAACGTATAGCTGTTAATATATATATATATTTTATATTTCAAAACGTATAGCTGGTAATATTTTTTTTTTTTTTCAAAACGTATATATATTTTTTTCAAAACGTATAGCTGTTAATATATATATATATATATATATATATATATATATATATATATATATATATTCAAAAACGTATAACTGGTAATATTTTTTTTTCAAAAACGTATAGCTGTTAATATATATATATATATTTTTTTTTTTTTTCAAAAACGTATAGCTGTTAATATATATATATATATATATATTTTTCAAAAACGTATAGCTGTTAATATATATATATATATATATATTTTCAAAAACGTATAGCTGTTAACATTATTTCTTCAAAAACGTATTATCAGAGACCTTGCTGTTGGACGTAGTTTATCATCTTACCAAGGACGCGGATGCAGATTATCGTCTTACCCAGGACGCGGATGTCGTTTATCGTCATACCCAAGACGCCACCCAAACTTAATTAGTTATATAGTGGATAGAGAGTTGAATACAATATAATTCTACTTTGTTTTTGAAAGAATAAGCTTGATAAATCAAAGTAGAAATTATTTATGACTCAAACTAATTCACGTGCCAAATTTATACATTCTTAAGAATATTTGATAGTAATCCACAGATTCTACTGGAAGCATAGTGCCATCTTTGAGTAGATATTCTGTCAGTAAGTTATGTGCCACGCGTGATACACAATTAGGCGACCATGTATCTTTCGATACATGACTGACGAGGCAGATTTATTTTCTCCTCACAGTAGGTTGCTATTATTTTTTGAGGTAGACCAGTTGCCAAGTCTATAGAAACCGGTCTGCTATTTATCCATAGCTGGGGCGGGGGGACAAGAAGAGAATTCGTACCTTTATCAAGGGTATTAGCACGTAAGTGAATGTAATGGATTCGACTGGAATTCGAACTCGGCTCTCCGATTCATCAATCCAAGCCGCTAACCATTACACCACCGTAGTATTTCCATATAGCGATATAACTGAGACATCCGGAACAATCTACCCCGGTGGAAGGAATAAAGGGTGCAATTGGAAATTTCAATCAACTGAGGAAAGTCGAATGTACAACGGTCGAAACATCGTGAATATGGCAATAAAGATGAGGACAACAATGTAAATAAAGTAAATGATAATTTTATACTTATCTATATATCGACACCTATTGTTCTTTAGCGTCGATGTAATTATAGTTAATACACAGACAGGCATATATATATATATATATATATATATATATATATATATATATATATATATATATATATATATATATATATATATAAACAAAGAAAAAACGAAAGGAAAAAGAAATACGTTGTAGCTTGTAGAATGGTGTTAGATAGATAGATAGATAGATAGATACGAACAGGCAGTGATAGACAGATAGATAGATAGATAAACAGAAAGGAAGAATGAGACTGATCTCGATACCAACAGACTGACATTCATATATATAAGCACAAACATATATATATGTATATACAAAGATAGACACACACACACACACACACATACACACATATATATATATATATATATATATATATATATATATATATATATATATATATATATATATGAAGAAAAAAATATACGGAAAAAAACAACAAAATCCTTATATACAATTATGATGTTTTAATGTTAATATGTCAACGTCGGACGTTTCGGTCTAATAAACCATCTTCAGGACATATTCATAAAATATAATTAACATTATCAATTCAACATGACATATTATCATTAAAACATCATAATTGTATATAAGGATTTTTGTTTTTTTTTTCCGTATATTTTTCTTCATACTGTCGGATCTATATCCATATATTTGCTTACATATATATATGTGTATATACAAAGAAAGAAAAAAAAAAAGAAAGAAAGAAAGCAGCAGACTGGAATAGATACAAACAGACTGGGATGGAAAGAAAGAAAGAGAGAAAGAAAGAAAGAGAGAAAGAAAGAAAGAGACTGATCTACATACGAACAGACTGAGATAGATAGATAGATAGATAGATAGATAGATAGATAGATAGATAGATAGATATGAATAGAATGAGATAGATAGATAGATAGATAGATAGATAGATAGATAGATAGATAGATAGATAGATAGTGCAGATTCGCAGTATCCCTCTTCTGAATTTTTCAAAGAATAGAAAGTTATGGCAAGTCATAATCGCTTATGTTCTGAATGGATGCACACGTAGATGATCCTTATATTGTCAGGCATTCATTTCTAATGTAAGCTGTGATGTTATGTTTTCTTCTGCATAGGTTTCAACCAGCAAGTCTTAATACAAAATGTCACAGGTCGATCAATAAAATATGTCGTAATATTTATATACCTAGGAAGCGAATTAAATCGGCCGAATGTTTTAAATATCTAGGAAGCGAAATAAAATATACTAAAAAGGATGTGAAAATTCGCGTAGCGAAGGATTCGGCCGCCTTGTATGAAATGGCTGTAATCTGGAAATCTGATCTAGCAGACAATCTGAAACGCGGCTTCTTTCGAGGTACTATAGCGGTGAGATTAAGGTATGGTACCACTCCTTGACAATTAACTAAAACCCTGGAGTCTTACCTTGATTTAACCTAAACTCTGAGAGCAATACTTAACTTTTTGAGCCCTGAGTTCTTGAACAATTTTAACCCTTCTGCTCCTGAGTCAAAATTCGTAAATAATTGATATCTAATGTTTCGCGTAGATTTAAAAATAATTAGAAATGTTTACCCACCGTTCAAGCGGTAGTTTGATATTAAGTCATTGTTTCCTACCTCTGTTCAACCGGTGGCTGGACATTATGTCATTTTTCTCTACCACCGGTAAAACGGTGGTCAGGGCTAAAAGTGTTAACATCTCTTGGGGACAACATGCATCTAAATCACTGATATTTCTACAATCTTACATGGACGCAGATGCGCTTTGCAGGACACTGTTGGCAAGCAAATAAAGGACTCGCAAGTGATGTATTGCTCTGGACACCTAGCCACATAGCAAGATGAGTTGGTCAGCCAGCAACCATTTACACTGACCAGCTATGTTATGACACAAGATGCCACCCTAATGACCTTTCGACCTTCATGCAAGACCGTAATGGTCGGTGTGACAGATTCATGAATGTACGCGCCAGCTTGACCGAATGAATAATAATAATATATTTTCTATGATACCAACATAAGTTTGTATCCTTACGACCACGTCCGTTTCCGAAGACTCAGATATCTGGCAATAGACCCTAGGATTTTTCTATTTTGTAGGGCCATTTGGATATACAAAGAGGTTTTAAGTATTATATAGTTTCGATAGGTTAAACTGTTAATTAATTTAAAGCCAGTCCTGGGTATGACGATAAACTACATCCGGCAGCAAGGAGATTGAGGTTTTTGAGGAGTCTAGAAGAACCTCTTAATTGCTTTTGTTTACAGGTCCACCCTGACCCGTGTTAGTATCTGTTAAGGTCCCAACTATGTGCAAATAGTGACCCTTACTATAAAGAAAAAGCTATGGAAATTGTTGGTAAAAACCTATTGTTGGTATTTTTACTATAAATATTTTAAAGATTTTTATAGTGAAAATACCAACGCAGATTGTGTGTGTGCGTGTGTGTGTGTGTGTCTGTACGTTTATATATTGGATCGGATGTCCTACATTTTTCAACCGATTTCAACAAAACTTCACAGGACTACGTAAAATTACCTTGCGATGGTTCTGACAGCACCAAAAATTGGAAAAAACACAATTGTTTTTGCACGAAATCAATTTGAAAACACAATTAAGAGACATTAATGAAAGGGGGACAACTCATATCGAGTTATACTTATTAATATCGAGTTACCGAGTTATACTTATAAAAACCAGGTTGAGTGTTTGTGTGTGTGTGTGTGTGTGTGTGTGTGTGTGTGTGTGTGTGTGTGTGTGTGTGTACGTTTATATATGGGATCGGATTTCCTATATTTTTCAATCGAACTTCACTTTTTGGGGGCAGGTAGTGTTTCTTATTGTCTTGCACACTTTTTTCTTTATTTTTACATTCTTTTAATGCTTTAAAAATTCCATTTACAAGACAATTGTTTATAATAAAATTTTGTTCAATCGGTAGACTCATAACGATTGAAAACAATGTTTTTGTTTGAGTTTGGGTTTGACCAATTCGTAAAAAAAAAACAAAAAAAAAACAACACAAAACAAAAAAAAAAACTAATTAAGACATGCGTGTCCGTCAACCTTAAACAATAATCTTTGTCAATTTTATTTTTCAGTCGATACTTGATCTATCTCTTACTGTTACATCCCCGGGCAACGCTGGGCTCTACTGCTAGTATAAAATAATTACCAACAATACATATTTATATTAAAATTACCAACAATACAATTTTAAAGAATTTTGATGCACAAAAAAAAAAAAACAAACTTGGAGATCTGAGCTAAAAAGAGATAACTGAGACATCCGGAAGAGGCATGGCATGTGGAACTAGAACAATCTACTCTGTTGGACGAAATAAAAGGTTCAGTTCGAAATTTCAAACAGCTGAAGAAGGCCGGAGTGGAAAAAGACCGAAACGTCGTAAATATGGCATTAAAGATGGTGCCGTCAGGAGTTCCAAACTATTAAGGCCACCCTTGGCATCATGGTCGAAGACGAGGAGCCAGACTAAGCGCTAACAACCCCAAAGATCCCAACGGTGGAACAAGCTGGTGACGATTATAACAGACCTCAATGGTTGAACCAGCGGATGAAGAGGGCTACGCATTACGGACATGTTCCAGAAGGCGCCGCTGAAAATTATAACAGAGTAAGGGGCGGTCCGTTTTCGGTTTCTGTTAGGGCCCAGAAAGAAAAACACGAAAGACGAAGGTAGGTTGGAAAAGTATATTGAACATAGATACTGCGTCTACCCCTCCACTTCATACTCTGCGCTCCCGTCCGACTCACGCAGTTTGTATTTATGAGAGAAGGAAGAGTTCATTATCCTGTAAGAGGGTTGACCAGAACAGTTTCATAACTGGCCTCTCATTCCATATGTGCCGCAGAGGACGGTCATGAAATCAAGCGTGTGAGTTACTTCCTTTCAAGTTGAGGTTCACTTTAAACAAATTCCAGCTATTGGCAATTTCTTCGATTCATATTATGTTTCACCCCCAACCAAATCTTGGAAGCTTCTAGTCTTGAGCCGTTGGCAGAGCAGTTACCATCGCCATCATCATAAAGAAAGCGATCAGCAAAGAAGATATTAATGTTTTACATAAGAGATGAAGCAGGCAAAGATTAACAAAAGCTACAACCTTATACAGGCATCATAATAACTCAAGCCCAGACAAGATAAGCGGTATTAAATGGGGTCGTTGTATTAACGCGAGAGGGGAGAAGTAAATGGAGATTATGAGGCAATGTAGGATAGATAAAAGTTTTATCTGTATCAGGGCGATTGTTCTAAGAGACGTAATTATCTGGCAACTGGGGGTAGCCGGAGTTACTTTAAATTAAGATTTCCAAGCACATTGATTATGCTTATGTTGATGTGCTTGGCTATGTTATTTTTGAGCCTGTGTGTGCCAATTGATAACCAGGAGAAAAAGAAGAAAGAGAAGACAAACAGGAAATCAAGCCTCCTTCTCGTGATTCGACCGGAAGCTTTAGACATGAGAGACTTGTGGGAATTTGTACGCAGGAAGTCATCAAAAGAAATGTTATGAGAAGATAAAGGAGAATGAAAAAGATGTAAAGGGGAGGTGATAGAAATCTGTTTTTCAGTCCAAATCCGTGAACTCTTCCATATATATATATATATATATATATATATATATATATATATATATATATATAAATTATTTATTCGAAAATTATAACATAACAATGTTATAAAATCACTACAAAAATAGCCATTTTGTTTCAACACCTCTGGTGTCTTATCAAGTGATGGTGTTGAATGTAGAATAAAGGGTTTTAAAAGGTTCAAATCAATCAAACATCCCTCGATAGGGGAAATGTTTCAATGTTAGGGTTAGACTAAAATAGAATTCATTCTATCTAATAAATATTAAATTATACTATGAAATTCAAACTTACCAATATTATATTTTGAATTATACTACGTTTAAAATTATAAAATTATTTAAAGTAGAGTACTCTTTTAAGAATAGAATTTGTTGGTTATTGGAATTTATTCCGTACACACCAATCCTATACTTGGATATATATATATATTATATATATATATATATATATATATATGAGTTTGAGCAATCCCGAAAATCCAAAATTACCTTATATGGGATATAGACCAATTTCAATCGACGAAAACTTCGTCAGTCTTATTCAAACCGGGTGTATAGAAATTTAACTTAGTCTATATACCGGGGTTGAATAAGACTGACGAAGTTTTCGTCGATTGAAATTGGTCTATACGTGAGTTAATTTTGGATTTCATGGTTTACTATATATATATATATATATATTCTATATATATATATATATATATCGAATACGACGTATGAGGGGTCAAGCAGATCAGTTCCTAGGAAACCGACAGCCCGACAACAGCAGATATGATTTGATTATAGTGGTGAAGGCTTTGTGCAGGACCATCCACACTTTTTGAAGATTTGTCCTTCTCCTAGACTAGTTGCCATTCAAGGCTATAGAACCCAGTCTGTCCTGCTATTTGGCCATAGCTGGAGGGAAAAGAAGATGATTCATACCTATCCTGAGGGTATTAGCACATAAGTGAACGTAATGGATTCGACTGGAATTCGAACTCGGCTCTCCGATTCCTCAATCAAGCCGCTATCCATTACTTCGCCTTCGCCTTCGCCTTCTCTCTCTCTCTCTCTCTCTCTCTCTCTCTCTATATATATATATATATATATATATATATATATATATATATATATATATATATATATATATATATATATATATATAGAGAGAGAGAGAGAGAGTTCAGTTGCGAGTTAGACTTTGTTGAATGCTGACTTTTTTTTTTTGGGGTCTACAAATGAATGCCTTCAAGATGGTGGATGAAATGTTGCACTTCCGTAATATTATGCTCTATGAATTTCAGGAAAGAAATAAGCGTTGGAACTGCAACAAAACAAACAAAAAACAAAACAAAACCAAAACATTCCGAAGCTTTATTCGGATCGTGTTCCAGCTCTTCGGGCGGTCAAACTGTGGTTTGGCAGATTTCGTCAGAGGGGGATTTTTAACCTGAACGGTCAACTACAGTCAAGGCGACCTGCTTGCCGTCGTGGAGAATAAACCAAATACTTCGACTGAATAGATTTCTAAGAGTTTCAAAATCGATATCTTAACTGCCTTTCGCCATTTGAAGAAACCTGGGTTCAAGAGAAACGGTCAACATTGGCAAATCGGAAAGGAGTCATTTTCCACTAGCACAACGCTTATCCGCATGTCGTAAAACAGACCTTGCAGCAGCTTGAAATAGGAATAAGGGAAACATGAAACCCTCCAGCGTATTCTCCTGATTTGGCTTCTTTCAGCTTTCTACAGAACGATTTAAATGATAAAAAATTGGACTCCCTACAGTCAGTAGAACAATACGTCACAATCTTCTTCCAACAAAAAATACGTGATTTCTAAAAAAAAAAAAAAAAAAAAAAAAATGGCGTCAATAAGCTTGCGGAACTATATTCCTCTGTCAAATATTCATGCCTTTCTGGTGAGCCTCATGTCCTCCTTTTTCACTTCCACAATCAATCTTAATTTTCAGCCAGATTTGCTGGGTGTTACTTCAATTTAACTGCTCTCTCTGCGAGAAACAGTCGCACGACACTCATCTCTACCTAAAAAGAATACCCGCTCGGCCCGGTGGCTAGGCTCAAAGTGTAGTATCTGCGCTTTTTTTTTTGTGAGCTGCCGGGTCGGTGTCTGTCGAACTCTGCTTGCAGAGGGAACCCGGACAAGCTCCGCCGAAGGGTAGGGTTTCGTTGGGGAGGTTGACGGAACTGGCCCGCCACGGCGGGTTTGGATAGTTATTTATTTTTGGCTGGGCCTACGGGCTCAGAGATACCCACATTAAAAAGGTCTTGTGCCACATTCGATCCCCGTGGGTGGATTGATAAATACCATCTCTACCTCATAGAGCAGCTTGAAGTTTTTGTATATGAACTTCATAGATCATGAAGCGATGAACAGGATGACATGTTCATGTCTAAATGATTTTCGTTTGCTCCTGTGAGTTCCACTTTTTTTTTATCGTACAATAAAACATCCATCGGCTTTGTGCTTGGCGAAAGTTTTATAAACTGGATTCTTGTTACAAAACGATTTTCGCCTGATTGATTGATTTGGTTTTTAAGGTACTTTTTTTTAGAAATTTTAAGGCTTATCAACCCATTTTGTTTTTAAGGCTTACTTACATTTTTTTTGTTTTTATAGCTTATCAAACTTTTTTGTTTTAAGGCTTATCAACATATTTTTGTTTTTAAGACTTATCCACTTTTTGTTTTTTATAGCTTATCAATCTTTTTAAGGCTTATCAAACGTTTTAGTTTTTAAGGATTATCAACCTTTTTTTTTTTGTTTTTATGGCTTACCAATATTTTTTTTCTTTTTAAGGCTTATCAACCTTTTTTGTTTTTAAGGCTTATCAAACTTTTTTGTATTTAAGTCTTATCAAGCTTTTTTTAAGTTTTTATAACTTATGAACCTTTTGACATGTTTTTGTCTTTTAATGATTTTCGTTTTTGTTTTTGTGGCTTACCAACATTTTTTTTTTTAAGGCTTATCAATTTTTTTTAAATCCATCAACTTTTTTTTTTTTTTTTGGCTTAAGTTTTTTTTGTAAAAGCTTTTTCTTTTAAGTTTATCAAACTTTTTTTTAAGTCTTATTGATTGATTTGGTTTTTAAGTCTTACCTTTTTTTTGAATTTTTTAACGCTTTTTTTTTTCCATTTTGTTTTCAACGTATTTGGTTTTTTAAGGCTTTTTTTTTTTATAGCTTATCAAATTTTTTTTTTAAGTTTTATCAGGTTTTTTAAGTCTTACCTATTTTTTTGTTTTAAGACTTATCTACTTTTTTTTTTTTTTTATAGCTTATCAAATTTTTTTTTTTTCTTTTTAAAGGCTTATCAACGTTTTTTTAAGTCTTATCAACCATTTTTTGTTTTAAACTTTTTTGTTTTAAGTCTTATTAACCATTTTTTTTTTTTAAGTCTCAACTTTTTTCTTTTTTGTTTTATGGCTTATCAACATTTTTTTTTTTTCATTTTTTTGTTTTTAAGGCTTATCAAATTTTTTGTATTTAAGTCTTATCAAGCTTTTTGTTTTTTAAGTCTTACCTACTTTTTTGTTTTTAAGGCTTATCAACATTTTTTTATGTTTTTATGGCTTACCAAATTTTTTTTCTTTTTAAGGCTTATCAACCATTTTTATTTTATGGCTTATCAACGATATTTTTTTCTATTTCTTTTTTTTTTGGTTTAAGGCTTATCAACCATTTTTGTTTTTAAGGCTTATCAAACTTTTTTGTTTTTAAAGGCTCATCAACTTTTTTTGTATTTTCAGGCATATTAACCTATTTTTTGTTTTTTAAGGCTTACCTACATTTTAGTTTTAAAATTAAAAAAAACAAACAAACACTCAATAATATCAACTATGAAAATAGACACAATATCTTGGCCGTGTTTTGAATAATGAAAACATTATATACATACATAGACGCATCAAACTATTTCTTATTTAACAGTTAAAATATTTCATCCTTGAAAATGGCTAAATGTTTAGCCGAAAACACTCAGATAAAAAGAACAATTAGACAGTGTTCATATAATTTATCTGAAAAGAAAAAAAATTAGCTCGCATGAAACATTGTATAAAAAAACTAAATCAAAGCACTTTGTCTATTTTATTTTATATATATTATATATATATATATATATATATATATATATATATATATATATATATATATATATATATATGTATGTATGTATATAAAAAGAAAGAACAGTAAGATATATAATCCGGTGTTCTTATAGATATTTTTATTTTTACAAAATAGTGCTCAATGTAAATTTACAGAGCATTAATATTATAAATTAATTGATTTAAAATATGTTTCTTTCCGCTACACAGTTCTAACCATGTTTCATATATATATATATACGTTATTTTATGGATACAAATATTTATGTAAGTGCTCTGTTTATGATGAATAGTATTAACGATATTTATCCGCCTGAATGTCCGAGAAATTTCATAGAGAATGTGTGCATTCCGACAGGAACCGAACCTTTAACCAACACGGGACCGTCATATAGCCTGACGTGCTATACAATTTAGCTACAGAGGAAGCGTCTGGTTAGCAAGGTCAAATTACTGTTCTTAAACTACAAATTACCCATGATTAATTTTATATGAAATTTCTCGGGCATTCAGGCCGGTAAATGTTGTTAATACTATTTATTATAATATTTGTATCTATAGAAATGGCGTATAAACAATATATATATATATATATATATATATATATATATATATATATATATATAAGTTTCACGGTTAACCTTATCCTCAAAAACAGAAAAGCATCACAAAATCAAAATTACAACGAACGAACATTATTTATGAGTCCAAATTTAAAGAATTCTTCCTTATCAAACCGAATTCATAAATAATTACATTGGTCACACAACTACATGCCTATCCAGACGCCTTACCTGACACCTATCTGACCAGAGCTCCATTAGAATCCATTTAAACACACACACGAACCTACCAGACTCCATCCGAATCCTACTAGTAGAAACCACAATTTTTTTTGCGTCAACCATCTGTAAAAAATACCTATTTAATTTACATAAATTTACATAATTAAAAAGGAATATTCATGCTAAAAATCTCTTAAGTATTAGAAAGAAAACTACACTATAATATCTGTTAACAAATACAAGAGCCATTTCAATATACGGGGTGCAGCAGGAATACCTTCTTCATATCATACCAACCAGAAATATCACCCAAATAATGGTAAGACATTAGTGGTAATGGTTTCTTCATGAAGCTAATGTTTTACCCTTATGTGGGAGGTATTTCTGATACACCCTGTATTTTCTCTCTTGTCTGGCAACAGAGAAAATAATCTCCAATATTTTTTTTATGAGAGATTGCAAATATGAGTACACACTCTGCAGTGTCACTGTTTTTCTTGAGATGGACAACTAGAAGAAATAATCAAGCCATCTTGATTATTTCTTCTAGTTGTCCATCTCACTGGGCATACTTTCATTTTTGTCACTTTGTTGGTTAATAGGGAAGATAATTTGAAAGAAAGAAAGACCCCTTTTATTCTTCTTCAGAGAGTTAGGACATTTTTATCAAAGCAAAAAATCATTTTTACCTAAAGAGGACTTGATATCACTTTTTTTTTCCTTTTTTTTTTTTTTTAAGCATTACGCCCCGAGCAAGACGTGAAGCCACTAGGATGCAGGGGGTTGCAGAAGATTTGGAGCGAGAGCAGATAGGAGTGATAGAAGAAAGGATGAGGAGAAGGATAGTGGGTAGATCAAGGTAACTGGAGATGTCGATTGACATTACATTTGAATAGTTGGAAATTATAGCTCTCAGGGTTGAAGGAAATCAATATCTATGCCTAATATCTTAATATATTTATCTGGATATTTTATTCTTTGGAGACAGGCATCCTGGAGCCCTTGTGGCAAACTATCGAATAAGAAATTAGCAACTATTTGGGAATTAATGTGAGAGAAAAGGAAATGAGAACTTCCTTGTATATATAAAGTTTCACTCACATATATAATGGAAGCCTTAATAATAAAAAGAAGAAAAAGCCAACACACAATAATATTAACTACGAACACGGCACCAGTTTTGCTGTGTTTTGAAAATAAAACATCCCTATAACGCTCTAAAAATACACACAACCCATACACCTAATTAAAAAGGAAAATTAAAACCATCCTTGATAATGGCTAAAATTATTGCCGGAAGTGCTAGAAAAATATAGAACATTTGATCATTTTTTTCACACTCAGTGCCCAGAAAACACTTGTTCGAACACAAGAAAAATTAAATAAAAAGCTTAATCGCAGTACCTTGTATGTCGTCTTTAATTAAACATGTATAAATGAAGAATTGCTGGCTAAATGCACAATATATATATATATATATATATATATATATATATATATATATATATATGCAGATAGGAAAGGAGAGAAAACAAAGGAGAAAAACCAAATGTCGGGGAAAAAACAACAGTAAGTAACTTTATGAATACCAATATCTTTTTGGTAAGTGAACATTGTTCGCAAGCCGGTAACGAAAACAATACTGTCCATTTTTGAATATCAGACTATCTTTTCTTTGTACACATCGATTTTCTGTTATCAGTAGGCTCAACATGGAAAGAACACATACACACATAGACGAACGGACATACACACACCCGCAGACTATATATATATATATATATATATATATATATATATATATATATATATATATATATATATATATATGGATTTTTGGTAGCAGCAATGTTTAATATATGCTTCGTTGAAGTGAAGAGTGACGAGGAAGATTTGATTACCGTAATTTCGCATGTATAATACGCCTTCATCTATAATACGCACCTTTAAAATTATGCTATATATGTATGGGAAAATGCTTCTACGCACGCATAATACGCACCCCTTGTTTGGTAATCAAACCTTATAAATTGTACCTTTCCAATTTTATTGCGGTCAGCGTTTCCTAATCTTATTAAAAAATGGTTTTAAACATAGAATAATATTATTCTAATTTAGTTTTATGATAATTCTTATTTTATTTTACATTTGTAAGTATTGTTAGGTACATATGATTTTATTTGACATCCTTATGGGGTCTGGAATTGCTGAATGTTAGTATCAAATTGTCGTATGTTTGTGGTGAGTAGTCACTTTGCAAACGAAATCGACCTATGAAACGGCAATTTTTTAATGAATTTTGTAGCTGTGCATAATACGCGTCCCTAATTTTGCTTCTGATGTTTTAGAAAAAAAATGCGAATTATACATGGGGAAGAAAGGAATTCTATTTATTTATAATTTTCTTGCATACGAACATATTTCATGAATCCGGCAATGTTGTAACTTCTTCCTTTAATGTCGTTCTTCTCATTCACCCCTTAGCCATCTATATCTAGAGACGAGACGCGTTAAATTTGAGCAACATCTAGCCGACACACTGAGGTTAAAAATAGGAAATTGAAATGATACATATGACATACTCATATCCTCTCTCCCACCTCACTTCCTCACTTCGTTAATTTTACGTATACTTGATGAGGTCCGTCAAAAACGTGTGAATTTCTTTTCATTTTTCATTTCAGCTTTTGGAAGTAAAGTCTGATGAACCAGAACCCTGTTAAAGGGGTTATGGTTAAATAGCTTATTACATGGAATCTTAATGCGGTCTGTTTTTTATTCAAATATATATATATATATATATATATATATATATATATATATATATATATAAAGAAATATAGTCTTAAGGTGTGCTATATTTATGGGATAAAGTGCTCAATATCAGAGATAGAGCGTGTGTAAATATAAGTCAATATATATATAATATAATATGCAATCGTATGAGGCACAATCTGTTTGGGCTGACGATTGCATTTGATAGGTGAAGGTTTCGAAATCAGACTGTCGCCTCGCTAAGTGTTGACTTGCCATGTTCCCACTTTTATATATATATATATATATATATATATATATATATATATATATATATATATATATATATATTATTACACAAACAAATTTATATATGACTCTCCTGTCGAATTCGACGTATGAGGGTCAAGCAGATCAGTTCCCAGGAAACCGACAGCCTGACACCAGCACATAAGATTTGATTATAATGGTGAAGGTTTCGTGCAGGACCATCCATACTTTTTTGAAGGGCCGAATACGGAGACCTGATACACAGGGTCGCCAAACGACCCTCCGCAGGTTTTGAATTCACAGTTGTCCTTCTCCTAGACAAGTTGCCATCCAAGGCTATAGAACCCACTCTCTCTTGCTATTTACCCATAGCTGGAGGGGAAAAAGAGGACTCATACCTTTCCCAAGGGTATTAGCACGTAAGTGAATGTAATGGATTCGATTGGAACTCGAACTCGGCTCTACGATTCCTCAATCCGCTACCCATTACTCAACCGTGCCTCACTCACTCTCTCTCTCTCTCTCTCTCTCTCTCTCTCTCTCTCTCTCTCTCTCTCTATATATATATATATTATTACACAACAAAATCCCAAATTGCTTCATATGAGGCGTGCTAGATCCATTTCAACCGATGTAAATTACGCCAGAGGATTATTTTCGAAAAATACTTGCATTTTAAAAAATATTAACTGAAACAACAGACAACAGTTTTATAGATGACGATCATATCATTTTCATCTATGGATTAACAGTATTTTAATGCATACATTATACACTACTAGCAATGGAAGTCAAAGAAATAATACCATTAATATTACTGATTGATTCTATGTTTGATTATTTCTTTGTATATATATATATATATATATATATATATATATATTACCATCAGCATCACCTTTACTATCACCGTCATCATCATCACCACCATCACCGTCATCATCATCATCATCACCATCACCATCACCTCATCATCACCGCCATCATCTTCATCACCATCGCCATCATCACTACAGACATCACCATCACCATCACCATAATCATCATCACCATCATGATCATCATCCTCATCGCCATCACCGTCATCATCATCATTGTCGCCATGATTATCAGCATCAACATCATCATCATCGTCATCATCACCATCATTACCACCACTATCACCATCACCATCGCCATAATCATCACCATCATCATCATCATCACCATCACCATCGCCATAATCATCACCATCATCATCATCACCATCGCCATAATCATCACCATCATCATCATCATCACCATCGCCATAATCATCACCATTATCATCATCATCACCATCACCATCGCCATAATCATCACCATCATCATCACCATCACCATCGCCATAATCATCATCATCATCATCATCATCATCATCACCATCACCATCATCATCATCATCATCACCATCACCATTGCCATAATCATTACCATCAACATCATCATCGTCATCATCACCATCATTACCACCACTATCACCATCACCATCGCCATAATCATCACCATCATCATCATCATCACCATCACCATCGCCATAATCATCACTATCATCATCATCATCACCATCACCATAATTATCACCATCATCATCAACATCACCATCACCGTCATCATCATTGTCGCCATAATCATCATCATCATCATCATCAACATTATCATCATCGTCATCATCACCATCATTACCACCACTATCATCATCACCTTATCATCATCATCATCAGCATCATGAAGATTATGGTCATTATCATCAGTAACCTTGGCAAGATTTTTGTCTTCTACTTTTATCTTCGTTTTGCATACGCTACAGAATTGAAAATAGAATGAGATGCAGAAATACGAAGGGCATTTGTTCTAAAGTGAATAGAACGGACCCTACTGGAATTGAAACTCGCATCTCCGAATAACTCTTTTCTTTGACCGACCCTCATGAGGGTGTTTTCTCGATCACTACATTCCAACCTGTTCAATTTTGCGTTAACCGTTATCTTCCCGACACTCATATACTGTTTCACTCCCATCTGCCACGAGTGGCTCCCAGGCCTTGTACTAGGTGAACATTACTATAAAGAAAAACAAGTTCCGTTTCATTATCCATTAAACCCCCGTACATACAAGCTTAAAGCACCTGATATTCGCGAGCGATCACCCATCTAGGTAATGACCAGACTTGACTTTGCTTAACTGCGATGATCGTACGGAAAACGGTGTTTCAACGTGACCTGTACGTCAGTCTATTATATCATCCGCACATGCAAAATTATAAAACCTGGTATTCACAAACTGTCACCCAGCTAGATAATGACCAGACACGACGTTGCTTAACTTCGGTGATCATACAGCAACCGGCGTTTCAACGTGACGTATCAGCGAGGCCAATGTATCACCCGCACATCCAAGCTTATAACACCTTATATTCCCAAGCAGTCACACATCTATGTACTGGTCAGACTCGACGTTGCTTAACCGACATGTTGGTAAGGCCATTATATTACCCGCATATCCAAGCATATAACACCTGATATTCTAAAGCGGTCACCCATACTGACAAGACTGAATGTTGCTTAACTCGGTGTTCGTACGGAGTTCAAAATTATAACGGCTGGTCTTCCCAAGTGGTCACCCACCTAGGTACTGACCAGACTCGATGTTGCTTAACTTCGATGATCGTACGGAAACTGTCGTGTCTGTAAGGCATATCCAAGATTACAAAACTGATCTTCCCAAGCGATCACCCATCTAGGTACTGACCAGACTCGACGTTGCTTAACTTAGGTAATCGTACGGAATCCGAAACGTGACGTGTCCGTTGAGGCCGTTATATCGCCCGCACATCCCAGCTTACAGCCTCTGGTATTACCAAGCTGTCACCCATCTAGATACTGACCAGACTCGACGTTGCTTAACTTCGGTAATCGTACGGAAACCGAAACGTGACGTGTCCGTTGAGGCCATTATATCGCCCGCACATCCCAGCTTACAGCCTCTGGTATAACCAAGCTGTTATCCATCGAGGTACTGAGATGACAAGACGTTCAGTAATCGTACGGTAACCGATATTTTAACGTAGTACGGCCATAAGCCTCTCTGTCTGTCTGTGTGTGTGTATGTGTGTGTGTGTTGTGTGTGTGTGTGTGTGTGTGTGTGTGTGTGTGTGTGTGTGGACGTGAACGCTCTTAGGGACAAACAGAATTTAACACCGCACATATTCGCAAACAGATTTTAATTAAACAATGCCATGGTGTCAAAAAGCAAACAAAATTAATGGCCGAATAAATAACGCTTCCTTCGATCAATATATTCTAACGCGGCAAGCGACTGTCAAAAATGTCTCCGGCTCGTTCAGTAACGCGTTAGTGAATAGTTTGAATCTAACTGAAGACTTAAGATAAGCCATGCTTTTATTTTTATTTATTTATTTATTTTTTGCCTTTTTTGTTTTAATCTTATTTAATTCTTTTTGTCTTCTCCAATTCGTGTTTTGCACAAGAAAATAAATTACCAAAAAAAAAAAAAAAAACAAACACACAAAAAAAGAAATTAAATAACAAGACCACGTAATGAGGCTTCTGATAACGATACGGAAATCTCGCGTGATAATGCGTGACTTGATGGCTCTATTGTCTTTCAAATGTCTCTTAATGAGCATTCTGTACGCAGACTGGCTTCGTAAGTGTGCTACAGAGGAGAGTCGAATTTAGCACACTTAATTTAGCTTTTAGAGCACCTCGACGTGGTGCAATGGTTAGCAAGTTACGGCTGAGTACTGAGTTCGATCCTTACTGTATATCCCATTCTATTCGGCCTTTTGGCACATCTAAGCAACGCTGTAAAATCAACTTTTTGGGGGAACCTTTACGTGGTGTAATAGTTAACATGCTTGACTCGACAGAACTGAATAGTGAGTTCAAACCTCACTGGGTGCTCAACATTTTCTGCCATGTGCCACATCTAAGTTACGCTTAGATAATTATTTCCTCGCTGAGCCCCATAATGTCGGCCTTGTGCCACATCTAAGCCACTCAGAAAAAAATCGCCTTTTGGGGCACCTTTACGTGGTGTAATGGTTAACACGCTTGTCTCGCCAGACCTGAATAGTGCGTTCGAACCTCGCCGTGTGCTTAAAATTTTCTGCCTTGTGCCACATCTAAGCTACGCGTAGATAATTATTTCCTCACAAAAAATCACATTTTGGGGGTACATCTATATGGTGTAATGGTTAGCACACTTGTCTCGCTAGAAATGAATAGTGAGTTCGAACCTCCCTGGGTGCTCAACATTTCCTGCCTTGTTCCACATCTAAGCTACGCTTACACAAGTATCTTCGTGTTTAAATTTAAGTTATAGATCGACAGACCCCCAAAAAGAAAAAAAGATGTGGCAGTGGTTTACAGTTATACGAAACCCACTTTGCCAAACATGAATGATAAGTGTGTGTCGGACAGATGATGTCACAACCAAATTCCTGCAATATGGCGATAGGCTTTGATAAGGCGGGCTTACTACTTTGCAAAGAAAATTCGATGGTTTGAATTCTTCAAAGAATTCTTCTTTTAACTAAATATAGTCACTAAAAATTATCAAGCTGAATTTCTCAAGTTTTCATAAAATTAGATAAGAGATTGAAACATGTAAAAGAAAAAATTACTAAGATTTTCTAATAAAATAAATTTCATAAATAATTTTATTCATTTGTGAATAAGTTCTGAAAATTTTATTAAAATCCGATCAATTATTTGATTTCTGCAAGAATTTCCAAATTAATGTGTCTGTCGCCACAACAAAAAAAGAGGCGACAATTTGAGATGATGAAAGTTAGTACAACCGCCGACGAAAGAAAAACAGGTTTTTTTAATCAACATTTCGAATTTTCTAAAAGGGAGTAAAAAAAAAAATATTTAAATCATCAAAAAATATTTTCATCCTTCTTCTTAATAATAGCATAAAGATTTTAACGATAAAATTTTATTTTCATAATGTTTGGGGCATATTTACATCACGGTATGTTGATTTTTAGCGATCTGGTGGAGGGACCTCTTTTACTGTAAACCATCGTAATTGCCCACGACAAATCATGTGCGCGTTAAAAAGCTCCAAGATTTCAAAACCAGAAGAAAAGTGTGCTATATCTAGTGTAGCAGCTACGAATATCTAAGATGAAATGGTCAGGAAGACAGACGAAAGGGGCCATGTTGCATTAGGACAATGCCAAAGAGCATGAGGCTTGGTTTTCAATAGCGGCTGTGAGCGACTGTGAATTTCAATTAGTTGATCACCCTCCCTATTCACCTGAATTAACATCATTTGTTCCCCAACATGAAAAAAAAAACACGCTGAGGACCACAATCGCGAAGATGATGAGATCATATCAGGTGTTGATGAATTTATTGACCAGCAGTTTGAAGATTATTCTTTGAAAGTTTAGATGTCAGTTTACCTGAAAGAAACAATGCAGTAATTAATAAGAAAAGTTAAAATTAATGCATGCAAGATTTCACAGATCTCGGATCACTCCTTCATTTTCAGCCTATGAACTTTTCAGCCCACCCTCGTACCTGGAATGAAACAATGCAGTAATTAATAAGAAAAGTTGAAATGAATGCATGCAAGATTTCACAGATCTCGAATCACTCCTTCATTTTCAGCCTATGAACTTTTCAGCCTATGAACTTTTCAGCCCACACACGTACCTGGAAGGTAACAATACTAAAAAGAGTTGAAATTAACGCATGCAAGATTTCACAGTTCTAGCATCACCCCTTCATAATCAGCCTATGAACTTCTCGCTCCACCTTTGTATTATCATTAATATTATTATTGTTTGTGTGTTATATTTCCTGCTTTGTATCCTGTAGAGCCGGGTTCAAACTATAGCCCTTAGGCCCTATAGGAGAATTGTCATTTAACTGATAGCACTTTTCTTAGTATATAGGATGTTCCTAGTAAGGCTATCCTCTGGGCAACTTGTATGTTGATGTTACCTGGGACACTGTTAGTAAAATTGTCCATTCCCTTTCTCACGAGGCCCAGAGTTCCGATTAACTATTGGTACAGTCAACGTCTTCATTCCCCACATCCTGTTAATCTTGATCTCCAGGTCCTTGCATTTGGACAATTCCTCGATAATTTTTATAGAGGTGTTTCTCTCACATGGTACTACTATGTCAATAAGCATATACTACATTAATTTCTTGTCTTTTATGATAATATCTGACCTGTTCGCTTTTATTTTCCTGTGAATTTGCATTGGCATGTCCCAGAGGATCGTTACATCGTTATTTTGGGTAACTTTGTCTAGTTGTTGCTCATGCTATCTCTCAGCAGTTTTAATTTTTGTAATTCTTGCATATCTTCCACTGCACATACGTCGCTTATTATAATTATTATTATTATTATTATTATTATTATTATTATTTTCTTTGATTTCTGGTGTTTATACATTTCTTTCCGGGTCCCGCCCAGAGACCTAAGGTTAGAAATGGCGTCATGACACTTTCCACTGACAAAAAAAAAAAAAAAAAAAAATTACATAGATAAAGCCCTTCGTAAGGTGTGGGCTGTACTTGTCAGAACAATTTTTTGTATCTCCTTGAGGCATGGACTACCAGGAATCCCTTCAATTAGTCTACTGCAATCTTTTCCAACCAGTCCTAGGGCTCCAACTACAACAGGGATTGTTGATGTTCCCATATGCCACATTTTTGAGATTTCTATTTCAAGGTCCTTGTATTTTGACAACTTTTTGAATATCTTCAAAGATACATTGCAGTCTGCAGGGAGTGCCATATCAATAAGGAGGCATCGTTTTTGTTTGTGGTCTTTAATAACAATTTATTATTATTATTATTATTATTATTATTATTATTATTATCTCTTTTTCTGCAACCCGGACCTTGTACAGGATGAATATCACTAGAAAAAAAAGATATAAAAAGGAGATCTTGCATTATGAGTTTGTTTTTCCATCAAGTCGTAAGACCTCAAACAAATACAAAACTTTCTCAGGTTTTGAAGTGCCAAGCAACGCGGACTTCTGAAGTGACGGTATAGTATTATACACCTTTAGGTTTTGGTATACTTAATTATTATTATTATTATTATTATTTGCATCTTGCTCGTAGATACCTCCTGTTTATCTCTGGAAACTGGGTGATCGAATGTCTTCTGAACTGGACAGAAACATTCAGAGTTTCTCCAGAGATTCCAACACCGTCATTTGAAAATCATTTGAAATTCTAAAACCGTCCAATATCCATTTTATTTGTTTTGGCACAATCATAGCAGCACGGAACCGGCAATTAAGATGACAGTGAGCATCAGGTGATTGACCGATAAAAACCTAATTTGATGAAACAATATGGACGCCATGAATTTCTATGCATAAATGATGTTCAAAATATCTGATATTTTACAATCCGAAGCATACGATGGAATGAATCATTTATAGCTGAAAGCTGGCTTAAACAGATAGATAAATTCATACGAGATACGTCAAAGTCTGAATTATGGTGCTATAAATTTGCATAACGATGGCATATAAATTCACAGCGTCGCCACTGCATTTATACAGTCGGACGTGTTGGTATAAAATGACAATTGGAAAAAAAAATCTTAGATTTTGCCGACGCGTTTCGTCTTCCGACTTTTTCAAGGCAAAAATTAAATCGAAATGTCTTTGTTGTTATAGTTACATTTTAAAAAATCCAAATTTGAAAAGATAGACGCTTCTGTCTAAGCCATTTTCTGGTTAATGTAAATTTCCTTTATACTAAGAGATTTTTTCTTCCATGTCGACAATAAAGTTAAATTCCCAGATCATTTATGTGGACAAGACAAATTGGTATAAAATGACAATTCTAAAATCTAAGATTTTTATTTCCAATTGTCATTTTATGCCAATTTGTCTTGTCCACAGAAATGATCTGGAAATTTAACTTTATTGTAGTCATGGAAAGAAAAAAAATCTCTTCGTATAAAGGAAATTTACAGTTATCTCCAGTTAATTTCCCTCTGAAAGTTCTCCACTGCCTTAGCTGGGTATTGAACTCACACTCTTTGGGTCCCGTCACTGGATCTAACCAACGTCTTTATCCACTGTGCCATGTGTCTTTGATAAAGGCGTTGGAAATCAAGGCGGGAAGCCACTAGCACGTAAGGGGTTACAGCGAGTTTGACCGACAGCAAATAGGAGTGATAGAGGAAAGGATGAAGAGAAGGATAGGGGATAGATCAAGGCATCTGGAGACGTCGATTGACATTACATTTGAATAGTTGGAGATTATAGCTATCAGGGAAACAGGAAACGGGGAGGGACTTCCACAGGTGAGAAGTGCGAGACATGAAGCTATTGGAGTAGAAGAGACAGCTACATTTAACAGTTTCGACAGTGAAAGGGTGAGAGCGATATGCCAGCCTAGTAGAATGCTTAAATTCATGAAGTCTGGGAACCAGCGAAGGCAGCTCCTAGGAGCAGTTACCATGAAAGTATTTGTAAAAAAGACAGAGGGAGGCGATCAGGGCCAATTACATTGCATATCCGTCTCTGTATCTTATCAAGAACTTTGAGAAAAAACATAAGGGGCACCAGACCATATGTGGAAGCAATACTCCATGCAAGAGCGAATGGATCGATTCCGGCGAGAAAAATATACATTGTTGTAAAGAAATAATTAATACCAGGAATACATTTTTGAAAAAAATATTACGAACATTTTTTTTTTGAAAAAAATATTACCAACAATATATTTCTGTAAAAACAAATTACCAGTAATATATATATATATATATATATATATATATATATATATATATATATATATATATATATATAACCAGGAAAATATTAAAAAAAACGTCAAAAAAAAGAAATTAATATCAATAAATTTTAAAAACAAACAGTATCAAAAAATATGTGTTAAGTTTGGTGTCGTCGTTTGAAGTTGAGAAGGTGTTGTGCGTTGACGAACAAAAAAATATAGAAGTGCTGAATAGGTTGAGGAAATAAACAAACAAGTTAATAGAATCAAATCTTTAATCTATCGGGAATTTTCTGTCTATAAAATGTTCAAATGTCGTCACTGAAAGAAAATGTAAATCCCAGAAATGTTTTTTTTTTTTTATGATAGTCTCTGTAAAACAAAACAAAAAAAAACAAAAAAAAACAAAAACAAATGGTTGACCTTACACTGCTGGTGAGTTAAAACATTAAATGTTAAAAACATTGAATCTTAAAACATTGTATGTTAAAACATTGTGTTAAAACATTGAGTTGTCTTGTCTTAGCCATGAGCCTATGTTCTCAGAAAGCTACATTTAGCATCCTACCTTAAAAGCTAACGTGAAAAGGGATCGCTCATTGTTTGACGAAAAGGCGTAAGGCCTGCTAGAATATATAAAAATTGGTGAACAGTTTTTTGAAATTGAAATGGAAGACGTAAGTTCGTGTCTATAATAATTAGACCCCTGAGTACTATCAAAATCACAGTGATTTTTACTAAAGATTACAAGAAAATGTACTGATTTTTTGGTTTTGTTTTGTTTTTTGTTGTTTTTTTTTTTTTGTTCTTTTGTTTTTTTGCAACTTAATCTATTGTATGAATGAGTCACGTCTGCTTTTCTTGGTACCTAAAAAGAAGCAAGATACTCGGACATTTCGCCGACAGACATTTAGCCGAAAATGTAATGGCGTACTTACATGTATGCCACGCTCATTTTCCTAAAGATGCTACATATATTTAAATTTATTTGCTGTATTAATTTATAATTTTTCGGGTTTTTTTTTTTCAAAGCTTTTTTTTTAATCTATTCTGTATATATTATATTTTACTTCAAATATTTCTGTAAGATGATAAATATTTTGCGAAAAAGGACATTTTAATACAGCAAAAAGTCTTAAGTTTTTACGATATGAAAGATCTTTCAATTTGGCTTTTAATGATCATTATCTTAAAGGGATGAATTAGCTTTTATCTTACTGTTAAATATGAATTTAAATAATTAGATTCTACTTTTTACCGAAATACATTCAAATATTTTTTTTTTAATACTAATATCAATAAACAAATATTTGAATAAAAAAACTTAACTTTAAATTCAGATTTAGTAATTTAATCATTTGAAATTCAGCGGTAATTATTAGTCCTATTCTACCTTTTAATACTAATTAAAATACTTAAAGTATTGATAGTTACTATTTTTACTTGTACTTTTTTGGTGAAATGTCCGCCGGCAAAATGTTTCTTAGCCAAATGTCTGTCGGCCAAATATCCGGCCACGGAAAAGAGATGTAATTGAGCGTTACAATCGCACATGTACCTTAATATCTTTATGCTAATGAAAAGTATAAAATTTAGTTTTTGATTCTCACTGATTAAAAGATATAATTCAATAATTAAAAATCAATCGATTTGTGGAACTCTTCAAAATTATCTTCCAGTAAATACAAGTTCTTCTTAAGAACCACCATATTTAAACGTCAGACAGATTCCATTGCGAAAAACTTCGGAGGTAAAAAGAAAATTCGAAATAAATGCTATTCTGAAAATTACTGTTTTGTAATTTCATACTAATTGTAAAAAAATATATATTCTTAGTTTATTGGAGACCTAAAACAAATCATGAAATAGTTCAAATGTTTTTAAATACTATTAAAAACAGATTTACTCCAAATTGTACAGTTTTAATTCTTAGCTTCTTTTTATTTTACTTACCTGTTGTTACATTTTAGTGGGTGAAAAAGAAAATAACAAATTAAGGGAATGCATTGTTTATCACCAACTCAAAATATTGTTTTTATAAACGAATAATTTTCATATGAATAAAAATAAGGAATCTTTGCTTCTTTTAATTGTTACATTTTTAGAGTTTAAGGAAAAAAGAACAAAATGAAAAAAAAAAAAAAATTTTTTATCGGCGTAACTCAAAAACAATTTGTGTTAAGAAAAACTATTTCTAGATTAAACGAATACTTTTCATTTGAATCAATATGCTGAATTTTCCAACTACAAATGACGAATATTTAATTAAATTTTTATTGCTAAATGTTTAGAGGGTACAAAGAAAAAATAAATTAAAAGAATACATTTTTATCCCAGTAACTCAACCAAAAAATTACTAAAATAAAAGAATACTGTAATACGCGAATTCTTATCTTCTTTTAACGTTAAAATTAATTTTAAATCAGTCTAAACTAAAACTATTTTTAAGAGACGTACTGTTTACATAAAGAACGAATACTGAAATGTTCCATCTATCAATAAAGACACATTTTTAATTGATTTTTTTTATCGTTACAATTTTAGAGGGATAAAGAGAAGATAAATTAAAAGAATGCATATTTAACACTGTAACTCCGTCCTGGGTATGAGATAAACTACATCCGCGTCCTGGAGAAGACGATGAACTACACCCGCGTCCCAAGGAAGAGGATAAACTACATCTGCGTCCAAGAGAAAACGATAAATACATCTGCGTCCCGTGGAAGACAATAAACTACATCCGCGTCCTGGGGAAGACAATGAACTACATCCGCGTCCTGGAGAAGATGATAAAATACATCTGAGTCCTGGGTATGACGATAAACTACATCCGCGTCCTGGAGAAGACGATGAACTACATCCGCGTCCCGAGGAAGACAATAGACTACATCCGCGTCCAGGAGAAGACGATAAAATACATCTGCGTCCTGGGGAAGACGATGAACTACGTCCTGGAAAATATGATAAAATACATCTGAGTCCTGGGTATGACGATAAACTACATCCGCGTCCTGGAGAAGACGATGAACTACATCCGCGTCCCGAGGAAACAATAAACTACATCCGCGTCCAGGAGAAGACGATAGAATACATCTGCGTCCTGGGGAAGACGATGAACTACATCCGCGTCCCAATGAAGACAATAAACTACATCTGCGTCCAGGAGAAGACGATAAAATACATCTGCGTCCTGGGGAAGACAATAAACCACATCCGTGTCCTGGAGAAGATGATAAAATACATCTGAGTCCTGGGTATGACAATAAACTATATCCACGTCCTGGGGAAGACGATAAAATACATCCGCGTCCTGGGGAAGACGATAAACAACATCCAGCAGCAAGGCCTCTGATCAGGAGGTTTTGTGGAGCGTGATACCAACTCTTACTTGCTATTGTCTCCAGGTCCACCCTGACCCGGAGTGGTAGCACCTGTTAGGGTCCCAGCTATGGGAAAATAGGGAAAACCCAAACTGAGGTCAAAGCATTATGAAAGTGTAAAAATAGGTTTTAATACCAGAAATTTTTTGTAGAAAATTATTACCAGCAATACATTATTACCAGCAGTACATTTTTTGAAAATAAAATATTACCAGAAATACATTTTTGGAAAAATATTACCAACAATATTTTATCGAAAATAAATATTACCAGCAATAAAAATATTGTCGACATTAAATAAGCGTTGAGGTTGATATGCCGTAAAACAAAACAAACCAAGCCAAACCTACCAAAAATTATAAAACGAATGAGAAAGTCAAAATCAATTTCTCTATAAACCGTGTATCTGAAAAGAATACACATCAATGAAAGCTGACTCTAGACCACAACCTTCTTTATAAAATTATATTAATGAAACCGGATCTACAATCTGATTTCTTACAAAGAATATATATTTTATCGATATGAATTTGTTTTAAAAATCTCGGCAGCATGAAATAATCCATTGAAGCTGATATGTCATTCAGCAAAACAAACCAAACCAACACACACACACACAATATATATATATATATATATATATATATATATATATGAAGAAATATATTTTTAAGGTGTGCTATATTTATGGTATAAAGTGCTCAATACAAATCTATCCTAAAAATAATGTCGGCATTAAATAACCCATTGAGGTTGATATGGCGTAAAACAAACCGTGTATCTGAAAAGAATACATGAATGAAAGCAGACTCTTGACAACAACCTTCTTTACAAAATTATATCAATGAAACCAGATCTACAAACTGTTTCCTTACAAAGAATACATATTCTATTCATACGAATCTATCGTAAAAGTCTTGTCAGCATTAAATAACCCAGTGAGGTTGATATGCAGTAAAACAAAATAAACCAAACCAATCACTGTAAGTCGACAGGCAATTATGAACTGAACTTAAATGTTTATCAATTATAAAACAAAAAAAAACAAAAAAAAACAAAAACGCCGGTATTCTTGAAGTATTTCTTATTCATTGCTTTTTATTATAAACATTCTTATGTTTAAAAAGCACAAAATAAATTATTCCAAAACTGTTTTGCCTCTCTCATTCTCTGGTGTTTCTAAACACCTTTTAATCTACATTATTTAGATTATTCGGACTATTGTCCTCACCTTTGTCGCCATATTTACGAAATACAGATATAATGCGCCTTGAAATTAAACTCGGAAAGCCACTATAAATTGCACACTTTTGGAGAGAAAAATCAAAACAAATCCAAAAAGGATACTGGATCCTACATTAGTTAGAAATAATTCACGAATAGGAATTCAAGGTCTGGAAACTAGTCCGAGACGCAGTCTTGTAACATTCAACAGTCTTTCTGCTTAGCTTGGTTGGCTCATAATTTATAACGGGGAAATACGTCATTACTTTTCGAACAGCCTAATAGAAGAGATGATAAACTAATTCTAGACGCAGTTTCGTATCATTCAAACTTGATTCTGTCTTGGTTGATTAGCCAATAGCGTAATTGAAATACGTCATTACTTTCCGAACAGACTTATAGAAGAGATGATAAACTAATTCTAGACGTAGTTTCGTATCATTCAAAATTGATTCTGCCTTGGTTGATTAGCCAATAGCGTAATTGAAATACGTCATTACTTTCTGAACAACCTAATAGAAGAGATAATAAACTGGTTTCGTATCATTCAACCTTAGTCCTGCCTTTGTCGATTGATTAATAATTCATAGCGGCGAAATACGAAAGTACTTTCCGTACAACCTAATAGAAGAAATGATTAACTACTTCTAGACATAGTTTCGTATCATTTAACCTTGGATCTAACCTCGGTAGGTTAACTCATAAATCATAGCAAGGAAATACATAGTGGGGTTGGTTCAGAACTTTGAAATATGTAATTACTTTTCGAACAACTTATTGTTGAGGGAAATGTTAATTTTAATATTTTATTTTCGCTTTTTATCTGAGCTGTTTTCTTTTTTTCTCTTTTCTTTTTTTTTTTTTTGAGTGGGGTGAAGTGGATGTGCTTTCTTTTCTCATTCTATCGATTTTTTGGTGGGGTGGCAAGATGTTTTTACAAGATTATTCTGAAAAAGTCCTAGCCCGACTAAATTCCCAAAAGAGGTAGATGGGGGAAGGAGGAGCCATTTTATCAGGCTGACAACTTATCAAAATCCCCAACGTATTATTTTGATACACTTGGAGAAGTTTGTTTTCAAGTTATCATTTTTTTTTGTTTTTGTTTTGATGTTCTGAGTTCCTCTGGCTGCGGAAAGTGATGTGAACAATCTGTCCTCAAAGTTACGCATGCAAAGAAAATCGACGTCCATTTTTTTTATGTTTTTTTTTTCTCTTTTTTTTTTTCCAAAAGGATATCGTTCGACTCCTTCATATGATTCTTTTTTTTTCTTTATCCGTCTTTTGTTTACTTATCAAATTATTTATTATTGATTTACGAAGAGGGCCGTCTACAAAATCACCAGGGTCAAATGGAGGGGATGTTTTAGACTAAGTCTCTCTCATTTGGAATATGAAACTTTTGGCGTTTATCTCAAAATTACTGAAAGGGAAAACACGAATATATTTTGTGCTGGCGACTTACTTTTATCACGAAGAAACGTGATATTTGGAAAGGGGTATTGTGGCCATGAATGAAGCGGGGGGGGGGCTTTTTCTTTCTTTTGTTTTCCTACTGTGCATCTGAAGTGTGTAGTTCAGCATGCTATATACACTGGTGACTCAATATATTACGACCAGCCCCGTGTAACAAGAAGGACAGTTACGGTCTCGTAACAAACTCGTATCTTAAGCTCAGGAGTGTATGAGAAGTTAAACAGTAGTGGATTACTTCAGTTTGGTGTGCTGGGTGCACCGATTATGTCCGAAAAGTAAGATTTGAGTATATGGGACCAGAACTAAATGTTTACGAGCAAAATGTTAGGACAGTTCAGGTCAGGACATTTCCGAAACTTCATGGTACTTTGGGCTACTTAGGTGCGATTTTGGTTTGTACCTATCAGCAGTTACCCCAGGAAAATTACCAACCACTGGAAAGGGATTATGTGGCCAATATCTATTGATTCAGTAAGTGAACAGATGTTTACCTGAGTCAAAATAAAATGAGTACTGTGGTATGGATGTGGATAAAGTGAAAAAAAATGAATGCGTCACAACACACAGTATATTAATCATTGATACATAATGGCCTTCTTCTTCTTTTTCTTCTTTTTTTACTATTGGTGCTAAAAAGAGAAAGGAATGATAAATGAAAAGAGAACAGTGCGGAAAGGTGAAGGAAAAACAGGTAGACAAAGAAGAAGAAAAAGGGCGAGGATGAGAAGAAGAAGAAGAAGAAGAAGAAGAAGAAGAAGAAGAAGAAGAAGAAGAAGAAGAAGGAGAGGATGAGAATAAAGAATAAGAGGTGGGAAGAAAAAGAAGAAGAAGAAGAAGAATAAGGACGAGGAGGGGGGCGAGAAGAAGAAGAAGAAGGGCGAGGATGAGAATAAAGAAGAAGAGGTGGGAAGAAGAAGCGGAAGAAGAAGAAGAAGAAGGGCGAGGATGAGAATAAAGAATAAGAGGTGAGAAGAAAAAGAAGAAGAAGAAGAATAAGGAGGAGGAGGGGGGGCGAGAAGAAGAAGAAGAAGAAGGGCGAGGATGAGAATAAAGAAGAAGAGGTGGGAAGAAGAAGAGGAAGAAGAAGAAGGAGGAGGAGGGCGAGAAGAAGAAGAAGGGCGAGAAGAAGAAGAAGGGCGAGGATGAGAATAAAGAAGAAGAAGAAGAAGGAGGAGGAGGGTGAGGAGAAGAAGAAGAAGGGTGAGGATCAGAATAGAGAAGAAGAAGAAGAAGAAGGAGGGGGAGGAGGACGAGGAGAAGAAGAAGAAGGGTGAGGATCAGAATAGAGAAGAAGAAGAAGAAGAAGAAGAAGGGCGAGGAGGAGAATAAAGAAGAAGAAGAAGAAGAAGAAGAAGAAGAAACGTTTCTCAGGTTCCCTAAACCCGTCTCCTCAATCCATTCACTCAAGTTCCTCAGGTGTGTGGCCTTTTGCCTTCGCTATGTCTTGTGAGCTTCAAATCCTCCAAGCCTTCTCTCCTCATTATATATCCAAGGAATTTCAGTTGTCTTTTTCCGATTATGTGTAGGGGTTCCTTTAGGTTTGCAATTCCTTAAAGACTGCTTCGTTGCTAACGCAATTCGTCCAGGGCATTCTCAGCATCCTTCTGTAGTTGTCTTTTCACCTTGAAAGAGTTTGTCCAGAATCCGCAGTTATACAAGAGGATCGTACTGCGTATTAAGTTAAACTACATCTGGCAGCAAGACATCTGACCTGCAGGGTTTCTGAGGAACGTGGAACCACCCTCCTAATTGCTGGTGTTCACAGGACCACACTAAACCAGGGCCCCAACTATGGGCAAATAGTTAAGTAGAGAGTTGTTGTCCTGGGTGTGATGATAAACTACATGCGTGTCCTGGTGAGACGATAAGCTACATCCGGCAGCAAGGCTTTTGTTCAGAAGGCTTTGAGGAGCGTGAAACCATCTCTTAATTTCTGGTGTTCCTAGGTCCACACTGACCCAGGGTAGTAGCACCTGTTAGGGTCCCACCTATGGGAAAACAGTGAACCCTCAAACTGGGGTCAAAGGATGAAGATATAAATATATAGCAATGCATTAGAGAAAAATTAGCTAAGACTACGTATTCATAATAAAAAGGAAAAAATATTTTTTAAAAAATACCAGCAATAAAGCTTACAAAAAATTGAAATTTCGGCATTAAATAAACCCAAAAGCAGTTGACAATCTGTTAAACACACACACACACACACACACACACACATATATATATATATATATATATTAAAGAAAAACAGACCACTTTAAGGTTCCATTATAATAATTTATTTCACCAGAGCCCTTTTAAAGGACGCCGGATCATCAGATAGCACTTCCAAAATATGAAACGAAAAATGAAATGAAAATTGATGTGTAGTGTAATTTTTTGTAATTTAACAGAGAGCGTAATAAGGAGTGGTTAGAGAGGCATGGTAGAGTTTAGAGGGGGTTTAATTTAATATTTCTCTCAATCATACTTAATATTGGGGGAGGAGGAGTAACCAGACCTCGACTTATTTAAACGGTTAACTTAACGGAAGTGATATATTGAAATGGGAGGGGAGAAGAGAGAAAAGAAAAAGGAAAAAGAAAGAAGGGGGAAGTAAAGAGAAAGAGGCTGTAAATGGGATTTACGTATGATTATGAGCCGTTCTAAGATTCATATAGTGGCTTTAGTTTCGGGAGAAAACAAAAAACTATCCGAACATTTGGAAATTTTTTATTATGTTGTTCGTGCATCTAACCTTTCGACTCACATAAGCCATCATCAGAGTGGTTATATAGACATTACAACAGAGATATTCACAATCAAAGATGGCATCCAGTTATGTTTACATAGAAGTTTGCTATGTGACGATAACGGTCATAGAAAAGCAGACGCAGGTCGTAAATTCGTAATGAGGTTCTTTGACTTCGTAATGAGGTTCTTTGACGTCGTAATGATGTTCTTTGACGTCGTACATGACCACGTGAGAGAAACAAAAGTTATCAACAGATCCATGTGTTTAAATGTATAGTACTATGTTGTGACTGGTTTGAAATGTGTATGGTTTGCTTTGTATTAATGTAGATGACATCTAATACCTTAAAGTTCTTTTTACTGTGTTATTATATATATATATATATATATATATATATATATATATATATATATATATATATATGCGTATTCAGGCAGCAATCCTTCTTCCATGCACATTTCCTTGAAAACGACAGACAAGGTGCTTTTATTTAGTTTTTTAGACAATTTCTCATGCGATCTAATATTTTTTTTCTTTTCAGATGATAAATTATATAAAAACTGTTCAAATGTTCTTTTTATTCGAGCGCTTTCGGCTATACATTTAGCCATTTTCAAGGAGGAAATATTTTAACTGTTAAATAAGAAATAGTTTGTTGTATGCATGTTTTATAAAATGTTTTCATTTTTCAAAACACGGTCAAGATATTGTGTCCATGTTCAAAGTTAATATTATTATGTGTTGAATTCTTTTGTTTTTATTAATAAGGTTTCCATAATATTTAGCCTGTTTTTGGCATGTAGATGATGCTATTATATCAGTTTTTTCAACATGTTACGAATAGTGTCCGGTAGGTCTCCATGAATATTTAAATGAGATCTACTTGAGCTCTGGTCAAAAAGGTGTATAGTGAGTCTGTGTGTCAAACATGTTGTAGTGTGGCCTATATAGTTATTTACGAATTTTGATTGATCAAGAATAAGAATTCTTTAATGGGCATTTAAATTAAATGAAGGCAGAATTAAGAACATAATAAAAATTGCATAACACCAGTTGACAATAGCAAACAAATTAGATTAATTATTTATTACAAAAAATTTAAAACCTCTAACCTTATAGTTAAAAATAATAATTCACCTCCGAGAACAAAATTAAATTGGGTAAATATCATTTACGAATTTAAATACCCATATTTAGATATTTATTTATTATATTATTTGTTGAGTTTATAGTTAAGCTGTGTTTTAAATTATTTTTCAGCACTCTTTTCCTTGTTTCTAAAGAATTTTTCCTGTTTCTTAATAGTTTTCTTAGCTGTTAGAAGGCATATTTCTTTTATTGTATTACGCGTTCAGATTTCGTTATCAAATCTTCTGGACCTTGCTTGGTTTCTCATGATAAAAAAATACACGGCAGAGTATGGTTTGGTGTTATCTTGGCTAAGTCATGACAAGTGTTTAAATTGGGTTGGGGAGACAACATTTCCTATGGAAATTACAGGTGCTAAAAGCCCGCATCTGATATCTTCAATGCTATGGAACGGTTGGTTGACGTGTGAAGCGACAGGAGAAATTGTTGTTGTCTTTTTTTAAGATGCGTCCTTTTATCGTCTTCCTTCAACAGCCGATAAAAAAAGACGCAGATCGGAATTGAAATATATTTTCAAAATAAAATCACACGTTAAAAAGTGATTGGTATTTGCTTCCCAGAAAGAGTGGGTCCTACTTCTTTGTTCATTTCTCCTCTCATTGAAAAAAAACACAGACGTGTCCGTAAATTCCGAATTTAAAACCTTTCTTTTAGTGCTTCATTCAGTTATTTTTTAAATTTTGAATTTTGGGGCTCCTGATCTTTGTAGATCAGTTTTTGAGTTCTTCTGTAGTTTATTGTTGCCTGTCGCATACGGCAGCAGTCTGCTTTGCAAAAAGAAATCTCCGGCAACAGAGGACCAGATTGCAATCAAAAGAGCCAAGGCTGCAGCGAGGAAAAGAAAGTCCCGTGCAGAATAAACAGAGACTTAGGGACTCTCAAATTCCTGAACAAGCCAAAGGCCCAATCAAGAGCCTTCCACAGGCGTTAGGTTAAATAACACCCGATAGGGCCTACGTACATCAAATTGTCTTTAAATTACATGGTGGTAGAAGAAATACCGTTGAACATAATTAAATGCAAGGATCAATATTGAATTCTCTAGTTTATTGTTGCCTATCGCATACGGTAGCAGTATGCCTCGCTAAAAGAAAGCCCCGCTAACAGAGGACCAGATTGCAATCAAAAGATACAAGGCCTCAGCGAGAAAAAGAAAGTTCCGTTCAAATGAAAACCATGATCAAACCGCAACCAGAAGACCTTCCAATGTTGCGAATATGCAAAAATTATTGACTCTCAAATTCCTGAACAAGTCTAGAGCCCATTTAAGAGCCCACTGCAGGAGCCTGGTAAAATGCCGCTCTGTACAGCAGCTTTTAATCTAGTATATATATATATATATATATATATATATATATATATATATAGTGTCAAGAATAGTGCAGTACTGAAGAAATGTAACATTACAATCATTGAAACCATTCTAGCAAAGATACAACAAGTGGCGTAAGACATATCTCATTAAGTTAAGGAGTTTTGAAGACAGTAGACTGAAGCACCGTGATCAGCATGGTCAAATTCTGAAGCAGAGAAGCCATCAAAATCCTGCTTTAATAAATTTCATCTGTCAGTGTGGCTTTGTTGCCCGCAGGAAGGATGGGATAGTATCGGACTTAAGAAAGCAAAAATTAAATATGTCGTTTCCTTACCTGATTTTCTCCCCAATAGTCACTACCCGCATGCATAAGTGTAAAAAGAAAGGCACCATCCCCTGCTGACCCTTATTTATCGTTCACGATAAGAGAGTCCAGCACGACCGTCAGCATTCAGTTATCTTTGAAAAGCCTATGAATTCGTCTATCCTGTTGCGCTGTTGTTTTTCTTGGAGCTCCTGATCTTTGCCTATCTTTATATTGTCCGGTATCCTGGTAAACCTTCCCAGCCTGAACTATTTTCTGCACTTTAATTCCTTGCTTATGTTCATAAAGGAAACGTTTTGTTGATGAAGTAAGACTATTTTTGATCAAGTCACTGGGCTAAGTCTACGACGCTTTCCCATAGAGAATTAATTGTATAATAATGTTCAGTTATTATACTTTAAAATGTATTAATGACCAGCCATGTGGCCAACCATTTAGCAAATAATTTGTATAATACCCATCATACCAGGTTATTCTGCCGGAATAATTTAAATTCATCCAATATTAAAACATTTTATGTTGTAGAAAAATATACAATTTTTACATCATTCGAAAGAGAAATAATTTCTGCATAAAGTGTAAACAATAAAACTAATTCATATTGTTTTATTAAAAATATATACTGAAAATGAATAAAAATTTAACCATCTTTCTTAAACTTATTTTCGCTTATATATATATATATATATATATATATATATATATATATATATATATATATATATATACTAGCAGTAGATCTCGGCGTTTCCCGGGGATGTAACAGTAAGCGTTTGATCAAGTATCGACCACTATAAAGACTAAAAAATAAAATTGACAAAGATTATTGTTTAAGGTTGACGGACACGCATGTCTTAGTTTTTTTGTTTTTTTTTACGAATTGGTCAAACCCAAACTCAAACAAAAACATTGTTTTCAATCGTTATGAGTCTACCGATTGAACCGAATTTTATTATAAACAATTGTCGTGTAAATGGAATTTTTAAAGCATTCCGAATATAAAAATAAAGAAAATGTGTGCAAGGCAATAAGAAACACTACCTGCCAAAAAAAAGTGAAGTTTTGTTGAAATCGGTTGAAAAATGTAGGAAATCCGATCCCATATATAAATAAACACACACACACACACACACACACACACACACACACACACACACACACACACACAAACAAACAACCTGGGTTTTATAATAATTATAACTCGATATGAGTTGTCTCCCTTTCATTCTGGTGACAGAAACGTGTTTTATCGTGTTTTCAAATTGATTTCGTGCAAAAACAATTGTGTTTTTCCAATTTTTGGTGCTGTCAGAATCACCGCAAGGTAATTTTACGCAGTCCTGTGAAGTTTTGTTAAAATCGGTTGAAAAATGTAGGAAATCCGATCCAATATGTAAACGTACAGACACACACGCACGCAATCTGCGTTTTATAATAAGTAAGATATATATATATATATATATATATATATATATATATATATATATATCTGTGTCATGTATTCACAAGAAGTAAGAACGTTAAATGTAGAAACCGTCTCTTTTTTTTCTCAAATCTCTCAAATTGTGCCTTTGTCATAGGACAGAACACAAAAAAAATTAATAAAAGATGCCTGGTCCCGGGGATTCGTATCCTGCAGCATTGTCTCCCTCACTTCACGCACTTGGGACCCCCACTTTAAACCGACCTTGTGCCACGTCCTCCGTATACTTGTTGCGATTTTTTACATAACTCTGACCAAGATTTCAATTGAAACAGATGGCACTCGGCCAGTATACTTAGACAAGTACATTGAAGACCTTTAAATTGCCCACGAGAAAACTCATAAAAATATCCCTCTTCTATGTGTCGTGTCCCTTCAGGGCCTACGTGATCAAGGCTCTCCATAACTTCCCGTCCTTTGCAGCTCTGAATAAATGTTGTCTTTTTGTTATCACTCCTAAACCCTGTCCCGCTCGATAAAAAGGTTATGCATTGTTTTTTTCTTTTGTCACTCATGCCGTTAATCTAGCCTGTGTGTGTCAGATTTTCCAAGCACTCTGTCCTCATTATATGCATCCGTTTTAAAAAAATATTATAACAAAATATTTTTCATCTTTTTCTTATCGTGAGTAGATGTTAGTGGAAGCTGATTTGTTGTGTCTCTGTCTTTGGGCAGAGTGCACACAGGGGCGGCTCCGTCGAACTGAGGAAAATTATACAGAAAGATACCCAGCACTGGGAAACAGCTCCCTGAGGCTGCGCCCTCTCATTGGACCAGAGAGATGGATCAGTCCACGCCCCGAGGCCCGCGCAACCGACGATTGCGGGGGCCGCGAGCAATTTTTGTTCCTAGCCCGGGTGTACACGCTCGGGCTCCCCACATTAAAAACTCACAACTCGTCTTAGTGAGGAGACAGAGTAAATACACAGTGGAAGCTGATTTACATCCCCTATGAAGGACGATAACACAAAATACATAGAGTTACTTCCCTTGTCTTGAAAGTCGAGCGCGTCACATCTGAATTAAACATGGTGATAAACTAACTCGGACGTGGAATTTATGGTGTCAATCTAAACATGTCCTTGCTGTTCTCAGACAGCAAATGAATAAAAGTTGTTTTATCATGTGTTAAAATAAAATGTTAAATGTCTTTTATTTTTTTTTTTTTTGTTCATCCCAACAGCCTGGAATATAATAGTAAACATGTTGTGATAAACGCTCCATAGCAAGTTTCACAATGTTTTTGTATATATATATATATATATATATATATATATTACAAAAAAGTAACATAAGAGATAATTTCAGTCCACCAGTAAATGCAGGTCAATCTCCTCATCAATGTTTTTTTTTTTTTTTTTTTTGTATCTCTATATCACTGAGATGAGGTGTTGTGATTACTTACGTTATTTTACACTATTCGGACTGTTATCCTCATCTTCATTGCCATATTGAGTTAAAGGGAAGTAACTCCGGAAGAGGCAAGTCACGTGGACGAACAGTGGAGTAATGAATAGCGGAGAGCCGAGTTCGATTTCCAGTCGAATCCATTACATTCACTTAGGTGCTAATACCCTTGGGAAAGGTATGAATGCACTTCTTCTCCCCCAGCTATGGCTAAATAGCAGGACAGACCGAGTTCTTGGATAGCAGAAAGTAAAGTCGGAAAGAAATTGCCACGTCTGGCAGCTATCGAAAGATACATGATCGTCTAAGAGCGTATCACGCATGGCACATAACTGACTGGACAAAATAAAGGGTTCGATTCAAAATTCCAATCACCTGAAGAAGTCCGGAGTGTACAACGACAGAAACGTTGTGAATATGGCAATGAAGATGAAGATAATATTCCGAATAATGTAAATAATTCAATTTTTTTTTGTTTTTAATCAAAATCACCCGAAGCAAGGCAATAAAGCCACTAAGATACAAGGGCTTAATGGATGTGGAAAGATTATGAACAGAAACATTAATGATGAACAGAAAGAGAAGAGAGTAATCAGGTGGACAGTATTGACATTGCATTTAAGTCTTTGAGGATTAAAGTTGACTGGAAAACGTGGAACAGGAAGAAAGTTCCACAAGCGAGAAGTGCGAGAAAAGAAACTGTTAGCATAGAACTTATGGCTACATTTAGCCAGCTGAAATGTAAATTGTATAGATCCCGACGCCAGTTTAGTAATGCACTTAAATTCCAAAAGTCTAGGTACCATAGTGAAGGGCTCATCTGAACAATTACCATGAAAATATTTATAGAAAAGACAGAGAGAGGCAGCCTGACGGCGAGCCGCCAGATCAAGACCAATAGTATTGCAGATTCTTCTTGACATTTTATCAAGGAGCTCAAGGTAAATAGCAGGGGCACCGGACCATATATGGCAGCAATATTCCAAGCATAGACGAATGGTAGATATGTAAGGAGGCTAAGAATACCATGGACACTTACATATACACACCCCAGGTCAAAATCTTAAGACCAGATACAAAAGGTTAAAAAAATATAAAATACTGTTTCTTTAATCAAAATATATTTGCGAAAGATTTGCATTTAATTAGAAAATGTATTTTATCAACAAACAAGTGAAAATTTTAACCTTTTAATTGGTTAATTTAAACAAACATTGAAAAGGGATTTTTTTTGGTTGGTCATAAAGATAAGTTGCTTAATATATATAGTGATTAAAGTAATAGTATTTTATATTTCTTTAAACCATTTTTCGATCTGGTCTTAATATTTTGACCAGGGGTGTGTATATTGCCAACATAAAAGGGAAGAGAAGGTTACTAGATTATATACATTGCTATATTTGTATATACCGGCTGTAATAACGAAATTGTCCAAATCGTGTAACGGCAGAATTGCCCATCCCACATGTTTAATATCTGAAAGGAACACTAAACTAATTGAGTTTCTTTTTTTGTTTTTTCAGGTTTTCAGTTAAGGCGTTTTGCCATCTTGACACCATTTTGCCGTAAGAATCACTGAAAAACCTTTTCACTTATTCAACTAGACCGAGAATAGGTTAAAATCGTTTTGTGTCAGTCCCACTATGTCTTCCCAACTGAGCAATGATGAGAGGAAAAAGATCATTCAGGCCATCAGTAACGGTACCAACATTCATACTCTAGCTTCCATCATTCAAGAACCATCAAGAGAATGGTGAATAAGTTTTAAAAAAGAGGGAACAGTAGAGAGGAAAAGTGGATCAGGAGGTCACAACAGAAAGAGGGATCATCATTTCAACTAAAGTGATCAATTATTAAAGATCCAACTCAATTCTTAAGACGTTTGGCACGCGAAAGAGGAGTTCCCGCTATAAGAATTCAAATAGCAATGAAAAAACACTTGAAAATGAAATCGTACGTTAAACTTGTGAGACACCGTGTTACTCCAGGGCAGAAAGTTAGAAAATTAGAGAGGACGTAGATCATCTTCAATATGTTGGAAAATGATCCTGAAATAATATATATATATATATATATATATATATATATATATATATATATATATAATTCTTGTCAATACTTCATCAGCTTCAGACACATAGCTATGATTAATTAATGATGAACATGTCATTTTCATTTATCATCGATTTCATCACGATTTTTCCGTTAAGCTTGAAGAATAATTATACATTCTTATTGCTCCGAGTTCAACAGTGATATAAAACTTCGAAAACATCCAGTAATATATCTTTAATCATTTCTAACAATTTTCCTGTTGCTATATCCGGTATATATATATATATATATATATATATATATATATATATATATATATATATATGTGTGTGTGTGTGTGTACGTGTGTGTGTGTGTGTGTGTGTGTGAAAATATATAGAAAATAGGAAAGAACTCGTTAGATAAATAATCCAAAGTTCTTTAGTATTTTTGCTATTATTTCTAAAAAACAGTGCTCGATAGAAAAGTAGAGCCAAAATATAATCATTTATTTATTTATTTAATTATCTATTTAAAAATGCGCTGGAATCATATTTTTAAATAAATAATTATATATATATATATATATATATATATATATATATATGGAGGGGGGTGCCAACACAAAAGAGAAGGTTACTATCTTGTGTAAATTGCTACTTGTAAATGCATTCGGAAAAGGCAGTTGATGTTTCTGTGGAGCATAATGAGGAAAGAGGGCTAGGAAAAGTTGATACCCTCAGGACAGATTGAAGGTAAGAGGGACCGAGGAAGGCATACCTGGTGAGCTTGAGTGAATAGATGGCGGAGAAAGTTTTAGCAGAGATGACAAAAAGAGAAAATTTATTATGAGCTGCAAAGGACAGGAAATTGTGAAGAGCCATAATCGTCTTCGCCCTCAAAGGTACCAAATTTCACTTGATACATCATCGTTATTTCTTAAAGTCAATAACTGATATTATATCAGATTTAGATATACAACTGGTATAAACCTGGGAATATTTTCATGGTTTTCCTATTTGAAATTTCCGATTAATCTTAATTCTTGGCGTCCTGGGCAAGACGATAAACTATATCCGCGTCCTGGGTACGACGATAAACTACATCCGCGTCCTGGGTAAGACAATAAACTACATCCGCATCCTGGGTAAGACGATAAACTACATCTGCGTCCTGTGTAAGACGATAAACTACACCTGCGTCCTGGGTAAGACGATAAACTACATCCGCGTCCTGGGTACGACGATAATCTACATCCGCGTCCTGGGTAAGACGATAAACTACATCCGCGTCCAGGGTATGACGATAAACTACATCCGCGTCCTGGGTAAGATGATAAACTATTTCCGCGTCCTGGGTAAGACGATAAACTATTCCGCGTCCTGGCTATGACGATAAACTACATCCGCGTCCTGGGTACGACGATAAACTACGTCCAACAGCAAGGCCTCTGATCAGGAGGCTTTGAGGAGTGTGGAACCACCTGTTAATTGCCGGTGTTTCCACGTCCACCCTAAACCAGGGTGGTAGCACCTGTTAGGGCCCCAGCTATGGGTAAATAGCTAATCCCCAAACTGAGGTCAAAACACTATGAAAGTGTAAAAATGGGTTTTAATACCAGAAATAATTTATAAAAAATTATTACCAGCAATAAATGTTTGAAGAAAAATAATTACCAGCAATACATTATTACCAGAAATATATTTTTGAAAAAAAAAATACCAGCAATAAAAATCTTGTCGGCAATAAATAACCAATTGAGGTTGATATACCGTAAAACAAATCAAACCAAATTCTTAAGTTCATGACTGAATGAACTCATGGCGAGTTCTACGACAATAAAATATCCGTAGAAATTCTTCTATCGCCTCGTTAAATGTCTAAGATCAAAACGGAATAGTCCATTATTTATTGAGCATCATTTACTAGGTATTATTTATTAGGTATTATTTATTATTAGGTATTATTTATTAGGTGTTATTTATTATTAGGTATTACTTATTACGTATTATTTATAATGTATTATTTATTATTAGGTATTATTTATTGAGTATTATTTATTAGGTATTATTTATTAGGTATTATTTATTATTAGTTATTATTTATTAGGTATTATTTATTATTAGTTATTATTTATTAGGTATTTTATTAGGTATTATTTATTATTAGGTATTGTTTATTAGGTATTATTTATTATTAGGTATTATTTTAGGTATTATTTATTAGGTATTATTTATTATTAGTTATTATTTATTAGGTATTTTTATTAGGTATTATTTATTATTAGGTATTATTTATTATGTATTATTTATTATTAGGTATTATTTATTATTAGGTATTGTTTATTAGGTATTATTTATTATTAGGTATTATTTATTAGGTATTATTTATTATTAGGTATTATTTATTAGGTATTATTTATTAGGTATTATTTATTATTATGTATCATTTATTAGGTATTATTTATTATTAGGTATTATTTATTAGGTATCAACTGGAGACGTTAAACCCTTTTTAACTTTTTTTTTCGCAGAAAACAAGTAGCGTCTCTGGCATGTCTTTTGTCTTCTCATGAGATCAAAAGAGAATAGTCAATTATTTATTAGGTATTAGCTGGAGACATTAAAACTTTCTATCTTTCTTTTTTCCGTTTTTTTTTCCACCGAATCTGATGTAGTAGCAGACGTTAAATACTTCTATCTTTTTTTCTTTCTTTCTTTGCTTTTGTCCACTGAAACCAAGTAGCGTATTTGATGTGTCATTTGTCTTTCCACGCGATCAAAACGGAATAGTCTATTATTTATGAAGTATTGGCAAGACGTAACGGTCGTGCGACCTAACGAATGGAAGAACAAGCACAATTATTGTATGATACTTTTGCGTGGCGTCTTTAAAAAAAGTGGTGAAACTGAAGAACTTTATGGAAGTTACTACGCAGCGCCAAGCACCGGATGTCTACCTGCGATATAATTTAAAAAGAAAAACGTCGATAAATATACGGTTACTATATTTATTTTTACACAATATGCAAAATGCTAATCTATTTGTTTATCTATGAAAAACGAGCCGTTACTGAGAAATATTTTGGTCTAAAAAAGCAAGAACAAATTCTGGAGTCTCATACTTTTACACGGCTTCAGGACACCCAGGATTATTAAGCTCTCCTATTGAGTGCCAGACATTTTAAATATCGAAACGTGATGTCCAAACACACGCACACACACACAAAAAAAATTAACCGCGGTACACTTGGATAGATTAGGAATTCAGTGATAGAATTTGTAGCTAACGCCATAAAAAAAGAAAAAAAAAACCTCGCCTGCCGACGTAGAATCCTTCGTAAATATCAAAACAGGATTTTTTTTTCTCAGCGAGAAACCTGTAAGATGCAAGAAAATCAATTTACGATGACGATGGAAAAAGTTCATTCGTCCTTGCATTAAATACTGCTGCCATATCTGGTCTGGTGCTTCAGCTATTCATCTCAAGATTCTTGACAAAATCCAAAAAACAGGATCTGTAATACAATCGATCACGTCTTGGCATCTCGACTTCAGTCATTTTCTCACCGACTCGACGTGGCTTCCCTCTGTCTTTTCTACAAATATTTTCATGGCAACTGCACTGACAAGCTTCTTTTTTTTTGTTTTTTTCTGGTGCCTCGAGTGCATGAATTTAAGCGTGCTACTAGATTGGCATTTAGGTCCCACAATTTTACTGTTGAAAAAGTTAAATATAACCGCCAGGTCGACTCCAACAGTTTCTTTTCTCGCACTTCCCGCCTGTGGAACTCCCTTCCGTTTACTTGCTTCCCTGATAACTACAATGTTCAAAAATTTAAATGCAGCGCCAATTGCCATTTTCTGTCTTCTTGAATCCCGTTCATCTTTTGTTATTCACTTAATCCTCTCTACTCAAAGACTTTTCTCGCACTTCCCGCCTGTGGAAATCCCTTCCGTTTACTTGCTTCCTTGATAACTACAATGATCAAAAATTTAAATGCAGCGCCAATTGCCATCTTCGGTCTTCTTGAACCCCGTTCGTCTTTTGTCATTCACTTAATCTCGCACTTCCTGTCTGCGGAACTCGCTTCCGTTTACTTGCTTTCCTGATAACTGCAATGTTCAAAAATTTAAATGGAACGTCAATCGCCATCTTCTATCTTCTTGACACCCGTTCATTATTTACCCTTTTCTCAGTCCTCATGTACCCAGGCTTTTCTCTCATTTTCACTCACTGTAACGCCCCCTGTGTGTTAATGGTATTACCGCCTTGCCTGTGGTGAAATAATTAAAACAAATAAACATTAGTAAAATATAAGAACAAAGATTAATTAAAATAAAAATAACTTAAAAAATAAAAATTATTAAACTATTTTCAAGTAGGACGGGTTAATTTATCCCTTTATTTTAGAAAATCAACATAGCCCTCAGTATAAAAGCTAGGAATTTACATACTGAGACCTGATACCAAAAATTGAATTTATAGCATTTATCTAATTTATAGAATTTAGTTTTAAATATCGTTTGAAAAGCTGTACAGAAATACCTAATTTCCGCAGATTTTTACTTACAGACTTCATAACTTTAGTATTTCAAGAATAAATGCAAATAAAGTTTATATCGTCTGTATTGGATTCATTGAATGTAAAATATATTCAAAACAGAATTCTACTTGAAAATCACTCCAATCAATATATGGGGTCTTGTTTTAAGAATTGTTATTTTTATTCCTCACCCACCCCACTGCAAATTGTACATATGGAAAATAGTTAAGATTCCATATAGAATTTGAGGTATTATGCCGGCTGTTGGAAGAATGGTAAGAATGTATTGTTTTGCTGTATAGAATACTATAGTATGTTTGGATCAGTAACTCTGGCTAGATAATTTTAAGATAAGACAAAGACTAGCCTTCTCTATCTCCCTTTTGGCCTTGTGACATATTTTTTGTATTTTCAAAATAAATATTATTTTCCTTATTCGTTGGGGTTTCATTTTGAAAAGTTATTTTTATTCTCCACCCCATATACAAATTGTACATATGGGAACAAGTTAGGATATCAGAGACTTGAGGTATTATGGCGACTGTAATAAGAATGGCAAGTAAGAATGTGACTTTTTTTTAATGTAAGGAATACTGTGGTATATTTGGGTCAGTAATCGTGGCTAACTGAGTTTAAGATGAAGACAGGCTGAAGACCAGTCTTCCCTATCCCCACTTTTGGCTTTGTGTCACATTTTTGCATTTACAAAATAAATATTAGTTTCTTCTAGGGTACAAATTGTAGATAATGGAACTAGTTAGGACTACATAGAGACCATGGGGTATTATGGGGATTGTGGTGAGAATGGTAAGTAAGGATGTCTTTTTTTTTCTTGGTGTATGGAATATTGTGGTCTGTTTGGGTCAGTAATCGTGTCTAGATAAATTTAAGATGAAGACAGATTGAAGACCAGACTTCCCCAATTCACATTTTTGGCCTTGTACATCATTTTTGTATTTGCAAAATAAATATTAGTTTCATCTATGGTACGTAAACAGTATGAATTTAAATGCAGTACCAGAATGTTGGCAAGATCTCCACATTTTACAGTTGAAATGGCTAGATGTAACCGTAAGTTCTATGCTAACTTTGATCTTCAGAAATCTAAATACAATGTCAATCGTTCTATTCTATATTTTTTAATCTTTTTCTTTTATTGTCCTCGTTCCGTAATAATATTTTTCTTTTCCTCATATTTTTTCACAATTAGTAATTCCTCTTTCTTTTTTTGACAGCGAGGTTTATCCTTTACAAGGCCCGGGGGCCACTTGGGTAGAAGGTTAGATTTGGATGCCATCTGTGTGTATAGCAGTGGAAAATAGCGGTTAACCTTAGCCTTGAACAGGTTAAGAGTATAGTGATCGGGGAAACATCCTGTTGGGAGTCTATTCCACATGTCAGTAATTCGTGGGAAGAATCTGGAACTTACATCTCGACGATGGAATACGGAGGAGGTTGTGGGTGGTTTATTGCTATGTAAGTGGCATGGCGTGTTCTTGCCATGAATGTTTAAATTGGCGGGACCAGGGAATGTTGTTCGACCGAGCACTTTCCGTAGAAATAACGGTAGAGTAGCAAGAGGCTTGCCACGCCCCGCCTGTGGGTGAGAGGTTGAAGGGTGGAGAATAACTCCCATATCTTCGTTGTCGGTGTTCACGCCATAGACTTGATTGTTTTTTTTTTTTGTTGTTTTGTTTTACGGCTTATCAACCCCTCTTGTGTTATTTAAAGCCGAGCCATTCTTATATTTCATAAACTTTAATTTTAATATATACTAAAGTATATATACTATATATTACTATGTAAAATATCTTGTAGATATTGTCTTGACCTGTGGGAGAGAGACTGAAGTGTGAAAAATATTTCGTCACCCACAAGGGCTCTACGTCTTAGTGGCTTTATTGCCTTGCTTGTGATGAAATGATTAAAACAAACACGTGTAACTTTTCGGATTCCTTGCAGCCTTGCGTCTATACTATCTTCAAAAAATTAAACGTTGTGTCAATCGCCATCTTCTGTCTTCCTGGAACCTGTTCTTTTATTGTTCTTTCTCCTCACTAACGTCTTATCATTTTCTTCCACTCACAGTAACTCTTCCTCCTACACTTCCGTCTTAGTGGCTTTATCTCCATGCTTGAGGTGAAATGAAAAAAAAAATTATATTTCCTGTACCAACTCTTTTGTTTTGTGGTTCGTTAGGCCAGTATGCAGTGTCATTTTATCTAAGAACGTATCATCGTGGACGGCTTTTAGTGTTCAGGTTTTAAAAATAATAGACTAAGTCAGTTAGCAAATAAAAAAACTTCCTTCACTTTTGTTTTATTTATTTGTGCCGCTTCGGATTGAGCAGAGGTTAACAAGTACGGGGCTGCATTAGTTACGTCTAACGCCTTTGGAGATTCCAGGAAAAAGGGTGTGAATTCTAATCATCTAAAGCTACTAAATATGAAAAGGTTATTAGGAATTCTGTCTTTGGAACTTACATTATCTTTTCAAGAGTTCTTCTAATGATCCAATTCTTTCTTTTCCTTTCTTTGAAATTTTGTTGCTGTTGTGTTGCGTATCGTTCTCACAAGTAAGACGTGTAGTCAAGGGAAGATAACTCCACTGCCCAGTGTAGAATTCTTCCCATTTATATAGTATCTAATTTTTATATCACCACATCTCACGGAACCTGAGGGGCTTTATGCCCTTGTTAACTCGACTACTTGTACGAACCACTCCCGTCCTGGGTATGACGATAAACTGCATCCGCGTCCTGGGTAAGATGATAAACTACGCCCAACAGCAAGGCTTCTGATCAGGAGGTTTTAAGGAGCGTGGAACCTTCTCTTAATTGCTGGTGTTTCCAGGTCCACCCTGATTCGGAGTGGTAGCACTTGTTAGGGTCCCGGATATGGGCAAATAGTTAATCCTGAAACTGGGGTAAAAAACACTGTGAAAGTGTAAAAACAGGTTTTAATACCAGAAATACTTTGTAAAAAATTATTTCCAGCAATAATTTTTTGAAGATAAAATACTATTACTAGCTATACCTTTTGGAGGAAAACATATTACCAGCAATATTTATTTTGAAAAAAAGAATGATTACCAGAAATAGATTTTTTGACAAAATAAAATATTACCTGTCTATATTTCTGGGATGAGGTCTTATGTACATTATTTACATTATTCGGACTAATGTCCTCACCTTTGTCACCATATTTATTACAACGTTTCGGCCCTTGTACGCTCCGGCCTTCTTCAGGTGGCTGGAATCGCTCACTGGGGTAGACTGTTCTAGTTCCACATGCCATGTCTAATGGATGTCAGTTATCAGTTATCTCTTGTTAATTCCCCTCTCCAAGTTCTCCACCGCCTTAACCGGGTATTGAACTCACACTCTTTGGGTCCTGTCACTGGATCTAACCAACGCCTTTACCCACTGTGCCATGTGTCCTTGAGGAGATATAGCACAATGGATAAAGCGGGAATTATGCTTATTGAGGCTCTGATTTGACTTCCCATTAGTTGCGACGTTTCAATCTTCTCCATTATGCGAACTTCCTCAGGAGAACTGATATGTCCCGGAAAGGGATATATTTGATCGAAGTAGTTAAGTGGTTTAGGCTACTGTAACCGAGTAGAAGCATCTAGCAGGTAGCAGTAATGGAACTGGTACTCGTCCTAGTCGCAGTCAATAGGTATAGGTAATAGGCGTAGACCAATAGGATAATCAATGGCGTAGTCCAATAAGCGTCCTGTACCTCTACATCAGTCTGTATTTATGGCTGATACCAGCCAATCATATTCCTGTGAGGGGGAACACAGGTATTGTTGAAACTCCTCATTTCGCTGCGTTTGGTTCGTGCTTTTAGATTTATGATTTTAAGAAAGCATTCCTTCTCAGATTTGGTTGGATTCTTCGTCTTCTTCTCTTTTTTTTTTCTTTTTTTTTTTTTTTTACTTTTTTTTTTTACAACTTTTCAACCGACGCATTCTTCAACCTGAGGATAGTTGGTGTAATTTTGTGAAAAATCTTTATCATTTCAAGTGTTTCTTTGGTGGCGGGGAGAAAAAAAAACACGATATTTTGTTTCTCGTTGGTTTTTGTAGCTATTCGAAGTATGACTAGAATGATTGGTTTTAATGCCTGAACTGCCATTCGTATAAGCAAGGATAAAAAATTAAATAATAATAAAAAAAAAGCAACTGATTTGTTTTTGTTTTGACAGAAGTAATATTTTTGTTTCATTTCGTTTTTTTTTTTTTTTTTTTTCGTGGTGCGAAGATGTTCCCAGTTTGAAAACAGATAATTTGACAAGCCAGATTCCATATCGGCCTTTAAAAAAACACCACCGTCAATCGACACGCAAACTGAATGTCGTTGGCTTTAGTCAATGGATTAAGTTTTTTTTTTTTTTTTTTCAAGCTGGACACAATGGAATGAATGTGGATGTTTCTGTTGCTGGGTTGGGCATGTTTGCCATACACTTTGCAGCACCAGATATCACAGTGTTTGCTAAATATCTGGACAAGGATACCCGATTTTGAGGCTTAAGTTGATTCTATAAAAAATATGAAGACAGAATAACAGTGTCTATAGAATTATTTAGTAATAAGTAAGGTACAGGGCGATTAACTCTAAATTTTAAAATGCTTATAATTTCTTTATTAAATATAATTTTTACAAGAAATGGATATGTGAGGAAAGCGTTTAGCATGAGGTTTGATTTCAAAACCTATATGGGTCCCAGATTTCGCTACTAGCTTCTCAAGCTGCCTAGGAATCGTGTCAATTGATTTTACCAGGAATTCTTGTGATAATGAAGACCTAACGTCTTGTATTCGAACTTCAAGTTCTTCCAAAGACTTGGTTTAGCATAGTAGACTTGCCTTTTTAACTCCCCCCCTAAAAAAAAAGTCAAGATTTCTGGCTGACCACTCATACATAAAATAGGGAGTTGGTTTTCAACCACTTTGTAGTACTCGGATATGTACGGTGGAGTAATGGATTGCGGCTGGAAAATCGTAGAGCCGAGTTCGAAATCCACCTCTTCTACCCATGTGTAAATCATGAGTAAATAGCAGGATTCGATAGCCTTGAATGGCAACCAGTCTAGGAGAAGAAAAATCTACAGAGTCTGTCTATATTTCTGAAATGAGGTATTATGTACATTATTTACATTATTCGGACTAATGTCCACATCTTTGTCGCCATATTTATCACAACGTTTCAACCGCTGTACGCTCCGGCCTTCTTCAGTTGGTTGGAATGTCGAACTGAACCTTTTATTTCGCTCACTGGGGTAGACTGTTCTAGTTCCATGTGCCATGTTTGATGGATGTCAGTTATCGGTTATCTCCTGTTAATTTCCCTCTGAAAGTTCTCCACTGCCTTAACCGGGTATTGAACTCACAATCTTTGGGTCCTGTCACTGGATCTAACCAACGCCTTTATCCAATGTGTTCTAATCATGGTCGTGAATGCAGTAGTTTTATACGAGAAGGAGTTGTAAACGAGTATAAGCAGGGCGGCTATTCAGTCCTATTTCAGGCGCATTTGTGCTTGCTCAACATCCCAGAGCCGACATGCGGTTTATATGACAACTATGTCGAGGGAGGCACGGTGGAGTAATGGATAGAGGCTCGGATTGAGGAATCAGAGAGCCGAGTTCGAATTCCAGTCGAATATATTACATTTACTTGTGCTAATATGAATCCTCATTTTTCGCCCCCCAGCTAAGGGTAAATAGTAGGACAGACTGAGTTATTTCACATTGGATGGCAATCAACTGCGGGAAAAATCTGCCTCGTCAGTAATGTATCGAAAGTTATATCTTCGCCTAAGCGTGTATCACGTATGGCACATAACTGATGCAGAGTGAAGATTCGTTACATTTTCTGGTCTGATCAATAGTCTGAAAAACGCTCGGTCACGATGGCTTACGACATCGTGCCAGCTCGATCTTCGACGGGAAGCAAATGGTTCCGTCTACCCAATTTCACACAAAAAGCTTTAGACTTTTTCAGGCATTTTCCAAAGGCCGATAACACGAAATAGACACTTTCTTGACAAATCGACCAAGGTGGGTTTCGAAACCCGGATCTCTAACCACTTGGCCACATGCCTATTTAGCAATACCATGTGAAGACTAACTAAAAAAAAATGAATTTATTCATCTTTCTTTTTCTTTCACATCATCTTGCCATTTTTAAGAAAACACTATTTAAAAAAAAAGATACTCCATTTAATCATTGTTGCTTTTTAGGAATATATCTTTTAACATCCGTCTTCAATGCCATATTTACAACGTTTCGGCCGTTGTACGCTCGGGCCTTCTTCAGGTGATTAGATGAGGTATTATGATTACTTACGTTATTTACATTCTACGCCCCATTTAAGGTAAGACTGCAAGAACATCGTAAAGCGGTAACACAACAGGCGAATAGAAGAATCAGGCGTAGCTGACCACATATGAGATTACCGTTCCTTGTGAGATGAGCCGAAATAATAGACAAAGAACATCAGTAGAAAATACGAAAACTTAAGGAATCAGCACCTATGCTACGCCACAAAAATCACCTGAACCGACTAAGCATAGATATGAATATAATATGGCAACCAGTAATATGGAGTGCCAGAGAAAAGCAACATAAATTGCAATATAAGCTCTGGTAACAAAATATATATATAATAATAACAGAAAAATTGCAATATGAGTACTGTTAAAAAAAAATGTTGCTGAGACATTAGGTTTAAAAAACACAAAAATTCGTAAACGGACGTCCTCATGGACACATGGTCCAGTGGATAAAAATGAGTAGACCCATAGTGCTGTGAGTTCAATACCAGGCCACAGCAACGGTGGACCAAACTTGGAGAATTGAGCTAAAGAGAAATAACTGGGATATCCGGAAGAGGCATGGCACGTGGAATTAGAACAGTCTACTCCCGGTGGACGAAATAAACGGCACGGTTCGAAATTCTAATCTGCTGAAGAAGGCCAAAGCGTACAAAGGCCGAAACGTTGTAAATATGGCATTGAAGATGAGGATAACAATCCGAATAATGTAAATTCTTTTAACATGTTGTCAAATGAGATAAAAAGGCTGTCTTTTCGCCTGTCTCGAGAAAAAAATGTCGGGTAAGGAGAATAAAATAAAAATTTATTTATTTAAGAATGAGAAAGATCTAGTTGAAATTTCATGGCTACATAATGAGGAAAGACGGCTTAGTGGATATGGCACTCACAGGACATGATTTTTTTTATCTTTTTTATTAGCTGAAATTCTTATTATTATTATTTTATTATTATTATTATTATTATTATTATTAATAATAATAATAATAATAATAATAAAATAAATATACCCTGAGACATAACAAGGTAGCGTGCACTGGAAGATATGCAAGAAGCACAAAATCGAAGCCACTGAGAAATGATAAGAACACCAACCAAACACAGTTACCCAAAATAACGATGTAACTATCCTCAGGGACATACCAATTCAAACTGACAGGAAAATAAAAGCCAACAGACCTGATATTATCATAAAAGACAAGAAATTCAGGAAGAGTATGCTTATTGACATAGCAGTACCATCTAAGAGAAACACCTCCATGGAAATGATCGAGAAATTGTCCAAATACAAAGATCTGGAGATCGAGATTAACAGGATGTGGGGGATGAAAACTGAGACTGTACCAATAGTAATCGGAGCACTGGGCCTCGTGAGAAAAGTAATGGACAATTTTACTAACAGTGTCCCATGTAACATCAACATACAAGTTGCCCAGAGGATAGCCTTACTAGGAACATCCCATATACTAAGAAAAGTGCTATCAATTAAATGACAATTCTCCTATAGGGCCTAAGGACCATAGTTTGAACCCGTTTCTACAGGATACAAAGCAGGAAACATAGCATACACAAATAATAATAATGTATGCTTATTGACATATTGACATAGTAGGACCATCTGAAAGAAACACCTCCATGAAAATGATCGAGAAATTGTCCAAATAAAAAGGACCTGAAGATTAACAGATTGTGGGGGAATGAAGACTGAGACTGTACCAATAGTAATCGGAGCACTGGGCCTCATGAGAAAGGGAATGGACAATTTTACTAGCAGTGTTCAAGGTAACATCAACATACAAGTTTCCCAGAGGATAGCCCTACTAGGAACATCCCATATACTAAGAAAAGTGCTATTAATTAAATGACAATTCTCCTATAGGGCCTAAAGACCATAGTTTGGTTCTCACTCATACAAGATACAAAGCAGGAAACACACAAATAATAATAGTTTCAACGGCAAATTTGCTGCCATCTCTTATTTTATTTTATTTTTTTTTAATCTTTTTAGTTGCTTTCGTGTTGGGTTAGCCAGCGAGAATTACGCATAATGGCAACAGGAACTTATCCGGTTAAGCAAGCTTCCTCGAAAAATGTAAGACGTTTATTCAATGCTCCCCTGTAGCTTTCGCCATTATTATCTCATGGGAGAAACTTTATCAGTTGCAATTTATGAATCTACACGATTGGAATTTTAATGATCATTTAGCAATGTTTAACGTTCGTGTTTGAATAATAAAAAAAAAGGCGCATTCTTTTTTCGTTTACACCGCAATTATTTTAAAAACCCTCACTTCTGGGCAATATTTATTGCTTAAAAAAATGATGTCAAACATTTTCTTTCTTCTTGCGAATTAAAAAAAAAATAATTAAACGTTATTTATTTATTAGATCGTTTATTTACAAAACTAATTTTATATTTCAGTCAGTTATGTGCCATGCGTGACACACGCTTAGGCGATAATGTATCTTTCGATATATGACTGACGAGGCAGATTTTCCTTCCTGTAGTATGTGGCCATTTTTTTTCTTTCTTTCAGTTGCCATCTAGGGCTAAAGAACCTGGTCTATCCTGCTATTTACCTATAACCCGGGGTAGGGGGAGAAGAGGATTCATGAATTTTCCCAAGGGTCAGTCAGACATGTGCCATACGTGATACACGAATGGGCGATCATATATCTTTCGATATATGACTGACGAGGCAGATTTTTCCCGCAGTAGGTTGCTATTTCTTTCTTTCTTTCTCCCTAGTCCAGTTGCCATCCAAGGCTATAGAACCCCGTCTGTCTTGCTATTTAACCATAGCTAGGGGAAGAAGAAAAGGATTCATACCTTTGCCAAGGGTCAGTCAGTTATGTCTCATGCGTGATACACGCTTAGGCGATCATGTAACTTTCAAAATATGACTGATTTTTTCCCCGCAGTAGGTTGCCATTTCTTTCTGCGACAGAAGGACTATAGAAACCGGTCTTTCCCGCTATTTTACCTACAGCTGGCCGAAGAAGAAGACGCATACCATTTCCCGAATCCAATGGATTCCACTGGAATTCGAACTCAGCTCTCCGATTCTTCAGTCCGAACCGCTAACCATTGCACCACCGATGCCTCTCTTTATTTTTTATATTCACCACATTCTAAAAATAACTAAAATTAAAACTGGGGCAATGAAATTAACGTTATTTGATGAGACCTACCGTTTGTTGCTTAACTCTTTGTGCCCTGACCACCGCTTTACCGGTGGTAGAGAAAAAAATGACGTAAATCACAGCCACCGGTTGAACAGTGGTAGAGAAAACTGACTTAATGCCCAGCCACCGGTTGAACGGTGGGTAAACACTTGTAACTATTTTTATATCTACCGTGAAAAATTACATACAAATTATTTGCGAATTTTGACTCAGGAGCTCAGTCAGAAGGATTAAAATTGTTCAGGAACGCAGACCTCAAATTATTAAAATATATATATATATATATATATATATATATATATATATATATATATATATATATATATATATATATATATATATATATATATATATATATTCACATATATATATATATATATTCACATACATATATATATATATTCACATACCGGCCTGGATTTTCGAGAAATCTTATTTTAATAAAAAAAATAAATAAATAAATAAAAATAAAAAAAAGCTTCGCACTTAATTGAACCTGCGTCTATCAGGTCAGAGGGAGCTGTCATTTACCACTGTTCGCTTGGCCACAAAGAGACAAAGTTGATGAAAAAAAATCTGTAGGATTAATAAAAATGCATTGAAATAATTCAATAATGAGTATGAAAACATTTTTTTTATTCATAAATTTATAAGAATTTGCTAAATTATAAAAAAAAATGTGGCAATTATTGAGCATTTTCAATGTTATTCCATTTTCTTAAAATAAAATAACTTCAACATAATTTAATCATTTCAACTCAACGAAGGCCATTAAAGCCACTGTGATACAAAGGGTAGCTTAGAATGAAAGATACAAGGCGGGGCGGTATAAAGTACAGGCATCAAGGAGACAGAAGATAATGATTGAGGCCTTTCATGTTTAATGATCGCGAAGAAAACTTTCATCAGATGTTCATATCAGCATAGAACTTACGGTTGCAACTAGCAATTTTAACAGAGAACTCATGGGACCTAGTTGCCAATCCAGTATTGCGTTTAATTCCAAAGAGGAAAGCCGATCAGGACAATAACCGCGAAAATTATTACTTTTTAGAATGAAGAATTTTCTCTCATATTATTTCATTACTAGTTTTATTCCATGTTATTATTGTTACTTTTCAAATTAATTATATTCAGTATTATCATTATTTTATATAGAAATAAATTGTCGCTGCCAACAGTTGAGTTTGAACATAGATCGCCATTGAGCAAACACAGGCGATCCCATTACGGATCACGTGACCATAGAGCAAACGCATATATAGGAAGTCGCGTGACGTCTAGGTTGATCCTCATTTCTATTCTATCCTCTATTACTATACGGACCGCTAGTCTCTGTTCTCTTCTCTATACTATTTCACTATGCGTTGGTTACTTTTCGAGTGAGTATTATCGAGCAAGTACTATTAGTGCGAGTGCTATTCGAAGGCGTCTGACACCAGTATTGTTCAACGGCGTTACTATAGTTGGATCTGCGATTACAAAGTCTCTACGACAACGAGCATTACGAAAATGACAATAAGTATTCGTTGACACCACAAAACGTTACCAGTTTTATCCCATCATTATTATTGTTGCATTTTGGATTAAACATTTTCATTATTATTATTAATTACTAGTTTTACTTCATCTAATTATTGTTGCTATTTAGATGAAGCATTTTCAATATTATTATTAATTTATTACTAGTTTTATACAAAGTTATTATTGTTACTTTTTAGATGAAGCATTTTTTACATATTTATTAATTTGCTATCTGTCTATATTTCTGAGATGAGGTATTATGTACATTATTTACATTGTTCGGACGATTGTACTCATCTTTGTCGCCATATTTATTACAACGTTTAGGCCTTTCAGTATCTGTGTATATTTCTGAGATGAGGTATTATGTACATTATTTACATTATTCGGACTATTCCCCACATATTTGTCGCCATATCTTACAACGTTTCGGCCGTTGGTGATTGGAATGTCGAACTTAACCCTTTATTTCGCTTACTGTTCTAGTTCCACGTACCATGTTTTAATGGATGTCAGTTATCCTGTTAATTTCCCTCTGAAAATTCTCCACTGCCTTAACCCGGTATTGAACTCATATCGAACACACACTCTTTGGGTCCTGTCACTGGATCTAACCAACGCCTTTATCCACTGTGCCATGTGTCCTTTCTGGGTATTATAAACCTAATGTCTTCAGCAACCATTTTTAACAGTACTCATATTGCAATTTTTTGCTGTTATCAATTGATGTTTTTTACCAGAGCTCATATTACAAGTTTTGTTGTTATTATCGCTTTTCTCTGCCACCCCTTATTACTAGTTTTACTCCATCTAATTATTGTATCTATAAATACAATATATTATTGTATCTCTAAAAAGAATACCCGCTCGGCCCGGTGGCTAGGATCAAAGTGTAGTATCTGCGCTTTGTGAGCTGCTTGCAGAGAGGAACCCGGACGAAGCTCCACCGAAGGGTAGGGTTTCGTTGGGGGAGGTTGACGGAACAGGCCCGCCTCGGCGCGTTTGGATGGTTATTTATTTTTGGCTGGGCCTACGGGCTCAGAGATACCGACATTAAAAAGGCCTTGTGCCACATTCGATCCCCGTGGGTGGATTGATAAATACCATCTAATTATTGTTGCTATTTAGATAAAGCATTTTCAATATTATTATTAATTTATTACTAGTTTTATACAAAGTTATTATTGTTGCTTTTTAGATGAAGCATTTTTTTCATATATTTATTAATTTATTACTAGTTTTACTCCATCTTACTGCTGCTTTTTAAATGTAGGCATTTTCACAAATATTATTTTATTACTAGTTTTATTCGATCTTTTTATTGTTGCTTTTTAGATTAAATACTTTCACAATTATTTTTTTTATTACTAGCTTTACGTAATCTTCTTATTGTTCATTGTCACTGCAACTATGGAAGCAATACAGCTGCCTTGGCTACGAGGAAGGTCACAATTTAACCCTGTATAACATCTACCAGCACCTGGTGATTTTACAATTTGTTATCGAAGCTGTCTCAAACAAATATTTCAACTCAAACCGTAACAGACACTTTCTTTATACTGATGTGTTTACCCAGCTGTGATACTAAAAGCATATTTTTTTTTAGTACAAAGTATCGAATAGCCACTTTCTTTGGGTAAGGTTCATTAAATTTAATATATGTTTGTTTAATTTCCTTTAGGGTAGCAACAATATTATTTTTTTAGACAGTAATTCTTATTAGAGATAACAATTTTGACTGTAAATTTTCCTTCATCTTTTAAGTTTTTTTTCTTTTTTTTTTAGTTGTTATCAGGTTACTCTGCGAGCAAGACTTAAGCCGGATGGTAAGTCGATCTTGTACAGATAAGCAGACTTCCTGAGGGCAAAAGGCAAACGAGAAGCAAATTCAATAAAAATGAATATGAAAAGAATCAGAAAGAGACAGTTAGAATTTCATGGATGCATAAGAAGGAAAGACGGCTTGGTAAATATGACACTCACAGGAGAAATTAAAAACTTACCGGGTAAGAGTGAAACAGTAAGTAACCTACGTAATATGCATGTGGGAAAGGAGGCCAGAACAGTGGGTGGGAATGAAGATGATGAAAAGAAAAAGAACGTTACTAGTAGCAACATAAAAAAGAAGCTGTGGAGTGCCACAAACACGGCACATAAAAGTAGATAGATTTCATTAAATTTCCTTTATTGTAATTTTTTAAGAAACATCCCCCCACACAAGCAAGGCGAGAATGCCACTAATACACAGGAGGGGGGTGTTTACAGAGAATTAAAGTGAAAGAGAAGGCTAAGAATAGGGAGGATTGAGTATAGGATGAACGGGATTCAAGAAGATAGAAGATGGCGATTGACGTTGAATTTCAATTTTTGAAGATTGTAGTTATCAAGGAAGCAAGTAAACGGAAGGAAGTCCCACAGACGGGAAGTGCGAGAAAAAAAAAGTATAAGGTAAAAGGATGATTGTGGAAAGGGACCCAAGAAGACAGAAGATGGCGATTGACGTTGCATTTACATTTTTGCGGATTGTAGTTTTCAGGGAGGCAAGAAATCGGAAGGGACTTCTGCGAATGCAAAGTATGAGAAAACTTGGAGTAGAAAAGACGGTTACATTTAACTGTTTCGACAGTGAAAGGGTGGGACCGAGATGCCAGCCTAGTAGCACGCTTAAATGCATGCAGTAGAAAGTAGAAAGTGCTCGTCAGAGCAGTTGTCATTAAAATACTTGTAGAAAAGACAGAGGTGGGCCACAGCACGTCTGTGATAAAGTGGCTGTAGACGGGATGCTAGATTGGGACCTATCACATTGCACATACGTCTCTGGATTTTGTCGAGGATGTCGAAATGAATAGCGGGGGCACCAGACCATATATGACAACAGTATTTATAAATTTAAGAAACTTTTATTTATTATTATTTCATTCAAACAAGCATCTTTATTGTAATCGATCCTGACTTGCTATCTCGATTTCAGTAACTTCCTCACCGATGTAACGTGGCTTCCCTCTGTCTTTTCTACAAATATTTTCAGGGCAACTGCTCTGACGACCTTTTTTCCCCTGGTTCCGACTATATGAATTTAAGCGCTCTGTTAGATTGGCAACTAGGTCCCACCCGTATGCTGTTGAAATAGCTAAATGCCGACGTCTACTCCAAATATTTTCATGGCAACTGCTCTGGTGAGCGTTTTTTTTTTCCTGGTGCTCGGATTACGTGAATTGAAGCGTGCTACTAGATTGGAATCTAGGTCCCACCCGGTTATTGTTGAAATCGCCAAATGAAGTGAGTTTGTCTGAAATGCAAATGCTAGCATTCCTGGGGCCTTCCCATATCCTTAAGAATTTTTCAACAGTTTATGGGCCTATGCTACTTGTACCGTCTAACCTTCACACTTGCCCGAAAAACGGTGTACCAAAGGGACGGGTTTTCCTTTGACTTCGCTGTTATTTCAACAACCTTCACTCCTAGGCAATGATTATTGTTTTAAAAAAAATGATTCTTAAAATTTTACTACGACGTAAACATGTGATGAAAGTGAATTTGTACATTTTCTTTGTTCTTGAGAATTTACACATGCACAAATTAAACACTATTTATTCAGATGTTTTTATGCATAATCATATTGTATCTTTACGACATTCTAAATACAATACAATGTAATATTTCTCATTTGCCAATTCACAAAGCAACCGTTTTTTGTTTATTTTTTAGTCAATTCACCCCAAGCAAGGTGATAAAGACCCGAGGGGCTACTGGGAGTGAAAGAGAAAGAAAAGACCTTAAGACGAACTGGAAATTCACTTCTAAAGTGGAAGCAAGGAATAAACCTCTACTTTCTGTTCAAAAGACTTAGAAACGAGTGTGAAATGGACGACATATAGAGACAATATCTTCTTAAATTTATAAATACTGTTGTCATATATGGTCTGGTGTCACCACAGTTCATCTCGACATCCTCGACAAAATCCAGAGACGGATATGCAATGTGATATGTCCTGATCTGGCATCTAATCTACAGTCACATACGTGTTGTAGCTTCCCTCTGTCTTTTCTACAAATATTTTCCCGGTAACTGCTCTGACGAGCTACTTTCACTGGTGACCCAACTTCATGAATTTAAGCGTGCTACTAGGCATCTTGGTCCCATCCTTTCACTTGTCGAAACGGTTAAATGTAGCCGCCTCTTCTACTCCAACAGCTTCTTCTCTCGCACTTCATGACAGTGGAACTCCCTTCCTCTTACTTGCTTCCCTGATAGCTATAATCTTCAAATCTTCAAATGTAATGTCAATCGACATCTTCTGATGCCTTGATCTAATTCCCCGTCCTTCTCTTTATCCTTTCACCAAACGCCCGTCTTTACCCTTGCTCTCACTCTCTGTAACACCTTGCTTTCTAGTGGTACTCCCGCATTGCTGTTGAAATGCTTTAAAAAATGCTAATTTATAAAAATATGTGAGAGGACTTTAAAATCTCTTTATTATTTACAATTTCGTAAAGTTCGAAACGACATTTTGTCAACCATTTCATTAAAAAAGCTTTAAAATCTGTTTAATTTTCGGGTTGTACATTCTCAAGAACCCAAAATGTATGTATCCACTTTCATATGTTTAGGCTTTATTAAAATGTTTAACACCTTAAACATTGCCGAGAAGTAAAGGTAGTTAAAATAATACAGGTGTCAAGGGAATAACCCGCCTTTTGACGCAGTTTATTTTTTTTTTTATTTATTTTTTTTTTTTTGCGGGATTTTGATTAAATATTGCCAATGATTTTTATATATTGTAATATATATATTTATATATTTACTGAATTTTACACCTGTGATATAATTTGAGATTTTCAGATTCGGCTTTTAATCTGTATACTATTCTTAACTGTACATTATGCACGAATCAGTGACAGAAAAAATATACTTAAGAAAATTATACACAAAATGTGAGATATACCCGGTGTAATAGCAAAATTTTCCAAATCGTGCAAGAGCCTAGAAAAATTTTCCATCCCACAAAATATTTAATATCTTAAAAAAAAAAAAAGTAAACTAATTGAGTTTCTTTTTCCAGGTTTTTAGATAAGACGTTTAGCCATCTTGACACCATTTGTCGTAAGAATCCATGAAAAAAAACCTTTGTGTTATTCAGCTAAAAAGAGAACAGATTAAAATCATTTTGTGTCAGCCACTCTATGACTTCCCAACTGAACAATGGGGAGATGAAAAATATCATTCAGGCCTTCAGTAATGGTACCAAGATTCGTATTCTGGCTTCAACCGTCAAAGACCATTCAAGAACCATTCTGAGAACGGTGAATAAGTTTTAAAAGAGGCAACAGTAGAAAGGAAAACTGTACGAGGAGGTTACAATGAAGAGGGATCATTTCAAGTTAGAGCTAAAGAGATCAATTAGAAAAGATCCAACTCAATCCATAAGAAGTTTGACACGTGAGAGAGAAGTTTCAGCTATGACAGTACAAAGAGCAGTGAAAAAAAGACTTGATAATTAAATCATACATAAAACCTGTGAGGCGACTGGCTACTCTAAGATAGAAAGTTAGAAGGTTAGAGAGGGCGAAGATCATCTTGAATGAGTTGGAAAATGATCCTGGAATGATATATATATATATATATATATATATATATATATATATATATATATATATATATATATATGAACTTTATTTCAATATTCCATGAGCTTCTGTTTCTTAGCTATGACTAATTAATGATGAACATGTCATTTTCGTTGATGGTCGATTTCATCACGATTGTTCTGTTAAGCTGCGAGAGTAATTAAACATACTTATTGTTCAAAGTAGAAGAGTTATTCAGCTAGAAAGAGAACAGTTTAAAAATCATTCTGTGTCAGCTCTACTACGTCTTTCCAAACGAGCAATGGTGAGAGGAAAAGATAATTCGGGCCTTCGGTAATGGTAGCAACGTTCATACTTTGACTTCCATCTTCAAAGTCCATTCAAGAACCATCAAGAGAAGGGTGGATATGTTTAAAAAGAAGAGTACTGTAGAAAGGAAAAGTGAATCAGGAGGTCAGAACAGAAACCGGGACCATTATTTCAATTTAGAGCTAAATACGTTCTTATTGATCTAAAGTAGAGTCCAATAGTCTTATAAAAACGCCGAGCGATCGTAATAGAACAAATATTACTTTGAGCTACAAAGAAGAAGACGTGGAGAGCCGTGATCGGCAATGTCATGAAGGTACGTTTCTTTTTTTTTATTCTTGGTTTTGCTTATCTTATAACTATCGGTAAACGTGATGGATTTTTTCTTCAGGCATTTTGTTTTTTTTTATTTGCACATGTGATTACATCAACCTGGATTTCGTACTTAAATACAAGAAATGTCCGTCAGGAGAGACGGGATGATTATTGTTGCAGTTTTTTTTTTTTTTTTTTTTCTTCTTTTTACGAGAGAAAGAGTCTTTAAAAAAAAAACAGGTGGTCTTTTGTTATTAGAGAATTTTATCTCGTCTTTTTCAAGCGCAGGAAACAAAATGATATGAAAGACGGAATCTGATATTACCATTATAGAGAAGCGAGAGCGAGAATTCTACCGAAGATCTTTGGACTTTATTCAATGGCGCGCGGGCGTGCACCTCCCCCCACACACACATATTCATTGATAAAGATAAAGACAGATAGACAAAGAGAGAGAGAGAGAGAAAGAGAAATAGAGAGGGTGGAATGGACAGATAAAACAGACTGAGAGTGATATGTGCATAGATAGATAGATAGATAGATAGATAGATGGAAATAGATAGATGGAAACAGAGTGGCACAGATAGAAAGAAAGAAAGAAAGAAAGAAAGAAAGAAACAGATCGACAGATAGAGAGAGAAAATACAGATTGGTGTAGATAGATAGATAGATAGATAGATAGATAGATAGATAGATAGAAACAAACTGGCGTAGATAAATAGATATGTACAAAGATCGATAGATGGATATTAACGTAACAAAATAAGATAGATAGAAACATTGAGAGATTTGAACATTCATATATATATATATATATATATATGTATTCATATATATATATTCATATTCATATTCATATATATATATATATATATATATATATATATATATATATATATATATATGAACAGAGTGAAAGACTGCAATAAAGATAGATTTAAACAGAAACAGCTAGATAGACATTAACATCGATAGATAGGTAGATTTGAATAGACTGCGATAGATAGATAGATAGATAGATAGATAGATAGACATGAAAGAAATTTCTTACAATAATGGCTTCTAAATTTTTTAATTTTTCTTTGTAGGTAATGACAAAATGAAATACAGCACTCATTTCGAGGGAAGAATGAAAATTTTATTGGCCATTATGATGCAAATGAAACAGCACACATTAAAGGAAACATCTTTCACTGCAGGAGACAGCATCTTGAAATCCGTATCAAATATTTAATATGCTCACAAAATAATAATAGATATAAATATACATATAAATATTTGATACATGAATTTTCGGCGCCGTCTCACTGTACCTAACACTTACTAATGGCTTCAATTTTCATTGATTCGAATTCCAGCAATCTAAAAGTGAACCAGCGTGTCGCCAGCATAATCTTATCAGTCACACGGACAACACCCAGTTCATGATAATGACTGAGACAGACGAATATACACGAAAAAAAAATGAACAAATAAATTATGAACAAGTAGCGTTTGTCTGTGTTTTTGTTTCAGATGTACAATATTTTTAACAGAATTAGTTTACGCCATTGCTTTCATCATTAAGATCGGGTTTCCGATTCTTTCTAAAATCTACTTCAACTCTATACTTCTAACGTCTCCGCCTAAAACTTTGACCTTTTATTTACTATTGAATGACCTTTTCCTTTCTCAGTAGCAGTAGATAGGTTCACCTGTCGTCTAGTCTCTCCAGGTCTTTTGGACTTTAACAGAATTCTTATCGCCATTCCCTGTTTAAGATCGGGTTTCCGATTCTTTCTAAAATCTCTATACTTCAACGTCTATAAAACTTTGACCTTTTAAATGACCTTTTCCTTTCTCAAAAGATAGGTTCTTTGACCTTTTTTGATTTACTATTGAATGACCTTTTTCTTTTCTCAAAACGAGTTTTAGAATGACCTTTTCTTTTCTCAATACGAGTAGATAGGTTCACCTGTCGTGCGGTTCACCCTTCATTGTGGTCTTTTGAACAGGACTAGACTCTTATCCCTCTGTTCACTGTTTAGAATTGGCTTTCTGATTCCTTCTAAAATCTACTTCAACTCTATATTTCTAAAGTTTATGTCTAAAACTCTGAACTTTTATTTACTATGGAATTAACTTTTCTTTACACAATAGGGGTAAATAGGTTAGTCTATAGTCCAGTTCAAGCCCCTCTCGTGTTTTTTGAACAGAAGTAGAGATTTATTCCTTGTTTCCACTTTAGGATTTGTTTTTCCAGTTCCTTCTAATGTCTGCTTCAACTCTATCCTTCTAACGTCTCCGCTTAAAACACTGAACTTTTTCTCTATGGAAGTAGCTTTTCTTTTCTCAATTGGTTTAGATAGGATCACCTGTCGTCCAGTTCACAACCAATCCCAGTCTTTGGAAGAGGAGTAGTGGTTTATCTCTTATTTTCTGATTAGGATTGTGTTTCCGGTTTTTTCTAAAGTCTATTTCAAATCTGTACATCTAACGTCTCCGCCTAAAACTTAAACCTTTTATTTACTATTGATTGACCTTTTCTTTTCTCAATAGGAGTGGATAGGTTTGTGGGATCTTCCACAACAAACCAGCCTTACCTCTTTTTAGGAAATGCACTCTTCCTATCTGGTAAGTAACATCCTATTTTCATACAAAAATCAACAAGTATTCATTGGTCAATCACCTCCAATCTAGCTTGCTGATTGGTCAGTTCCGACCAATCAAACCGCCTGCACGCGACCAATCTGTTTTCCCGCTGATATGCTAGGGACCTCTCACGTGGTACATGACCATTATATAAACCGAGCACGTGTGAACTCTCTGAGTAGTAGCTTTCTTTTCATTCATCTCTCTCGCACGTCTTATTCCCTGCTACGAAGTGCCAAGATGTAACCTCCAAGAACTCCCGTCTTAGTCATTGCTGGCCAGACGTTAAAGATAATTACCAACATCCACGCAAGTACAAACTCAAAAATCTCTACTGAACTTTTACCAACTTTACAACTCACAATTTCAAACTTTCTTAATATGAACTCAGGTACAAATATTACCAAGTCAAAGGGACACGACTCTGTCCTACTTTTTTTTGTTCGTATGCATGTACATCAAACATTAATAAATCTAATTGTTATGTTTTGAAATCATTCCGTTCAGTTTTGTATTTTATACTATGTGCTATTTACGTCAAATATAAATGGCATTGCGTCCACGCATTGTCCTTAATCCCACCTTTCCTAGCCAAACACTATCACAACAACAACGATAACACCGTCACTACAAGATTGATGATCCCGTCAGAAATAAACGATAAAAGTAAACCCCGTCACTACAGGTTCACTTGTCGTCCAGTTCACATCCCTGTCCAGGATTTTGGACAGAATTAGATTCTTATCCCCTGTTCCCTGTTTGGGATTCGCTTTCCGATTCATTCGAAAGTCTACTTCAATTCTATAATTCTACCATCTCCGCGACTGGACTCTGAAATTTTATTTATTAATTATTCATTTTTCTGCCTTCCTCGCCAGAAGTTGATATGCTCAGCCATCGCCCAATTCTCACCCTCGCCTCTCTTTTCAGCGGAAGTAGAGGTTTAACCAATCCTTTCCTGTTCAGGATTGGGTTTCCAGTTCCATCAAAAGTCTATATCAACTCTCTACTGTCAATGTCTCCACTTAAAATCGGAAATTTTATTCACTCTAGAATTATTTCTGTTTCCTAAATAGCGGTATATAGGTTGCCCTATACGAAAGTACTTTCGAGTTGTCTATTTTACATATATATATATATATATATATATATATATATATATATATATATATATATATAAGCAAATATATGGATATAGATCCGACAGTATGAAGAAAAATATATAGAAAAAACAAACAAAAATCTTAATATGCAATTATGTTGTATTAATGTTAATATAAAGTCGACGTCGGACGTTTCGGTCTATTTAAGGCCATCTTCATGGACATTTTCATTTAAACATAATTAACATTAGCACTTATAAAAATTTAACACAAAAGACGATGGACATAAGAGCACAACTAATCCAAACAGATAACTGAAATTTTTATATAAGATCAGCGTTCCGTTTAAATATGATCACGTCGTCGTCACGTGGGCGATGTTGTTAAAACGTATTCGAAGATGATTTCCAAATATTAAAATATTAAAAAATGTCCATGAAGATGGTCTTAAATAGACCGAAACGTCCGACGTCGACTTTATATTAATATTAATACAGCATAATTGCATATTAAGATTTTTGTTTGTTTTTTCTGTATTTTTTTTTTAATATATTTATGGATGTATGTATGTATACCTGGTCCAAGAGCAAAATTGAACAAATCGTGTAACAGCAAAATTATTTAATTGTTAGATTAAGTCTGAAACGATGTATCTGAGAAATGATTAATGATACAATGCTGGAATTCTCCGAGGTTTTAGAACGTTGTTAGGCTATAATTTAGCCCATAGCTGTGGGTCGAGGTGGATTTATGCGTTTGCAATTTTTTACTACCAAGTTCTAAAAACTCCATATTTTTTTCCGAAAATAAAAATCAGAAAAAAAATGTATAATATTTTTTAATATTCTACCACTCACAAAAGGAAAGTCTGTAAACGCTAAGCCAGGTGAGTATGGAAGATGCCGAAGAAAAATACACTCTCATTATAAACCTTTTATTTTTTTTTCAGAGTGCACCGCTTGAGTTATCGTGCTGGAGAATAACATTTTTTCGCTTCACCAAAGCAGGGCGACTATCAATGATTAAGTTGCTGATTATACACCACTTCAGAGATGGTCCTTCCCTGTTCCATATGTTAGTAATGAACGACAACTTTCCTATTATAATAAGCACAAACTAAAGTACACATATGGATGGATTCCTTCTTTGGGTGCTGGCACTGGTTTCTGATTTTGTGATGACCATTGAATTCTTTGTTTCTGGTTAGAAGATTACTGCGGATGGCGGAAAGACTATAAATGCCATCTTTGCAATTTTTCCCAATTAGCCAATGGCATACACTAAAAACAACATATTTTCAGGTAGATAAACTAATTCAACACGCAGTTCCTTACGATTTAACCGTGATTCTGCTATGGATGATCAACATATAATTCCTGTCCTGGGTATGACGATAAATTAAATCCGGCAGTAAGGCCTCTGGTCGGGAGATTGGAGCTTTGAGGTGCGTAGAACCACCTCTAAATTGCTGTTGTTACCATGTCCGCCCTAACTCGGGATAGCGGCTGCACTCAGGGTGCCACCCTTAGGAAAATAATGAATTCCTAGCAACAAAAAAAAAACAGTACATTTTTATAGCAAAATATTAAAAAAAAGTTTTAAAAAATACATTTTTATAGTAATATTACAGCAATAGGTTATTAGAAATTACCAACAATACATATTTGTAGAGAAATTATCAATAATACATCCTTGTGCAAATTAACTAAAACAGCTGCGTTAGTTTTCTTTCTTTCACCATAGGGTCAGTTTGAGACCCATTGGAGTGACATGGTTTAATCAATTTCCTATTTTCTCCTCAGAGTAGGTCATTTGCAGTAGTGTGCAGTAATATGAATCTATTTTCGGGGTCAAATGATGAATTTTGTTTGGCGTTGAAAAATATTGCATCATCCGTGATTGCATCAGATTTTTATCACGCCCAGACACTATTGTCTCCACTGTCGATTAGTTGTCCTAGGACCATTGTCTGCAATGGGCATTACTACAAGGAGCGTACGAAAATTGTAGCGCTGCAGGAACACAATGGCAAGTCTTAACAGACTATCGACTGGTTCGGAAATTCTCCTGATTTAAATCCAATCGAGAATCTGTCGTCAATCTGCAAGGAACTAATTCGTGGAATGGACATACGAGGTATTAACATGTGCTCTGGGTCAGGATTCAATGGGAAAATAGGAAAAAATTGTAAATAATAACTGAATTATTCGTTCCGTTTCAATTAATTTGCACAAGGGTGTACATTTAAAAAAAAATACTAGTAATACATTTTATCATCTACATGCTATATTAAAAAAAGACAGAGATCTTCTCTGAAAGTAAAAAATGATGTAAGAACATATCTGTATTTGAAAGCATCAATTTGCGTTCAGAATATTCAGCTTTCGGCATTAAATAACCCACAGAGGTGTTGATATGCTGCTAAACAAAATCACCCAACCAACTCATAATTCACAGAGGTGAAATGCATTATGGCTTAACGAACAAACCTAACGGAAAAGCACATAAACTAATTGTAGACAAAGATTTGTCCCATTCAACTTTTGTTCTTCCTCGTTTGGTTGACTTCTATTTCATAAAGAAATATGTAATTACTTTCCGAACAATCTAATAAAAAAGATAAACTTATTCTAGCCGCAGTTTCGTACCATTTCTCAAAAATTCCTTCCGAATCTAAGGGTAGTAGTTCGTTAGTTGGTTGGCTGTTTTGTTTTATGGCACATAAAAATCACAATGCCAACAAAATTTGTGAAATAGATTCATAGCGATAGTTTGGTAAAAAAAAAAAAAAGTATGTATGTATACATATATATTTGAACCATTTTTGAATTACTCATATTTTTTAGTACAATCCAACTTCTTTTAAGAAATTTACAATCTTGGATGGTTTTATTTTCGTATTTTTTTTTAATTACTCAATTGGTAATATTTTGTTCACACTATTTTATATTCTGAGTTCCATTCTTAATTTTGTTTTCAGAGAATGTATAATTTGTATTACTGGTATTTATTTAAAGTATTGCTGGTAGTAATTTTTCCTTAAAAAATTATTGCTGATAATAATTTTTTATTACAAAGTATTTCTGGTATTAAAATCTATTTTTACACAAGTTTGGGTATTAACTATTTGCCCATAGCTGGGACCCTAACAGGTTTCTACCACCCCGGGTCAGGGTGGACATGGGAACACCAGCCATTAAGAGGTGGTTCCACACTCCTCAAAACCTTGCTGTTGGACGTAGTTTATCGTCATACCCAGGATGCGGAGGGGGTTTATCGTCATACCCAGGACGCGAATGTAGTTTATCGTCATACTCAGGAGGTGGATGTAGTTTATCCTCTTACCCAGGACGCGGATGCAGTTTATTCTCTTACCCAGGACGCGGATGTAGTTTATTCTCTTACCCAGGAGGCGGATGTAGTTTATTGTCTTTATCCTTCTTACCCAGGACGCGGATGTAGTTTATCGTCATACGCGGACAGGAGGGGATGATGTAGTTTATTGTCTTACCCAGGACGCGAATGTAGTTTTTATCGTCATACCCAGGAGGCGGATGTAGTTTATCCTCTTACCCAGGACGGACGCGGATGCAGTTTATTCTCTTACCCAGGAGGCGGATGTAGGAGGCGGATATTGTGTTACCCAGGACGCGGATGTAGTTTATTGTCTTACCCAGGAGGCGGATGTAGTTTATCGTCATACACAGGAGGGGGATGTAGTTTATCGTCATACCCAGGACGCGAATGTAGTTTATCGTCATACCCAGGAGGCGGATGTAGTTTATCCTCTTACCCAGGACGCGGATGCAGTTTATTCTCTTACCCAGGACGCGGAAGCAGTTTATTCTCTTACCCAGGAGGCGGATGTAGTTTATTGTGTTACCCAGGACGCGGATGTAGTTTATTGTCTTACCCAGGAGGCAGATGTAGTTTATCGACATACTCAGGACGGCTAAGGATAGTAAGTGTCAGGTACAGTAAGTGTTGCGCGACACAGCGACACAGCGACCCAAATTCAAGCAGACATTAGTTAACTATGTAAGGAGAAGAGTGCTCTGTTCTCATAAGTCCCTCCCAAAAAGGAAAAATAGAGAAGGGAGGGAAGACAGGTCTTCAGTAAAAACGTGGCAGACCTGCGCATCCCACCACTTCCGGTAAAATGATTAAAAAAAGCCGAAGCTCGGCGATGGCCTCGCTTTGGAAAACCAGAATGGCAAACACTCCGACTCGCACGTCTGACCGCAACCCACACACACGCAGTTTATTTTCACTTATTTGTTTTTTTTTACATTCAACGTTGTGGCTGCTTTCGTTCGTTAGTTGGCTTATAGAAATGACTTACGTAATCTCTTTCTCAGCATTCTAAAATTTGTTCCATATTCTCAAAAAACACCCTTTAAATCCTCAGACATCTCTTATAAATATAGTTTAATGTTCATATATATATATATATATATATATATATATATATATATATATATATATATATATATATATATATATATTCCTTTTTGTTGCTATCTTATTCGAGCGAGGGTTGCTGGTGTCTGCTTCCAAAACGCCTTCACAGTCACGGCGACATGTTTTATCTTCATTTATCAAAACCTGATAGGAAGCTTTATTTAATATGCTTCATAGAGGGAATGGTTGACAGACGACATTGTATTGGCAACATATTCCTAAGAGCTTTTATTATATTATTATTTTTTTTTTTTCATAGAGAGAAGAATTGGTTAGCATATTTCGAAGTCGTGAAGCCGCGGCAAATAAAAAAGTAAAGTATGTCTACGAGGGTTGGTGTGGGTGGGGGATGACTGGAAAGTTTTCAGACAGATCATATTCTTTAAAGTTAAATAATGAAAGAACGAAGTTTTGGTATGGAACATTTTCATAAGTATATATAAATATAGACATGTGCGCGCAAACACCCCTCCCCCGCAAACACATATATATGTGTGTGTGCTTGTGTACGCACGTGCACATGTGTCTGTGTGTGTGTTTGTGATTATATGTATTTATGAAGGTGTTCGTCATGAGGTTAGAACGTTCGCCTTCCGACCACGAGACCCGTGTTCGATTCTCACCATGGTCGGTTTTTTTCAGGAAGGAGATAATCCTGATGTTATTGGATTGGAGGGGCCAATCCCAGCGTGCGCCACCTTTGCAAAGGGCCTGAAAACTAAGCCTTGGGAGTGAAATTGGGTAGACGGAACCCTTGATAGCTGTACTAGCACGAAAACACAAGGCATCATGACCGAGGTCTTGAACGTACAAGCCTTTTTCAAATTGTTGATCACACTAGATAACATGCTCTTTCCCAGAAACTGTAACTAAGGTCTGCTCAGCATAGTTGCAGTATAAACCGCAGGTGGGATCTTTGGATGTTGAATAAACACAAATGCACCTATTGCCTGAGCAAGCGTCTGCAATAGGGATTGAGTAGCCGCCCAAGTAGACGGGTATCCTCGAATACGAGTGGCCAGCTATATATACATACCACGAAAAATCAGCTGTTTCGTTATATGCGCACATATATATATATATATATATATATATATATATATATATATATATATATATATATATATATATTCATGATTATTCACAAAAAACAAATGCAAAGGTTAATGATTTAATTGGCGAGAAATCCATCGTCACCTTTTGCATTTGTTTTTGTGTGAATAATTCATGAATTTGTAAATTGATTGCACGTTTATCGAAATATATATATATATATATATATATATACCACGGCTTTGTTAGACATTTTCATGACGGTCGTTCTCGGGTATAGAATCCAGAAGTTGGCAGTGAATATTTCGGAGACAGTAGGAAAGCGTAGTTTAGGTTCGCAGTGGATATCACAGCAGAGTGTAGTTCTTCCTTCTGTCGTGTTCGTCTGATAAGTTGGGTCTGGTCCTTCCGGTAGGGAAAAAACAAGATCGCCGCCTTTATACACGACGGATACGATCTTCAGCAGCTCCTGATTGGTTAATCTTCTATTGGTAAACTATAAAGGGAAATTAGTCATTCTGACTCGCTCACTAGTTACACACATATACACAAAAAACTGTAACAGGCTTACCATACTTAATACTTCTCGAATTCACTCTCGCGTGGTCATGTGTGACGTCAAGAGCTGCGGTTCAATTTTCGCTTCTAGCGTCTTATATGCACGTGTTTATCGTTGTTAGGAAATCATCCATGTAAACAATAACAGACTATCATCACTGTCTTGACGGTATATTACTTAATATGTTGTAGAGTATCTTTGATAATGGCTTATGTAAGCCGAAAGCTTAGATTGTATTAAAAAAAATATGGATCGATATTGGTATTTTCTTTCTTCGTTTAATCAAAATGTTATTAAGCTTATCAGACGTTATGAAAAGAATTTACATAAAATAGACAACACTTGTCTATATTATGTAATGAAACATGTATGAATATATATATATATATATATATATATATATATATATATATATATATATATATAAAATAAATAAGTACTTAAGTACTTATTATTATTTTGCTCTGTTACTTACATAGAACTCTCTTTGGATTAATGTTCTTCTATGGAATTAGTCCTACCAATTACCAATTGACATTTTATATATATATATATATATATATATATATATATATATATATATATATATATTGATTCTACATTCAATACCATCATTGATAATACACCAGAAGTGCTGAAACAAAATGGCTCTTTATAACATATTTATGTTATAATTTTCGAATAAATTATATATATATATATATATATATATATATATATATATATATATATATAAGCACACATATATACAGGGTGTGATAGGTAAATTGTCGTTATATTTTTTATTTTGCGCACAACGCGTTGTTTTTTTTTTATTTTGTCGACTGCACCGTATAATAGGGTCAGTTGGGCACCGTCCGTGAGACAAAAAGCACCATGACGCAATTCACTACGCCAGAAATTTGGAAAGAGCTTGCTTTACTCTTTAGTATTTCAAAACATCTGTGGGTCATTTTGTTTAAAATATCTGTTAAAATGATATCAGTGTTTTTTTCATTTTTAAATTAATATATATAAACATCCAAATAGAGGAAGTGGAATACACAGATACATACTAGCAACTATATTATTATTATTATTATTATTGGCTCCTCCTTAGTTCTTTGGTTGTGAGGTACGTTACGCCTTGCCAATACCTTGGGGCACCATTTAACGAGGCAGAAAAAGAAAAGAAAGAAAAGAAGGAAAGGAGAGGCTAAGGACCGAATCGTGGATGATAAGCAGACCACCACGGCTAAGCGACAATTGGTGAAGGATATTTTGATATGTAACAAATGGCGAAAGAGTGTCATTACAATGACAGGGAAATTCTGAGTGGATAAGGGAATCGTGTATGTTTTGGCACGGCTGTGTTATCTAGGGATACGTAAACAAACTGTTGGCCAACTGGCCAAAGAAAAATTCAAATGAAAATCTTATTTCGATAAGTGACGAAAAACAGGTGAGCAAAAGGGCGCTGGATAGATATGAAAAATTAAAAGCCACACAATACGTGTCCACTGACCGACTTCTTTCGACGGAACATCTTTGGCCTGTGATAATAAGATTATGTTATCAGAAATATGTACCGAAGGGAAATGAATGGGAATTTAGAAATGTCTTTTCGAGGCGACGTTTGGCCGTGTTAAAAAGACCACCCATTCGGATAATTAGCGATAAAATGCCTGACGAAGACCACGTGTAGAACAAGAGTTATGACCGCCATTGTTCATATTGTCCCGTTTTCGGCTAGAGGAAGAAGAGGAAAAGAAAAGATAATTTTTTAGTTAAGCAAGATATTTTTTTTTTCCTGAAACAAAACCGCGGATTCGCCCACGCCCAACTAAGACATCATTGGTCCAGTGGTGATCACGTGACACACGAAGGAGGCCGTCGCCGCCCATCCAGGGTATAGGTATGAGAAGCTGCTACGAAGAGGTGGGGAGAGCAGTTCACGCCCCTCTGAAGTATGGTGAGAAAGTGGGAGTAAGGAAAGGTTCCCAAAAATGGAAAAAAGTGGAAATTCCTAACCAGAGAGGTGGATATGTATTTAAAATTATCAAGAAAACACGACGCCGACAACCCCCTCCCCCGGTTTTGGTCGGCGTCCATATAAGCGAAGCCACAGCAAGCAGAAATCAGTAGAGTTTGAGTTGAGTTTCAGTTCGAGTTGAGATCGAGTTTCGGTCTCCAGTTGAAGCCGCCTCGCAGATAGCTGACCAAGATTCACGCAAATTCCGGACTCCACTTCAACCCAGGAACAATTATTTTGAAGAGCGACTTAGATCCAGACCTCCAAAATAAGTTTTTTGTCGACTTTCGTCCGAAGACACACCGAAAAACCAATTTCTTAGAGAGCAAACAACTTGAAGCGTTAAAACTCGCCTAACGGAAAACGACGTGTCACAATCCATAGAACGGGTCGGGAGATAGATGCAGTCCTATGTATCGAACAACTAGACATAAAGTTTGTTACCTTTTTCTTTGATACCTTGAACTTTTGAGTTTTCATTTTATTTTCTTTTATGTATATTTGTGTGGTGTCACCCCCGTTGAACTCGATTTGTATTACGGCCCCAACTACTGATTGATCTCGTCTGCCTAAGAACCAATTCACAACGTGGGTAGGCAGACTGGAGATCAATGCAGTTACCTTGGTAACCAGGCGTCGGAAGCGAGTTGGGAACGACGAGGCTGATATCAAATCTAACCAGATTCCCACCCGAATCACCAAAAGGTTAGAACGTCACATTTGGGTGCCGCGACCGATACCAAGCCAGTTGGTCGTCACAGGACGAGACAACACGACTGACGCGACTGGCGGACGTCACGTTTGGAGCAGCGACACCCGAACGGAGCAGCGAGGAGCGAGGAGCGAACAGCTGGCGCCGCGGCGAGGACGTCACAATTGGTGCTGTTTAGGGACGTCACAGTTGGTGTCGTGGTAGACCAGGATAGAACGTCACAGTTGGCGCTGCGACCAGGGGACGACGTCACACCTTCTTAAATAATAGATCATTTCGTTTTCATTGTGTGGAAATACAAAAATGACGTATCGTAGACGCTGCTTGAATTCAATGAGAAAATGAAAAAGAAAAAAAAATATGCGCTGCCTCATAATTAATGAACTATTAATAAAAACGGGAAAACGGAAAAGACATATAAGAGACGCTGTTTGATTTCAATGAGAAAAAGAAAGGAAGAAAGAAAGAGTCAAAGAAAAATTTCACTAATAAGTTTTAAAAATATATATATATATATATATACAGATAGTAATTTTTAGGAGGATCTGCCCATTAGAACAGTTGGTATGATGTTTGCTTGACAACCTAACTGTCAGGGTTTCAATTCTCGGTAGTGGATGCGCACTGCTGATGAGTCCCATATATAGGACGAAACCGCCGCCCAGTGCTTTCTGCATTCTGTTGAGGATTCTATCAGACTCGATGAACTAATTAAATATATATATTATGAAATGAACAAAGTCCGACAATTATATTAAGACATTTTTATGTTTATACATTCTTTTTATAGATACAAATATTTAAGTAAATGTTCTGTTTTTTTTATATTATTATTATTATTATTATTATTATAT
>CAHIKZ030000189.1:652500-662500 GCA_903632075.3 Acanthosepion pharaonis | reverse complement strand
TTTCATCGAGTACCTTGGTCTTTGAGAAAGGATATTATATCATCGACTTTTACATTCTCAACCAGATCATACATATTGATTATATTATACTATTTAGGGTTATTTGATTTAAAATTTAATTTCTGGTTTTTTCCGCTTTTTGTTTGTGCTTCAGAAACTGTTGGCTACCATTCTAGGCAAATGAGTTCTTAGAGATTTTTTTTTTTTTTTTTTTTTTGAATCAACGATGTCCTTTTTGATGGTTATTTTACTTTTGCTCGAAGTTGCCTCAATTGTAACAAATTAGAGATTGAAAACTGTTGAAATCCCTTAAAGATTTTCTTCTAGGCCTGATAGCATATTTTCACTCATCATTGAAACAAGGTCTATTACGATTTTTTTTCTACTGAACTTTTTGCAATGCATATAAGATTTTTTTTCCATAAACAGTTTTAAGTCCTTGATGCATTTTCCTTCAGCTTGTTCAGGGGTCACCAAACAACGGCCCGCTGGACGGATCCGGACCCCGATGTCAGTTCATCCGCCCCACCGATTCTCTGTGCCACAAATCAGCTAAAATATAATTATTTATATGGAATTATCAATAGATTCTAGTTAAATGATCTAATTTGTTATCTATGAGGTAGTTCGGAAAGAATCAATAATGAAACAAAAAAGAAGGCCAACACTCAATAACATCAAATACGACCACAACGTAATGGCCGTGTTTGGAAAGCAGGTTCGTATCCAGTATAGATCAGAGGTTATCAAACCACGACCCGCTGGCTGGATCCGGCCCCCGACGTCAGTTCATGCAGCTTGGTGATTCACTGTGCAACAAATGAGCTAAAATATATATATATATTTATATGGAATTATCAACAGATTGTAGTTAAAGTTACTATGTAGAAAAATAAATGAAAGTAAAATACCAAAATTTAGCCAATCTGATTTTTGCATCTGACAGTAATATAAGTTTCAGGCAAATCAGTGAAATAAAAAATTCGGCAACTTTTTGCAACGTTTGATATCCGAGCGCATTTTTTTCGTAAGTACCTCTAATGAAGTTTCTAAGAAAAGCGATTACGTACCTGCTGTATCAATTATGATTTAACTTGCATTGTCGTGTTTAAACCGGTCTGAACAGTGCCGTATATATAAAAAAAAAGACTAACTTCAGCGAATTGTCATATATTTTGCCTGAACATATTATAAAATCTGAAGTATGTCAAATCAGTACATGTAACGTGGTTGACTGATGAACATTTGAAAGCATTTCTCTTGGTTGGATGCAGCAATACGAAAACGAATTTTAATTATATCTTAAAAGCTAAACACCAGTTTTAAAAATCTCACTAACCTTTTATGCTGTTTAGTTTGTGAGATTCGGATATGTGTACATTTGCTGTGATATAATTATTTTATTGCTATCGTCGCCTTCTTAGATAACTTTTTTTTTTAAAGAAATAAATATGTTTGTTGTTTTTATGTTTTGTGTATTCATATTGTATTGAACAAAATGGTTATCCGGCCCCCGTTCGTCATTCTCTCACTTATCTGGACCTCTGTGAAAAAAGTTTGGTGACCCCTAATTTGTTCTTTCTAGTTTATCAGAACATCGGTTTTAAAATTCGCCCCGGTTCACTCTGCCTAACTTTCAAAGCAGAGGATTTTTATCATTGTGTTCTGAATTTTGCAGAACAATTGGCAAATCTCAGTCTATATTTCTGAGATGAGGTATTACGTACATTATTTACATTATTCCGACTATTGTCCTTATCTTTGTTGCCATAATTATTACAAGGTTTCGGCCGTTGTACGCTCCGGCCTTCTTCAGATGGTTGGAATGTCGAACTGAACCCTTTATTTCGCTCACTGTTCTAGTTCCACGTGCCATGTTTTTAATGGACGTCAGTTGTCAATTATCACCTGTTAATTCCCCTTTCCAAGTTCTCCACCGCCTTAACCGGCTATTGAACTCACACTCTTTGGGTCCTGTCACTGGATCTTCCTAACGCCTTTATCCACTGTGCCATACGTCCTTAGCAAGTGATCACTACCGCATATGTCCACCAGAACCTTCCAAGAGAAATCCATAAATCTATTGCAGAGTCACTGCCAGTAAATATTGAACAAAATGGTTATCTGACCCGCGCTCATCATTCTCTTAATTAATTCTTAATTATCTGGCCCTCTGTGAAAAAAAAAAATTTGCTGACCGCTAATTTGGTCATTCTAGTTTATCAGAACATTGGTTTTAAAATTCGCTCCAGTTTGCTCTGCCTAATTTCCAACAGAGAGGATATTCATCATTGGGTTCTGAATTTTGAAGAACAATTGGCAAATGATCACTACCGCATGTGTCTGCCATAACCTTCTAAGAGAAATCCATATAGATTCATGGATCACATATGGATAAATCTATTACAGAGTCACTGCCAGTAAATGGATTTATGTAAGTCGGAGTTTTATCGTTATAAATACATAAATCATTGTTCCTTATAATTGTTTCTAAAGTCTTTTCCTTTTAGTTTGGTGTCTTTACATCCCCATATGTTGCAGTAAAAGTCCACTAGTACAATAAAGGGTGCAGTGAGTTACCTTATAATTTGATAAATTTCAGTTTCATTTATGTTGTGGATTCCGGGTTGAAATCCGGTACCAATAAATAACAAAATAATATAATATATATAGCAAGCGTAAAATACACTAATAAAATACACTACTATTTATAAGAAATACACTAATTAGAAATACACTAATAAAATACACTAATATTCATAAGAAATATAATAATTTGAAATACACTACTAAAATACACTAATAAAATTGTTGTGGATTCCGGGTTGAAATCCGGTACCAATAAATAACAAACGCCAGGAATGAATATAGGAAAATAATATATTAACGTAATAATACAAACTGGTAAAGCAGGTTAGTTGTTCCAGGAATACGGGTTAGTAGCAAAATATATATACAGTCTTTGGTATTGAAGTATCGCTGTATGACTTCTTAGTGAGTCTACGTGCTCGCTCACTGTGACTCCTACAACGCTGTTACCTCATCCCTCACTCTTCCGGTTACCTACAACCTTTGACTCTGTCACTCTGGACTCGACTTGACGGTCTTGCTCTCGTCTCTTCCTCTCGTCTCGCTCTTGCAGTAGTATATGTATATACTGGGTGAGTCCATTTGTGTAAAAAGGGCTGGACCCCTCAACAATGTACTTGTTCATGAGGTATGATATATACCAAGCAATTGTTTATTGGTCTATGTAGGGTCACTTTAATAGTAGTCGCCTGTAAAATAGTTGTCAAATTTATTTTACATTGGGGTACATCATTCCTAACTAAGATAGATGTACTGTCAGAAGCACCAGGCCCAGTATAATTTGTATGGTTTTATTGCTGGTATTCTTTTTATATTTATTTTGTCACCTAGCTTAAGGAATGTTTCCTAAAAGCAAAAAAACTGCCAGTGACTGGTCTGTTATTAACAGAAGCAGTTCCTTTATATTTGCCTTTATTCGACAGCATTTCTATTTAGGTGATCTTATGCATAGCTGCTTAAACGTTTTCAGTCTTTTCGGCTTATGTAGTTTTGATTTCTTTTTTTTCCTAGGTTTTCATTTTGGACGTTTTAGCCATTTGAGGATTCTGGATTTTCAACTCCATTTTTTGTAGTTCCTCGGATCGGTTTTGCGTAGGAATTTGGACGTTGTGGATTTCTGGCTTTTGTTTCTCTGATTCTGTTTTTTTGGGAGATAAGATTTTCAGTCTATCTTTCCTGGGTTTTGGTGGACGGATAGACGATCGCTTTGACCTTTGTTTAGTAGGGGAGTTGATATTTTTGGTAGGAGTTGTTTGTGTTTGAGCTTTCGCTGGCTATTTATTTTCTTTTTTCTTTATTTGTTATTTCAGTTTTTTTCATTGTCTTTCTTTTGCAGTTCAGCCTGCACCATTTCAATGAAATATAGACTTTTTAGGTAAGTTTGAAATTTGGGCCAAGTGTACGAGCTTTTCAATGAGGGCTGCGTATTTGTCAGGTTGATCTGCATTATTTGTAATCTTATTTTCCATTGTCTTTTGCGTTGGAAGGGCCTTTCATGTAACCTTCTACTACTTGCCTTGCTTCTAAGATTCTTCTTTTATACTCTACTTTGATGGTCTCTCTTTCCTTTTCCCAGAAATCTCATGTCTTTGAGTATTTCCGATGGATTTCCTGGCATGTCTTATATCATCGTAGCGTTCTTCTTCACTATTGTTTGTATCACTTTAGCCACATTTTGGTCAATCCCTGCAGCTATCCCAGAGATGTTCGAATTTTTGGCACCTAAAGCATCTTATTGAAGCAGACCCATATTGTTCCAATTGCTTAATATTATACCCTATTTTTATTTGGGTGTGGAATTCTGGTGTGCCAAAAGTAAGGATACATGTTTCACTTATAACTGTTTTCCCCCTTTCTTTTAACTGATATTCTATGCTAATCGCTCACCCGCTTGGCTTTCCAAAGCAGATGAAGTTTCTTCAGATGTGACCAGAGACAAGATTTTACTTCTAATAACTCCGTTAGAAGTTTTCTATCTTGCATGAAGGAATGCTTTAATTTTGATATTATGAAATGTCTTCATTTTTATTATACAGGTTGTCCATCAAGTTCGTGTGCACTTTAAAAGATTTATAACTTTATTTGTATTTGCGATAGAAATAATCTATAAAAAATGTTATAAAGTTTAATGTACCTAGTTTTAAGTATAGCTAAAATAACTAATGTGATTTCAGGAATTACTGTAAATCAGTTGGCAAATATTTTCCGTGAACTGCAAAATCGTATTACACTTTCTATTGCTAATGATGGCGTACATGTGGAAACTTAAATAAAATTTCAAGAAAACCTTTAAAAATATAGATTTACTTCTTTCTAATCCTTTTTACAAATTATTTCTATCGCAAATACAAATAAATTTATAAAGTTTTTAAAGTGCACACGAACTTTATGGACACCCTATATTTTCTGCGTGCTTCTTATTTTCTACATCAACCAGCAAATTTCCATTTCTAAACTTTCTGTTTTAGGATTAGGCCTACTTGCCAATTCCGGATTAATTTCTTTTTCAGAATCAGAGTCTGAAAGACATCATTGCTTAGGAATTTGATCGTTGTGGAATTCCGTCTTTTGTTTGGGTGATTCTGTTCTTTTCGAAGATAAGCTTTTCAGTCTGTCTTTCCTGGGTTTTGGTTGACGGATCCCTGTGTCCTTTGTTTTGTTAGAGCGCTGGTAGTTTTTGTAGGAATGGTTTGTAATTAAGCTGTCGTTTTGCTATTTGTTTATTTATTTATTTATTTATTTATTTATTTCTTATTTCAGTTCTTTTATTGTCCTTTTTTTTGCGGTTCAGCCTGAACGATTTCCTTGGAATATAGACCTTTTAGGTAAAGTAAAATTTGGGCCAATCATTTGGTCCCAAGAATACAAGCTTCTCAATGAGGGCTCTGTATCTGTCAGGCTGACGGCGTTATTTGTAGTTTTATTGTCCCTTAATTCTGCGTAGGAAGGGCTTTTCAAGTAACCTTCTACTACTTGCCTTGCTTCTGAAACTAAAATCTTTCCTTTATATCTTACTTCGAAAATCTCTCTTCCCTTCTTCCAGAAATCGCGTGTTCTTGACTAGGCTGGATGGCTTTCCTGGTAGTTAACACATCTTATGTCATCGTGACATTCGTCTTCAGAATGGTCTGAATCAATTTAGACACATTTTCCTCAGGTTGGGCGTCTCTTGCAGCTATCCCTATGATGTTCAAATTTTTGGTACCTTAAGCCTGTTAGTGAAGCAAGGATATATTTGTTCACTGGCTCGATATTATACCCTATTTCTTGTAGAGGTGAGATTTCAGGTTTGCCAAATGTAAGGAAATATATGTCAGTTATAATTGCTTCCTCTTCTTTTAATTGAGATTCTAAAGTAATCGCTGACCCCTTGGTTTAATAAGTCAGATGTCATTTTTATCAAATTGTGTCCAGAGAAAATTCATTATTTCGAATGACTCCCTTAAAAGTATTCTGTTTTGCATGGGGGGAAGTTTGATATTATGAAAGTGTTTTCATCTTTATTTTATTTCCTGTGTGTTTACTACGTTCCACCTCGACTAGTAAACTGTCATCTCTCAACTTTCTATCTGTTTTAGGATTAGTCCTACAGGATACTACCTTTTCAATCAAGAATGAGGAAAGTTTTTCCAGCGGAGTTTCTTCTTGGGGAATTCCATATTAATTTCTTTTTTTCAGAATCAGAGTCTAAGAGATCTTTCGGGAATTTTATTTTGGTTATTCCTAGTAGTAACTCTTTGAGGCTTGACCACCGGTGGTAGAGAAAAATGACTTAATGCCCATCCTCCGATTGAACGGTGGGTAAACACTTGCGTCGTGTTTTACTATTGGTTGTCTTCTTTGGGTAGAATGGGACACAAAGAAAGAATTCTGGCAATAAAGTGAAGGCATGAAATCATACTCTCCCTGCTAAATATAATGCTTATATTTTTTGTAACTATTTTTATATCTACTGTGAATCATTACATACCAATTATTTGCGAATTTTGACCCAAAGGCTCAGGCAGACGGATTAAAATTGTTCAGTAACGCAAAGCTCAAAGGGTTATCATTCACTGCCTCTTCACCCATCTCGGAGACCGACATTAGGACGTGTCAAGGGGGAAACCCAGTCGCCTTGACAGGTCAGGGTTACCCAACCAGTATACTCGTATTCGAGAGAGACTCTGAGCACACGTAAAACCATTTGTTTCACTTCCCAAATAAGTGTACAAACTGACATGTTCACAGCTATGTCTCGATCTTTTCGAACCGATTGATCCTCACCCATTGCCTACTAACGCTTATAAATTGGATAGAGATAGTCTATAGTCTCTCTCTCTCTCTCTCTCTCTCTCTCTATATATATATATATATATATATATATATATATATATATATATATATATATATTGTTATGGGACTTTACCCATGAGAACATAATGGACTATTCCATACGTAATAAATACTGCGCCTCAAGAGGAAGCAGAGAGTTCAGTCCGAAGTCGGGCAACCGGCTGACCGGCTGATCGGTTGAACTCTCTGCCTTCGGGCGAGGAGGAACCCGAACGAGTCTCTTTCGGGGAGGTAAACCGACCCTGTACCCGTTTATACGAGTTCAAAGGGCATATTTTTGGCCAAGCCCACGGGCTCGGAGATCCCACGTTAAACCGGCCCTGTGCCACATGATGCCCTCGTGGGGGGGATGACTAAATACCGTTCAGTCCGAAGTCGGGCGACCGGCTGAACGGTTGAACTCTCTGCCCTCGGGCGGGGAGGAACCCGAACGAGGCTACGCCAAAGGGCGGAGTCTCTTTCGGGGAAGTAAACCGACCCTGAATCCGTTTATACGGGTTCAAAGGGCATATTTTTGGACGAGCCCACGGGCTCGGAGAGATCCCACGTTAAACCGGCCTTGTGCCACATGATGCCCTCGTCGGGGGGACTAAATACTGAGATATTCTATTATCCCGTTGTATTTAGTTATAAAGTACTCGATAAATTGATATAGCTATAGACTCTAGGGCTTGTCGTAAATCAGCCGATTGATCGGATCGGGCCTTTGCGACCGCCCGTCTAGTCTAAGTAAGGTCCAATACGGTGTATTGGGAAACAGAAGTAACTAAACCTGACACCTGAAGCCCTCAACAACCAGGATCCCGTCCGCAGACATTACGGGTCGCCATAAACAGGTGGCCTCGTTCCGCGGTCACGGGGTCTTACTCTCTACAGAGGCGTAGTTGGCGTACTCTGAAGCCCCAGCCGACAGAGTGGTTATCCTCAGGGGTGAATTTCGAAAGCAGTCCTAATGTAACTGTGATCGTTGTGTTGATGATTTTTGTAAACACGCATAAACGCGTTGTTATAATTATTTTAAAATAAAGAGCGAAAGCACTCGGGGTAACAAAAACTATGGCACCTTCCTTGATGAATTTCAACTTGACAACAATAATCAAATTAACATCGCCTACTAACGCCTATAAATTGGATAAAGATGATATTTTATCTCGATGCATATTTGGGTAATTGTATTTAGTTATAAAGTACTCCATAAATTGATGGAATTATAGGCGTTAAATATTTTTATTTTGTAGACATATTGAACTAATTCTCCGGAGTTTAACATTGAAGCAGAAAAAGATCTTTAGATGATAAAAGAGGGAAGAGACAGAGAGGAGAAAAGAAAAGAGAGAGAGAAAAGAGAGAGAGAGAGAAAAAGAAAAACGGAAGCCACAAATACGGCCAGAGACCTGGCAATTTCTTGTATATAATCCAAAAACTTCTCCATCTGATGCATGCAATCATTCAATTTATGACACTTTTGTAATCTTTTTTTTGTATTTTTTTGCGCCATTATTATTATTATTTAATTTTTTTTCTTTTAATAAATATCTTTTTAAACAGAATTAAATATATCTCCTTTCATATTTTTTGCATTATACTTGCCCTATCTGAATACATACCACTTCGTTCTTTCCTCCGCCTCACTTTAAATCTGAATAAATTATGTTCATATTTTTCTTTGAACCTGGTTAAATATCTTACTGTTCTTTCTTTTATATATATATATATATATATATATATATATATATATGTGTGTGTGTGTGTGTGTGTGTGTGTGTGTGTGTTAATTGATTTAAAATATAGTTTCTTCGCTACACAGGAATTTCCATGTTTTAAAAAACAAGCTAAAACCTTCAAATTTAATTATATAATTAAATTAAAAGCATTACTTCTGTTTCATCTTCAAGCGAATTTTGGAATAACTTGAAATTTACTGAGTTTTAAAAGCACATAAAATTCATATTTTTTTTTTTAATTTATAACATTTATGCTCTATAAATTTGCATTGTGCACTGATTTGTAAAAATAAAAATATCAATAGGAACACCGGATTATATATCTTACTGTTCTTTCTTTTTTACTATAATATATATATATATATATATATATATATATATATATATATATGAACATGAAAGAACAAAATTTGTATTATCATGATAATAATTAAAAAGTAAAACAGAAAAACGATCTAGCTAACCGGTTTCGACCCTTCCTCGACAGAACTAAATCGATGTTATGAAATATGGCACTATCAATAAAATAAGCTTGACAATATGTATGGGAAGAAGAAAATACTTAAACCTAAATTAGATGGAGGCCCGGTACGAAATCCTTCTGTCTGCACAACGTAGGTCTCAACCACAAAATATATATGGCCTCCAACAATTAAATTTTTGGAGAAGACATTTAGCCATCTTGTCACCATTTGTCGTAAGGATCGCTGAAAAACGTTTTAAAACCTAGAAAGAGAACAGGTTAAATCCATTTTGTGTCAGACCCACTGTCTTCCCAAATGAGCAATGGAGAGAGAAAAAAGATCATTAAGGCCTTCAGTAAAGTGTTGGAGGCCATATATATTTTCTCCTTGAGATTTGTTTCCTCATATCTATTGTCCATCTCTTTGTTGATAATTCCATATTTATTAACCTAGATTATCATGTGTGTTAATAAGTACAAATTTATCTCTTTTTATGACGATCATTAAATTTTGTACAACTAATAATATATATATATATATATATATATATATATATATATATATATATATATCTGTAAATGACAATATATTCTCCTGAAAAAATTTATTTCGGTTGAGCTCTTTGGGGAGGAAATTTGGGTTTGTAAAAAGTGACAATTATGGCTAATAATGCAAGACTCTTCGGTAAATCGAATCGAGTTCTCTCAGTCATAGTGTGTTATCTAAAAAATAAATACGCTTGAATTCAACAGCATCCCTGCTGTGTGCCAACGGCTTAGTGGTAGTATCGCTGGCTGAAGCCAATTCAGTTGGGTTTCACTCCTAGCTAGAGGCAACCGGATGTCTAGCCACACTGATGAGCTGTGATACAGCGAAACAGTCTGTCTG